>CM076581.1:1310073381-1310455881 GCA_034641835.2 Pinus albicaulis
ATATGTGTATTGATTACATCACAATAGTGAAAAAATTATTGTAATAAAAAAATATAGCTTTTCTAGTCACCTTTGTCCGAATATTTTTGGATAGAAATTGTCATTATTAAATTCTACTAAAATAATTTAGTTTTTGAAATCTAAGTAATAAATTATATAAAATAGGTGAATTATAGTGCATTTATGATTAAATCACAGTTTAGTTTTTGAAAGTGAATGGAATAAATTATATAAGATATGTGTATTATATTATATTTATGATTAAATCATAATAGTTAAAAAAAATTATTTTAATAATATGTATTTATTCATTATTTTGATGGTGAATTTTTTAATAGTATAATGAAGATTAAATTATAATAATAAAAAAATATTGTAATAATATGTAATTATTTCCATTTTATGATGTTTTTTTATTTAACTAACATAGATTTATCTTAATTTTAAATATATCAGGATTTTATATCGATTAAATTTCTTAGTGGAAAATTCATCTTCAAAGATTTTATTTCTTTTAGCAATTGGTAAATCTCGAATTAAGGATGTATTTATGTTTTTTATTAATAATACTATTCTAGATCCATCTAAACTCTATATTTATCAAGTGCCTAGAGGGATCGTGGATCAAATATCTCAATGTGCAAACATTTTTTTTGAGTGCAAAACTTGAGGAAAAGTTTGAACCTTGAGAGCTGGGGACTTTATAAATTTGGAGTTAATTTTTATGTAATATGGTTCAATTTCTATAAATAAAGTGTAATGTTAAACTGGTGTAATTTTCATATTTAAATATATGATATGGAGCAAATTATTATAGCAAGTTTTAAAAGATTACCCATCAAAATACAAAATAGTTGTTAACAAATGACACAATTACATGGGTTCTTTCCACCTTAAACAAGTTCTATTCCACATTAATACTATGTGTGATAATAAACTTTGAGCTCAAAAACCATGAGTAACTTGACCAATTCACTTGAAATAGCCAAATCAAAAGTAACTTGAGTAATTTATTTGAACTAGCCAATAAAAATTAATTAAAATCCTATAAATTCAAAAAATAAATTAATAAAAAGAAAAGTAATATATAAAATTACAATACATATTTTAGAATTTTTATTTTTATTATTTTAATTTTACATAATCAACATAACATCACATTACATTACATAACATTTTACAACATCACTATCATACTAAACTATAAAACATACAAATATCACTAACCATTTAATCACCACCTACACCTGCCATAATATTTGTCTCCATTTGATGGCCCTTCGTAAATGTTTTGAACCATGGGTTCTGTTCTTAGGGAATTACAACCTGTCCCTTCCAAATGTTGAAGTATTAAACCCAACAGCAACCTTGTGCAGGAGGTCGAAATGCATAGAAGCGGCAGTCCTTTTTTGTTTTTTCCTACACACAACCTCGCAATAAATTCATGGTTTTAAGACTCTGCAAGTAAATTTTTTAAAAGGGCCGTAGCCATACCTCTGTACAGAAAATCGTGGACTGACCATGCCATCCTTGTCTTTAAAAAATGTCATACCGCATTTAAATCCATACACCAACCTCCATTATATTTTTGCGTCGCTACTTGAATTTTTGAATGTGTGAGGTCAATGGCAGTAACCGATCAGAGCTTATCGTGCAGTTTTGGCGCTGACGTCACGGAGGAATTTTGGTATGTGATAATTTCATCAAATAGAATTCAGTTTTCAGTTTGAAGTCTGAGGGTCCCACCGCCGACCAATCACAGAGCGATCACACGGGTTTGGACCCTGATGACATCAGGGAAAATTGGTATGTGAAATCGTTTGCAAAGGGATTAAATTTTAGTTTCTCAAATCCATGAAAGGTTTATAACTTGGGTTAAAGGTTTAATATCTTTGGCTGTATTAAAATTTTGCGGACGTATTATTTTAAAAAGGTTCTTTGTTATAATATATATGTTATATTATATAATATAACATATGTTATATTATATAATATATGTTATATTATATATATATATATATATATATAAACACATTCAAATATAAAAACATATATATAATGAAAAGTAAAAAGGGCAGTGAATTAATATATGCAGGGGGAATATGAATGTAGTGACAGAGTGTATGTAAAAGAACAAAGTGTGTGACTCTATATAAAAAAGACATAGAGTATTTTTATATGCAGATGCCTGTGTGTAATTTTTTTTTTAATATAATGCCAGAAGGCAGATTGCACTGTGTGTGTGCATATTGAAAGAGAGAGAGAGTAGAATTTTGGCATTGTGCTTTGTAGTAGTCAACAGAAACTTGTAATTTTGTTTTGTAAATGCCAGAACAATATTTCTGTGGCATCTCTGTAATAGAATTTTAAGTTTAATGAAATAGTTTCTTGTGTGATATCTCTGTCTAGCAAGTTTTTTTAATCTCTGTGTTGAGAGGAAGAATTATTTTTATTCCTCTGTGTGTTTTGGAATACTCAAAAATTCCAACATGGTATCGGAGCTAGTCCACACTCTTTGAAGCATTGTCAGAGAAGCTAAAGGAAGGAGTTTTGTTGCAGCTTTTCACCAGTAGTGTGAAGGCTTAGCAAAGACTATGTATTTACAAAACAGAGTTTTTGTTTTGTGCCTAAAAGGTGCAGTCTAGAGAATTCCTTTTGAAGGCAGAGTTTGTCTCTTAAGAAGAGAGACAACTTGTTTAAAAACACAGTTAATTTTATAGCATAGTTCAGTGAGCTAGCCATGGAAGGAGCCAGCACAAGCATGAGTATTGGAAATGCTCAACTCCCACAGTTTAATGGAAATAACTATGACTATAGGGCAATCACCATGAGAGCCATGTTTTCCTCTCAAGGCTTATGGGAGCTTTTTGAAGTGGTTTTGAAGAACCAATAGATGAAAATTCTTTTAATGCCTTGACACAGACATAGAAGGTTTTGATGAAGAGAAATAGGAAGAAAGGCTCAAAAGCCCTCTTCAATCTCTATCAAGCAATTCATGAAAGTGTGTTTCCAAGGATAGCAGCAGCTAAGAGATCCAAGGATGCATGGAATACCCTCCAGATTGCCTATCAAGGTATCGAGAAGGTGAAGACAGCAAAGCTACAATTGCTCAAGAGAGACTTTGAAACTCTCTATATGAAAGATTCAGATAACATAGACTCATTCTTCACAAATGTGATTGGGTTGGTTACCCAGATAAGGTCTCATGGAGAGACACTGGAAGAAAGAAGGATAATGGAGAAAGTATTGAGGAGCTTACCCTAAAGGTTTCTTGTGATAGTCACAACCATTGAAGAGACAAAGGATCTCTCAAATTTTACTATTGATGAGCTTCATGCATCATTTATGACTAATGAACAAAGATTGGGAAGAACAAAAAACTCATATTTGGAGCATGCCTTCAAGACCCAAATGTCATTTGGAAGAGGAAGAGGTCAAGGTAGAGGAAACTATAGAGGAAAAGGAAGAGGCAAAAGCCAAAACAGAGGAGGAAGAAATAGCCCTACAAATGCAAGTAGAAGGGGCAACAATCAAAATCAAAGCCAAGGCCATGGCAGCGACCAGAAAGGTGAACAAAATCAAGCACATGGACAAAGGTATGATAAATCCCAAGTGCAATGTCATTACTGTAATAAGTATGGCCATTATGCCAATGAATGTAGGAAGAAATAGAGTGACATGGGTAATAGACCCAGTGCTAATTTTACCAAAGAAAATATTAGTCAATAAAAATTATTTTTAGCATGTAATATGGCTGAAGAAAATAATGAAGATACATGGTTTCTAGATTCAGGATGTAGCAACCATATGGCTGGAAACATTTCCATGTTTTCCATGTTAGATGAAAATGTAAAGTCTCAAGTAACATTGGGGACAAACAGTAAGGTCTCTGTCATGGGAAAATCCAGAGTGAATATTTTGACAAAGAAAGGAGAAGGAAGATCCATATCATATTTTTACTATGTGCCTGGTATGAAGTGTAACCTCTTGAGCATTGGACAGCTCATTCAAAAGGGGTACAACATTTTCTTTGAAGATGATGTATGCACCATCATGGGTAAACCACCAAGCAAGAAATACATTGCACAAGTGAAGATGACAAGGAACAGAATGTTCCCTCTCAAAATGAGAGAAGATTTGAAGAAATGAGTTGAAATGGCAGCAGTGACACAAGAGACATTCCAAAGAGAAGCAAAGAATGAAAATTAGTTATGGCACTTGATATTTGGACATCTCAACTTTGGAGGTCTAAATTTGTTGCATAGGAAAGGAATGGTAAAGGGAATACCATTGATTGAGAAACCAAACAGCCTATGTGAAGGCTACATCTTGGGAAAACAACACAGAGAAAAATTTCCATCAAGAAAGAGCATAAGGGAAAATGCACCCTTAGAAATTGTCCATTCAGATTTGCGTGGACCAATACAAACACCATCACTAGCAAGAAGTCATTATATGCTCACTTTTATTGATGATTACATAAGAAAAACTTGGGTGTATTTCTTGAAATATAAAAGTGAAGTGTTTGAGAAATTCTGCCACTTTAAGGCTCTTGTAGAGAAACAAAGTGGGCAACATATAAAATTTTTAACAACTGATAAAGGAGGTGAGTATATCTCAAAATAATTTCTGCATTTTTGCAGAGAAAATGGCATACACAGGCAATTTATAGGAAGGTATACACCGCAACAAAAAGGAATTGTTGAAAGGAAAAATAGAACCATCATGGACATGGTAAGAAGTAAGCTAAAGGAAAAACATTTGCCAAATGAGCATTGGGCTGAAGCTATACATTGTGCAACATACATATTGAATAGATTTCCAACCAAAGTTGTAATGAACAGAGTTCTGGAAGAAACATGGAGTAGCATAAAACAAGGTGTCACCCACATGAGAGTTTTTGGTTGTGTGGCTTATGCACACATTCCAGATCAGCTAAGGAAGAAGTTGGACAGTAAGGGGGATAAGTGCATATTTATTGGATACAGTGAAGAATCCAAGGCATACAGGGTGTATAACCCATCCACCAAGAAGTTTGTTATCAGTAGAGATGTACAGTTTATTGAGGAAGAATCTTGGGATGGAAGCATTGAGAAAACAGTGAATGTGAATAGTTGTTTGTCTCATGATGATAATAAGGAAGAGATGGCTGAATTACATCCCTCATTAGCAGCACCACCTCCAAAAACACAAGGACATCAAGGGAGACCACAAGCAGGTATGAGAACACCTTTGAGAAGTGATGACAGTGCTTCTCTAAGCACACCAAAAGGAGCAGATTTGAGTGCTTCTACAAGCATAAGTACACCAAGTGAAAGAGGAAAAAGATTCAAAAATTTGAATGAGATTTATGAGAAAGAGGTAGCAAATGAAGTTATGAACTCTTTATTTGCATTGTATTGTCATGTAGATGCTCCTATTCATTTTGAAGAAGAAATAAAAGATAAGAAATGGATAGATGGTATGGATGAAGGAATGAATGAAATAGAGAAGAACAAAACATGAGAATTGGTTGATCTCCTAAAAGGAAAAGAAGTGATTGGAATAAAATGGGTCTACAAGACCAAAAGAAATGCTGAAGGTAAGATTGAAAGGCACAAGGTCGGACTTGTTGTCAAAGGCTACAAGGAGCAACATGGAAGAGATTATGAAGAAACTTTTGCACCAGTTGCAAGAATGGAAACAATAAGAGCAATGTTCTCCATAGCAGCACAACACAAGTGGAAAGTTTACCAAATGGATGTGAAATCAGCATTCCTAAATGGAGTATTGATGGAAGAGGTTTATGTTGAACAACCTCTGGGCTATGAGAAAAAATGCCAAGAGTACAAATTTTGCAGATTGAAGAAAGCTCTTTATGGGCTGAAACAAACACCAAGAGCATGGTACAGTAGGATAGATGCCTATCTACTGGAAAATGGGTTTGAGAAATGTGAAGGAGAACCCACATTATACATCAAGGACAAATATGGTAAGATGTTGATTGTTGTTTTATATGTTGATGATTTGATATTTACAGGTAATGATGCTTACCTCATTGAGAATTTTAAATCAATCATGAAGGATGAATTTGAGATGACTGATATGGGATTGCTGAAATACTTCTTAGGAATAGAAATAGAGAAAAATGAAAATAAAATGTTTATCTCTCAAGCTAAATATGTAAATGAAGTTTTGGAAAGATTTAACATGCAAGATTGTAAGGTAGCAATTAATCCTACAGTGATGAGATTGAAACTCAGCAAAGAGGACAATGGAAAGGATTTTGATCTAGTTTTGTACAAGAGCATAGTTGGTAGCCTCATGTATTTGACTGCAACTAGGCTGGATATTATGCATGTTGTGAGTTTAATTTCTAGATTTATGGAAAGGCCAAAGGAGACACATTGGCAAGCAGCAAAAAGAATTCTGAGGTATGTGAAAGGAATAAAGAGGTATGTAATTTTATATACCACTTCTAAAAAATTCAGAATTGATTGGATATACTAACAGTCATTGGGCTGGAAGTATAGATGTCTAGAAAATTACATCTGGTTATGTTTTTCATATGGGTTCAAGAGCCATTTCATGGGCTTCTAAGAAACAACCAATTGTGGCTTTATCTACAACAGAAGTGGAGTATGTGGCAGCTATAGTAGCACCATGTCAAACAGTTTGGATGAGGAGAATGTTGAGGAGTTTGTGTTATGAACAAGTAAAAGGCACAACAATTTATTGTGATAATAGCTCAGCTATAGCATTGTCAAAGAATTCAGTGTTTCTCATGATCCAGGTGTATATTGGTGGTCACCCGCCTATTCCACTTGGGACCCCACCATTGTCTCTTTCAGTTTTTCAGTTTCAGCACAACTTACTATTTTTAGCAGTTTTTCGGGTCCTGAACTTCCAGAGCCGTTTTGAGGCACTAAACGACATTTTTTGGGAAAACCGAGAGCAACATGGGTCCATGGACCGATGTTGCTCACTTAAAATTTGTAATCCTTGGATATATCTTTCTAATGAGGTATGGTTTGCATCAAACGAAGATCATATGCCAAAGTTACATCCGCAAGAACTTGAAACACCAATTTACCAAAACAGGGCCCAAAATTTTGGCACTTCATCTCCTAGGGTTACGGTTTTGGCTGTTTAGGATTTCCCATTTTTTCTAAATAATAAATAGGCCCTCGAGCCTCGTTTTAACTTAGTTCAGAGGCCTATAGCCACCACATCTCTTCTTATAGATAGCTACCAGTGCCCTAGCTAGTTTTATTTTAATTCTTTGATATTAATGAAATGAAGTGTTATTTTCGCTGCATATTTGTATTTATGGCTATATGTTTATTCTGTTGCGTTCCTGCATAAATCTGGATCAGTGGTATCAGAGTGGTCTACTTTTTCTCGATCCTTCTTTGCATGTCCCCAACGAGGTTGGGGTATAAGGAGTTAGGGCTCGATCTGGTGGAAACTTTACAAGATAAGCCTCGCCAACCCCGACAGACGCGCATGGGGGATGAAAAGAAAGACGAGGGAGCAGGAGATCCTATCAAAATATTGCACGACGAGGCCCTCGAAAAACAAAGGAACGCGATGATGGGTAACTTTTCCCAGATCCTTCAACGGCTGTCCACCGACGGTGCATCTGCATCCAACAGCCACTCTGGAGGTGAGACTCCTTTTAAGGTACAAGTAAATTTGACATTCCCATATTTGAGGGTCAAGTAAACGTAGATGTCGTAGATAGATGGTTGAATATATTAGAAGGATATTTCTCGGTTCATGACTTTTCCGATCAGGAGAATATTATTTTTGGACTCCTCAAAGCTGCCCCCATGTCAAGGACTGGTGGGAAACCCACTATGAGAAAAAGGATGAGACAAAACCCTCTCTGTTCTCGGTCGTACCCACATGGAATTATTTCTGAGATGCCATCAAGGAAAAATACTATCCCATGGGGAGCTATGAGGACAAGTACATACAATGGACCACGCTGCAACAACAAAGGGATCAAGATGTGCATGAGCTGATGAATCTTTTCCATACCCTATGCACAAAGTTGGGTATCAAAGATTTACAGAAACATCTGGTGCTAAATTATCGTAGTTGTTTGCACAAATACGTTCAGGAGGAAATGGATTTCCTCAACATCTCCTCACTTGGTGTGGAATACTGGTATGCTGCCAAGATTGAGAAGAAATTCAAACAGAAGAAGCGAGACTTTGAATCTGCGAATCAAAAGCAAGGGAAAGGTGCTCCCAAACTGCAGAACAAAGGACAGAGCCAAGGCATGGTGACTCAAGACAACCTGTCGAAGCCACAAGAAAATAACAACATCGCAAAGCCAAAGAAGGACACGGGAAAGTGGTGTGAGTTCCATAAGAGCTCCACTCACAACACAAGTGAGTGTCAGGGCAAGCAGTCGCTGGTGGCCGAGATGAGGGCTTCTGAGTCAGATGCATGCTCCAACTCTGAATCAGAACCTGACAACGATAATGACAAAGGGAAACAGATTATTGATGCAGATCCCAACACCACTATTGCCACTACGAAGATCCAGAAGGAGGAACCGGAAGATCTAGAGGAGGAGGAATGTCTCTTCCACTCCCAGATGTGGGTAAAGGGCTCCCCGGTACAGTTCATTTTCGACAATGGGGGCCAAAAGAACCTCATTTTAGCAGACGCCGTGAAGCAGTTGGGCTTGTCGACCACAACTCACCCACATCCATACACCATCAGGTGGCTTCACCAAAGACGAGATCTCCGCGTCAGCCAGCGGTGCCACCTTCCCTATAGCATCAAGCCCTTCACGGATGAGGTATTATGTGATGTTGCTCCTATTGATGTTTCTGATGTATTATTAGGAAAACCATACTTGTGGAAGCATCATGCTATGTATGAGTCTCGGCATCGTGCTGTTATTGTTACTTTGGGAAATAAGTTGTACAGGATACCAGAGGTACCACCTCCTGCCGCTATCTCTTTGGTTACTACAAAACAATGCAGTAAGCTCATTTCCCAAACCAGGAAATTCGTTTTCTTGATGATCTTCCCCCAGGGAAAGAAGAATACTATGGTCGTGACCTCTAGACAGGGCTCCTCTGCACGACAACAACAAATGCACAAGGTTGTGGAGGAGTACGGGGACATCTTCACCTCACCCACCGGGGTTCCTCTGCACTGTCAGGTCAAGCACCCGATTTTGGAGAATGATGAAATCAAGACGCAAATTCAAGAGCTGTTGTAGAAAGGTCACATCTGACCAAGCTCATCACCCTGTGGGAGCCCGATCGTGTTGGTACAGAAGAAGGATGGGACATGGAGACTCTGTATTGAATATCGGGCGTTGAACAAGATCATTGTCCGTAGTGGGTACCTGATCCCACGGATTGATGACCTTTTGGACCAACTCAAAGGTGCAAAATATTTCAGCAAGATCGACTTGAAGTCTGGGTATCACCAAGTACCAATTGAACCCTCCGATGTGTGGAAGACTGCCTTCAAAGCCAAGGAAGGCCTTTTCGAATTGTTGGTCATGCCTTTCGGGTTGACGAATGCTCCCGCAACCTTTATGAGCTTGATGGATGACATCTTGTGGCCATTCACCAACTCATTTGTAGTGGTGTACTTGGATGACATTATGATCTTCAGCCAAACTTGGGAGGAGAACCTTCACCACATCCGACAAGTTCTCCAAACACTACAGCAACAAAAGTTGTCTTCCAATTTGGAGAAGTGCACTTTTGGCATGACCCAGGTTCAATATCTGGGATACATTATTGATGAAAGGGGGGTGCATGTGGATCCAACCAAGATCCAATTCATTCGGGATTAGCCAGCCCCAACCACTATAATAGAGCTTCACAGCTTTCTGGGTCTTGCTAATTTCTACCGTAGGTTTGTGTTGGGATTCTCTTATATCACTTGGCCCTTCAGTCAAGTCACCAAGGGAGGAGCGAGAGAAAAATTATTTTCGTCGGAATCTCAACAGAAAGCGTTCAAAGAATTGAAAAATCGCCTGTGTTCTGCCCCAGTGCTCACATTACCAGACTTGCAACTTCCATTTGAGATTGAAGCATATGCCTCTGACTATGCTATTGGGGCAGTTCTTACTCAACAAGGACATCCAATGGCATATCACAGTGAAACATTGTCTGACACAGTTCAAAATTATCCCACTTATGACAAAAAAATGTATTCCATTGTGCAAGCTTGTCGACAATGTAAGCATTACATTTTGTGGAAGGAAACAATCATCCACACAGACCAACAGCCCCTGTAGTTCATACAGACATAAGGGAAGTTTTCGAATGATCACCATCAGAAGTGGTCTACATATCTGCAACAGTTTCATCTGAACATCAAGTACAAGAAGGGTAGCACAAATAATGTTGCAAATTGCCTCAGCCAACCATTGATCGTAGCGCTCACCACCGTTCTTAACTCTTGTGGGCATGAGACTTTTGATTGGCTGCTTCTCTACGAGAGCGACCCAGAATTCAACCACACTTACAAGGCACTCTTGGGGGGTATGCAAGTTCCAAATTTTCACCTCCGATGCACTTTTATGTCATCTGGGACACCTTTGGGTTCCTTCAAGCAAGCGTGCCAAGATGATATGGGAAGCACACTACAGTCAAGTAGCTGGGCATTTCGAGGTCGAGAAAACAATAGCAGTACTGCAAAAGTATTTCTATTAGCCGAACCTTCGAAAGGATGTTGGGAAGCACACCAGATCCTGCACTGCTTGTGCCATTTCCAAACTGGCCATTAAGAAGCAAGGTCTATATACTCCGCTACTTACCCCTAGTCGACCTTGGGAATCCATCTCCATGGATTACATGTCTGGCCTACCTTCTACTAAGCATGGAAATGACTGTGTTTTCATGGTCATCGACAGATTCTCGAAGATGGCCATTATGGCGTCCTGCAAGAAGAATATCACAGTAGAAGCCATTGCTAAACTCTTCTTTGAATGAGTGTGGTTGCACTTTGGGATCCCACAGCGTATCATATCAGATCCGGATAGCAGGTTCCTCAGCACATTTTGGTCTAGCCTCTGGTCAATGCTTGACACCAAGCTCACCAAGTCCACAGCTTTCCATCCCCAAATAGATGGCGAGACAGAGGTCATCAATAGAATGATTTTACACATTTTGTGCATGTACAATTCAAAGCATCCACGAACATGGGACAAAATCCTCCCCTCTGTACAACATAATTATAACCGGGCTCTCCACATTTAAATCAGCCATAGCCCCTTTCAGGTGGGTTTTGGATTCCAGCCACTATGTCCCATTGACGTAGCCATGCCATTTGTGGCTACTAAGGCTGATTTTGCTCATGTCCAGTCTGAAATTGAAAAAGAAAATAGCTTCATCGAGCACATTCAACACATCCACCAACAGGTTCATGACATATTGGACAGAGCCAATGCTAAGTACAAGCAACGCCATGATCAACATCGGGTGCCACACAACTTCCAGGTGGGCGACAAAGTATGGCTACATTTGCAGAAGGAGTGCCTCACTGGACCCCACCGCAAGCTTTGCCTGCTCTGATATGGGTCGTACACCATCAAAAAGGCTATAGGGAACAATGCCTTTGAGCTCAGTATTCCACCATTCCTTGGTCTGCACCCAATATTAAATGTGGACCGCCTTCGTCCTTACTTCCCACCTCTATTGGACACCTCTGACATTGCAGAACAACTCACACCAACATAGTTAACCCCAGATTGCATGGAACAAGCCACCATATATTGTATCATGGACATGCAAATCAAGAACATGTGCCAACAGAAGATCCAACTGTATCGATTTGTTAAGGTTGGCCAACTCCTGCACCAAGGAAAGTGGTTCACCAGGGATCAAGTTCAGTAGAAATTTCCTCATCACATGGAGGAAATTAACGCAATGGGGACCATTTCTTCCTAAGGGGGGAGGAATGATCCAGGTGGATATTTGTGGTTACTCATCTATTCCACTTGGGGCCCAACCATTGTCTCTTTCAGTTTTTCAGTTTCGGCACAACTTACTATTTTTAGCAGTTTTTCAGGTCTTGAACATCTAGAACCGTTTTGAGGCCCTAAACGACGTTTTTGTGGGAAAATTGGTCCATAACAAATGTTGATCACTCAAAATTTGTATTCCTCGGATAGATATTTCTAAGGAGGTATGGTTTGCATTAAACGAAGATTGTATTCCAAAGTTACGTCCCCGGGAAGTTGAAACACCAATTTACCCAAACGGGGCCCATATTTTTGGTGCTTCATCTCATAGGGCTAGGGTTTTGGCTGTTTAGGATTTCCCATTGTTTCTAAATAATAAATAGGCCCTTGAGCCTCATTTTAACTCAGTTCAGAGGCCTGTAGCCACCACATCTCTTCTTAGAGATAGCTACCAATGCCCTAGCTAGTTTTATTTCCATTCTATCTGTAAGCAAATTTCAGTTATTTGATATTAATGAAATGAAGTGTTATTTCCGCTGCATCTTTGTATTTATGGTTATATGTTTATTCTGTTGTGTTCCTGCATAAATCTGGATCATCTCAAAAGAACGAAACACATTGATTCCAAGTATCACTACATCAGGGAGCTAGTGAACAATGGTGAAATTGTTTTGAAACATTGCAGAACTGAAGAGAAGTTTGAAAACATTTTAACAAAACCATTGGGGAAAAAGAGTTTTAATTATTTAAGGAAGTTTTTGGGTATGGAAGAGAATCCAACAGTTGGGTTTAAGGCAGAGTGTGGAAGTATTAAACCCAACAGCCACCCTGTGCAGGAGGGCGAAATGCACAGCAGCGGTAGTCCTTTTTTTTTTTGCCTGCACACAACCTTGCAATAAATTCATGGTTTTAATACTCTGCAAGTAAATTTTTTAAAAGGGCTGTAGCCATACCTCTACCTCTTTACATAAAATTGTGGACTGACCATGCCATCCCTGTCTTTAAAAATTTCCATACCGCATTTAAATCCATACACCTACCTCCATTAAAGTTTTGCGTCGCTGCTTGAATTTTTGAATGTGCCACGTCAACGACATCAACCAATCAGAGCTTATCTCGCAGTTTTGGCGCTGAAATCACGGAGGAATTTTATTATGCGATAATTTCATCAAATAGAATTCAGTTTTCAGCTTGAATTCCGACGATCCCACCCCCAACCAATCACAGAGCAATCGTGCAGTTTTGGATTCTAATAACGTCAGGGCAAATTGGTAGGTGAAATTGCTTGCAAAGGGATTAAATTTCAGTTTTTCAATTCTGAAAAACGTTTATAACTTGGGTTAAAGGTTTAATATATTTGTTTGTATTAAACATTTGTGGCAGTATTATTTTAAAAAGGTTTATTGTTATAATATATATATATATATAACATCAACGCATTCAAATATAAAAACATATATATAATGAAAATTAAAAAGGGCAGTGAATTAATATATGTAGGGGGCATATGAATGTAGTGACAGAGTGTATGTAAGGTAACAGTGTGTGACTCTATATAAAAAAGACATAGAGCATTTTTATATGCAAATGACTATATGTAATTTTTTTTTAATGTAATGCTAAAAGACAAATTGCACTGTGTGTGTGCATATTGAAAGAGACAGAGAGCATACTTTTGGCACTGTGTTTTGTAGCAGTGAAAAGAAACTTGTAATTTTTTTTTTGTAAATGCCAGATCAGCAGTTCTCTGGCATCTCTGTAATATAATTTTAAGCTTAATGAAATAGTTTCTTATGTGCCATCTCTATCTAGCAAGTTTTTTTAATCTCTATGTTGAGAAAAATAATTTTTTTTATTTCTCTGTGTGCTTTGGAATACTCAGAAATTCCAACACCAAATCCTCTATCACTATGAGAAATGCTAAAGCTAGTCTGAATAAGGGAAGCACCTAGCATGAGCAAGTTCACTATTTCGCTCTATTTTCTCTACTGTTTTTGTTTGCCTCTATTCTCATAATTGAACATGCAACCTCCATTCTCATAATAGCACATGAATGGTCCACTGCACTTGCTGTCATTTTGGCAGAAAAATTTTAAAACTTGTTTTTGTTTTCTATTTTTTCCAAGAAAATAAATGTATATTAAACCTTTACCTCCTGAATAGAACATTTGGTTTGCCCTTTCTGGAGTAGATGTTCGTTTGCATGAATCTTATGTACAATATTTTATCTATTTTCCCTCAAAAAAAAATGTTGAGATTTCTAATAATAATTTGGAGAAAATCTCATGAATATGACAACAATAGGATTTGTTGCTAAATTAACTGCATCTAATCCTGATGTGGAGTTATTGCATCCTATTTTGTTGTGATTGAATTTATGATTCAATTTCTACTCACAGCTATAAAATGTAAGCCCGTAGAGGTAAATATTCATGAGGGATGTGAGGTGAGAGGAAGAGAAGTGCAGATGAGAAACTCTGATGTTGTAATTCCCCTGTTGATGAATGAGATTGTCGATGCCTCTGTTTGGTGGACATAGCCCAGATTGGTTGGGTGAACCACGTTAAATATCTGTCTCTTTATGTTTTTATTCTGTGTGGATTTGATTGTTTATTTACTTTCCATTGTGTTAACTTAACAATTGGTATCAGAGCTGACTGAAGGCTTTGTTAACATGTGATTTCTTCTGACTCGATTCTTTTTTTTTCCGCTGAAGGATGTGTTAACATGAATGAATGCATAGTGCATGCAATTTTCTATTCGTTTAATGTGCTTAAGTCAACGGATTGCAGCGTTGTCTTCTTCCACTGCGTGTCATTGAAAGGTCATCGCTATGGAGAAGCCATGTGAGTTGATCCATAGCCCAAAAAGTCGAGTAGCCAAACATCAGCTGTGTCAAAGTGGTGAAAAATGTTGTGAGGTTGTCGACAGAGCCGTCGTTGTGTAGAATCTAAACAGGATTAACCGTGATAGAGAACAAGTTGTTGAGCGGACCACTGTAAGATAATTGTTGAAAGAACAGATCAACACGTGAGCTGGAGGGATCGGGAAGCGTTGAACGTTGGTAGCTGGAGTTTCGACCACACAAAGGGAGGCAGCTTGCGTGAAGGCTGTTGATGGTCAGTGTTAAGATGATAGATTTCGTCACGAAGCAACAAAGGAAGCCTTGCTACGTACGTAACTTGTGATGAATTCACAGCTTTGGAATAGAAGAAGAGTCATGTTCATATCCGCGAGCTGCAGCTCGAGGTTGTCCTCGCTGACAGTGTTAGGAGTGGAAAGCCGTGGAATGTGTAAATCGTAAGAGCTGTGAGCTGACAGCGTTCAGTCAATGGTGGTCAAGTTGTGTGGGTCCAATATAGAAAATCGAAAGGGAATGCCTTTGTTTTTTTTTTAAATCGATTTATTGAAATTTCCATTCAAAATCACAGCTGTGATATGGTAAGGAGGTGTCTTTGTTTTTAACCATGGAAAAATTGATTTGCATTTAAATGCTGTTTAAAATAGATTTCTTTTATTTTTATGATATGCCTTTTATAAATCAATTTTTATTTTAAAATGCCATTTGTATTCAAATTCATATGGTATATCAATTTTATATCGATTTATATTGTAATATGCACTTGGGTAGGGCCTAGTGCCTAAGGCATTTTTTATCAAGGGAATTTTTTCGGTTTGTAGGAAAAATTAATTGCAAGTTTGAAAAGAGAATTATTTTTTATTAAATTGTTAATTTGATTAAAAAAGGAAATTAAGGATCCATAGAAGATAAACATGGCAAAAATACAAAGTGCTCGATTTGAGATCAATAAGTTCAATGGGAAAAACAACTTCGAGATCTGGAAAGTCAAGATGCACGATCTACTCATACAACAAGGCGTGGCGAAGGCGCTTTTGGGAAAAGCCAGACAACCTTACGCCATGATAGATGACGAATGGAGTGACATGAATGACAGAGCACTGAGTGGCATGCGGTTGTGTTTGGCGGATGATGTTTTGTTTAACATCGTGTCAGAGAAAACTGATGTTGGTTTGTGGACAAAGCTTGAAAAGCTGTACATGACAAAATCCTTAACCAATAGGATTCTTCTGAAGAGACAGTTGTAAAACTTGCGCATGAAGGAAGGTACGACGATAACTGATCATCTGAATACCTTTAATACTCTCTTGGTGCAGTTAAAAAGCATAGAAGTAAAATTTGAATCAAAAGATAAAGTTGTAACTTTATTATGCTCGTTGCCCAAGTCATGGGATCATTTTGTTACTTCTATAAGTCTTAGTTCATCAGAAACCCTTGAATTTGATGATGTTGTTGGAGTTTTGTTATCTGAAGAAACAAGGAAAAGGTCAAATTTAGAAACCTCTACATCAGAAGCAATGATGGTCAGAGGTCATTCTAAAGAAAGACGCTTCAATAAGCAGAACAACTCGCAGTCAAAATCGAAAGGGAAGAAGAGTAAGGTAAAGTGCTGGTTTTGCGGCAAATCGGGACATTTGAAGAAGGACTGTTGGAAGAGACAAAAAACATCCAAACAAGACTCTTCAACAGAGAAGAAATAAGCAAACACGACAGATACAGGTTCGGCATCCATTTCAGGTATGAGTGATGAAGTGTTATCATTTAGTTTGTCTAATCATGATCAACATTGGTTGTTAGATTCTGGTGCGTCAAATCACATGTGTATTCATAAAGAGTGGTTTAAATCTTATAAATCAATCAATGATGGAGTTTTTTACATAGGAAATGATGTCTCATGTAATATTGTGGGAATTGGAAGCATCCAGATTAAAATGTTTGATGGGACAAATAAAATTTTAACTGATGTAAGACACGTGCCTGAACTTAGAAAAAACCTCATTTCTCTAGGAGTGCTAGACAGAAATGGATATAAGACCTTTATTCAAGGTGGAGTAATGAAAGTTTATAAAGAGGCCAGCAAAGCAAGTTATGGTGGTATGACGCACGATGTTTGATTGCACTGGTGGATGGAGTTCTCCCTAGTTGAGAGGGAGTGTTAAATTTAGACAACTAGGTCCAAACTCCATCTTGTGATGCTTAGATGAAGATTCCAATATTTGTATTAGATTCCTCTTTCAGAGAGGTGTAAAATTGATATAAAATTGATTTTAATCTAATAAGAAAAACATTTATTTTGAATTTATTATTTATAATAAATTTAAGTGTAGGTCAGCCTTAAGGTTTTACACCCCCAGCAGATGTGTCACACACCTCAATGATGGATATAAATACAGTCAACGTTGGAGAGCATTTCACTCACTCAACATCACACATCTTCTCCTCTGATTATATGCGAGCATCTAAGAAGCAGTTTCATCTCCCAAGTCAGAAGAAGGACAAAATCTACTGCAGCAAAAAGGATGAAATTTACTGCAGCAAATTTTTTGCAGTTAGGGTTTCTGGGCAAGTTTGACCGGCATTGACTTTGGTCAATGCATGGTCCGAATTGGCTGAAATTTTGTGGAGAGTTTGATTTTTGAAGGCCGTAATCATTGGTACAAAAATTGAGGTCAAAAGGTTGACCGAAGTTGGAGCTACGTTGACTTTATTGTTGCTTCCCTGTGTTGACTTTTCTAGACTGCGTTGACTTTGAGTTGACTCGGTGACTGATTTGAGGACTGTTGTGACACAATGTGGGTTGGCCAACCAAGAAGAATTTGTTGGTTTAAGCATCCTGCTGACCGTCGTAACGCACCATCACATTCTCCTGTTTCTAGTTTGTCTTTTATAGATCCACTGGTATGTTCTATCATCATTTTTACTTAATTGTTTATGTGATTGCTGTTATAAAAGTAAAGTTGCATCAAGCATAGAACATCTACATAAATCGGGACATTTGAAGAAGGACTGTTAGAAGAGACAACAAACATCCAAAGGAGACTCTTTGATAGAGAAGAAAGAAGCAAACACGACAGATACATCTTCAGCATCCGTTTCAGGTATGAGTGATGAAGTGTTATTAGTTAGTTTGTCTAATCATGATCAACACTGGTTGTTATATTCTAGTGCGTCAAATCACATGTTCATTCATAGAGAGTGGTTTAAATGTTATAAATCAATCAATGATGGAGTTTTTTACATAGGAAATGATGTCTCATGTAATATTGTGGGAATTGGAAGCATCCAAATTAAAAAATTTGATGGGACAAATAAAATTTTAACCGATGTAAGACACGTGCCTGAACTTATAAAAAACCTCATTTCTCTAGGAGTGCTAGACACAAACGGATATAAAACCTTTATTCAAGGTGGAGTAATGAAATTTTATAAATGAATTTTACTAGTAATGAAAACAAAGAAGATTGGAAATATTTTTCAGTTAGAAGGAAGGACAGAGTCAGATCATGTTTGTACACTATCTGAAAACGACAGTAATTCTATTCATCTATGGCATCAGTGGTTGGGCCATATGAGTGAAAGAGGATTAAAAATTTTATCTGATCGTAAGTTACTTCCTAGTTTAAAATCTTCTAAGTTAGATTTCTACAAACATTGTATATACGAGAAACAAAGCAAGAAGAATTTTAAAACTGGAAAACATACTAGTAAGGGAATCCTTGATTATATCCATTCTGATGTTTGAGGTCCATATCCTACAACCTCATATGGAGGATCGTTATATTTTGTATCTTTTATTGATGATTTCTCTAGAAAAGTGTGGGTCTATATGTTAAAGAAAAATTCTGATGTATTCACAGTTTTTAAATAGTTTAGAGTATTAGTAGAAAACATCACTAGAAGAACCATTAAATGTTTAAGAAATCACAATGGTGGTGATTTTACTTCAAAGGAATTTGATAATTATTGCAAGAAAACTGTGATCGAAAGACATAGAACTATTGTATATACTCCTTAGCAAAATGGAGTTGTTGAACACATGAACAAGACTTTTTTAGAGAGAGCAAGAAGTATGCTTAGTAATGCTAATTTGCAGAAGGAACTATGGAAAAAAGAAGTATCTACGGCTTTTTATTTGATAAATCAATCACCATCAACTGCAATAGGATGAAAAATTCCTCAAGAGGTTTGGAAAGGTCATCCTTGTGATTATTTTAAATTGAATTTTTTTGGTTGTGATGCATATGCTCTAATTCCGAAACATCAGTGTTCTAAATTAGATACTAAATAAAAAAGATATATCTTTGTTGGATATGGTGATGGGACGAAGGGATACAGGTTGTGGGATCCTACTACTCACAAGATCATCATTAACAGAGATGTTAAATTCAATGAATCTTCACTCGATAATCCAGATGTAGATGATAAATTGAAACAGGATAATGTACCTAAGTTTCAACATATTCAGTTTGAAACCAGTTCAAATAATGATGATAGTCCAGATGAACAAGTTTTAGATGCAGATCGTGAACATGTTTCAGATGCATATCATGAAGAAGTTCATATAGATAATAATCAGCAAATTGTGGAAGAACCAGAAACATATTTAAGGAGGTCCACGAGAATCGGACAACCTCTTAAAAGGTATGAGGATTATGTTACTTCAGTTGCTTTAACCGCTAATGATGATGAACCTTTGTGTTATTAGGAGGCTGTAGAAGGTTCTAACAGTGATAAGTGGAAAGAGGCTATGAAGGATGAGATGAAGGCATTAGACAAGAATGCCACATGGGATCTGGTGGAACTTCCTAAAGAGAGAAAAATTGTGTGATGTAAACGGGTTTACAAATTGAAGAGGGGTGTTGATGATAAACACAAGTACAAAGCAAGGCTGGTCATGAAAGGTTTTTCTCAGAAAGCATGAATTGACTTTCATGAGATATTTTCAGCAGTTGTAAAAATTGTTTCATTTTGGATTTTGTTAGCATTAGTTTCTTTACTTGATTTAGAATTACAACAAGTAGATGTTAAAACTGCATTTTTACATGGAGATTTAGATGAGGAGATTTACATGGAACAACCGGAAGGGTTTGTTCAAAATCGCAACAAGAAATTTGTCTGCAGGCTCAAGAAATCATTGTATGGTCTGAAGAAGTCGCCTCGACAATGGTACAAGAAATTTGATTCTTTCATGATGAGTAAAAATTATATAAGAAGTGAATATGATCATTGTGTTTACTTTAAGAAATTGAGTAATGGCATGTTCATTATCTTAGTGTTATATGTTGACGATATGCTTTTAGCAAGAAAAATCATAACAAAGATCAACAGGTTAAAGGCTCAGATGGCTAGGACATTTGATATGAAAGATCTAGGAGCAGCAAGACAGATTTTGGGCATGGAGATTTTTGGAGACAAGAGCAATGGTAAACTGTGGTTATCACAACAGAAGTATATTGAGAAAATACTCTTGAGGTTTGGTATGAACAATGTGAAGCCTGTTTCAGTCCCTTTAGCTTCCCATTTTAAGCTTTCTTCAAGTTTATGTCCTAACACAAATGAAGAAAAGGAATATATGTCTCAAATTCCATATGCCAATGTAGTAGGTTGTTTGATGTATGTGATGGTTTGTACACAACCAAATATTTCACATGCAGTTGGGGTTGTCAGCAGGTATATGGAAAATCCAGGAAAAGAACATTGGTCAGCAGTGAAATGGGTGCTTTGGTATTTGAGAGGCACAAGTGATTATTGTATCACTTATAACAGAAGTAGTGAATTTGTTTGCGGATATGTTGATTCCGATTTTGCAGGTGATTTGGATAAGAGAAGGTCAACTTCAGGATATGTCTTTACTCTTGCAGGTGGAGCTATAAGCTAGATGTCAAAGCTACAAAACATTGTTGCTTTATCCACTACAGAAGCAGAATACATAGCTGCTTCACATGCTTGCAAAGAAGCGGTTTGGTTGAAAGGTTTGTTTGGTGAGTTTGGTAGGTTGCAGGACAACATCAAGTTATTTTGTGATAGTCAAAGTGCAATTCACTTGGCTAAAAATCCGACCTATCATAGTAAATCAAAGCATATACCTATCAAGTACCATTTTGTAAGACAGGTTATCACTGAACGGGGAGTCTCTCTTGAAAAAGTGCATACAAAGGAAAACTATGTAGACATATTCATGAAACCAGTTTTATTAGAGAAGCTACGATGGTGTCTGGCTTCTCTTGGCTTGCAGAAAAGATAAAAATAATAATGGAACAGGGTATCGGGCTAATTGTTGTCAAGGTGGAGATTGTTGAGATTTCTAATAATAATTTGAAGAAAATCTCATAAATATGACAACAATAGGATTTGTTGCTAAATTGACTCCATCTAATCCTAATGTGGAGTTATTGCATCCTATTTTGTTGTGATTGAATTTATGATTCAGTTTCTACTCCCAGCTATAAAATGTAAGCCCGTAGAGGCAAATGAGCATGAGAGATGTGAGGTGAGTGGAAGAGAATTGCAGATGAGTAATTCTGCTGTTGATGAATGAGATTGCCGATGCCTCTGTTTGGTGGACGTAGCCCAGATTGGTTGGGTGAACCACGTTAAATCTTTGTCTCTTTATGTTTTTACTCTGTGTGGATTTGGTTGTTCATAACTTAACAAAAAAATATTAATATTATATTTTCAGTTATATTTAAAAGTAACGTAAATTTATTGATTATTGATTTTTTTTGAGGTTACGTAAGTTTATCGAATATTACAAATTCATATTTTCCTCAAATTGAATTTGGTAAAAAAAAATATAATACCATTTTTATATTTTTCAACCTACTATATTTATCATATTAATTTTATTATATTGGAATTTTACCCGAAGGCAGCTAAATTATTGGACTCTGCTATTCAATTTTGATCGGACATGTTTTGAGAAGAACAAATTAAAAATTATCCTTCAATTCAATAAATAACCTTATAAATGCAATGTCACGCATGAAAGAGAAACAAATTCTGCATATATCGCTTGATAATAAAACTGATTCCAAAGAATTTCCACACGCACAACTGAAATGTTAAAGAACTCCCATCGGAGTAGTGCCAAACACTGCATTATTAAGATTCACAGAACTCAGATTATGTAACTCTAATTTAAAATTTAAGTATAATTGTTAGCATTTTCTAATTTACACTTTCCCAGTAGAAAAATTCACCATTTACCGAATGTTATGTTCAAAAACAAAGACCAAAATGATTAAATCAGAGGAAGTTGCACAAATATTGGATTCAAGGCTGATTATGAATACAAAAATGTGTAGGATAAATCTCTCTTGTTGTAACAATATGCCGACGAGAGGGACGTGGCCGTCGAAAAGATGGATCAGATCTGTTAATGAAACATGCATCAGTACAGTCATTGTTTTGTACATTTCGTTTAAATTAGCTGCCATGTACAATTACTGTTTTGTACAATCAATACGAACGATGTGTTGCTGGGAATATGCTCCTTAAAATTGATGGTGATGTAGCAGATCTGTGATTTGCATGTAATGGGCACGTGGATTACTATTACTAAGAAGCGTCAGCAGACGATCGAACAACGGAATATCACAAGGCATTCTGAGAGGTCCCTTATGTGAATACCCCAATTCTCCAGCGTACAGATCAAGCAACTCGGCGAAAAAAGGATGGTTTAGGTACTGTATCTCCACAATGAAGCGATGGTCCTCCTTCCCGACGTAAATGGGTAGACATCCTGCTGGAACAGTTTGGGAGGACACTGCCTTCTGATTTGATTTGGACCTTAAGATTTTCGGCCAGTTCTTCAATTTTTGCAAGTGCTTTAGAGTGTTCCTCATATTGATATAATCCCCCACACAATCTCAACACAAGCGAACTCGGAACAATGTAAAACCTAGTAGAGCAGTACTCGATGCGATTCTCACAAATTTGTTGGACGAAAAAGAGTTGCAAACGATTTATAAAGAGAAGGTCGGATTGAAAAAAGAAAATAAAAGAGAAAGAAACAATCGTTTTACGTTTGCATTAGAAAAAAAGTAGAAACGTCCCTGTTCCGTCGTTCAGGATGCCAACTGCCTCCATGTGGATTGATTCTGCAGACAAGTATTTTTAATTATATTCTTATTCTTAAATTCAAAGGTATCACAACCGAGAGATATGGTGTACATCAGTACTGATCATTAGATATAAATATAAATTATAATCCTCCGGGCACTCAGCAACCACAACCAGCGACTTTTGGTTCGGTGAAGACGTGTGGAACCGCAGGCGTCTTTCTTTACACGTTAGAGGGTCGGCATGTAACATGGCATCGCTGACTTTATGGACATTGGATTCAATTCTACCACAGTTTTTTACTCACAGCGTGAGATTTTTATTTTATTTTTTAAATCAGCTTACATTGAACCTAATTTGTTGGTGCAAGTTGAATAATGCGTTTGTACAGAATTCAAAAAGCCTCACGCTCACGAGGGCCTCACAGGGTCACACGAAAAGCAATCTTAAAAAAATCATGACGCGTTGAGAAGATTTTATATTTCCATGCATCTCATGATTGAGGTTCCAATCCTCACCGTCGTATTAAAAGACCCACAATCCGAACATTGGCAGTGGGTTGTTATCATCAGTTAACATTGGCAGTGGCTGAGGTCCTCGAGATCGTTGCTCGTTTTAAGTGACTCACTGTTTCCGTACAAATGCACCGCTCAACTTGCAACTGTGATGGGCCCGATGGAATTCCAATTTTATTTTGCCGCAATACTTCCATGTGAACCGAGTTCCAAGATACCTGAATGGATGGAATGAAGAGTTCTAAATCGTGGTTTGTAATATTAGACCTGGTTTTCTATTTTTGGGAATATCATATGGTATCCGAGGCAAAATTAATTAAAGACAGCTGCATATCATCTGCGTAGGTTTAGGAAAGCGGTACATCTTACCGATATAACGAATTCGCTACCGTACAATATACCACACAAAAATGATATAGGTGAGGTTGACGGAGTAGTCTACCAAGCCAGCATTTTAACCCGGAAACTGTGCCCGTCGGAAAATTTCGCTGCCCAAATTCGAAGTCATTTTCAGGTAGTAGAGTGCCTCGCGATCACGACATGACCCCACTATTGTCAGAGCTGGAAGGCGGCAGCGGCGACGGGTTGGTGGGTTACGGATGTGGCATTCAACCTGATTAATGCATGCGATGGGAAACGGTGCTGTGTTTTCATTTTGGAAAGGAAACAAAGCCATTGCACAGCGGAGTAGAGCGTGGACCAGACCAGAGCACAGTAGCTACGTAGAAGAACAAAAAAACAGATATTTGCAAACACTCTTGCGCCCAACCAGTAAGTGCCTTCCTCTTCAATCCTATCCACTCTTAAAATTATGAATTTTGCACGTATCTGCTCTTTCCCACGACATGTATAAGAAGCTAAATAGAATTCCACCTCGAATCAGTAATAGTTTTTTCAAATCCTGCGTCCATTGAAAGAGATCATTTGATGAAATCCACATTTAAGCTCGAATACAAAACATAATATCAATAAATCCAAGGCCGAATGAAACAACAATTTGGTTTACCCTTGTAAAGAATTTGTTTAAAAGCTCTGTGTAAACGGAGAATACATATGTTAGCATCTATCTGCATAAACGCCGTACCTTATGCACCTAACGATCAGAACTGCACAAACCCTCATTCATTTTTTCAGAAATAAACGATCAGAACTGCAAAATAGAAGTCAGAGTTGAACCTGAGTAGCCACTTCAGACTGGTTGTAAAGGCCTTTTCTTACCCAATCCCCAACTACCAAAAAATTAATAGAATTTCCAATTTTCTTTACAGATCGAACATCTTGCAGAGAACAACAGGATTTATCTATTAAAAGGCACAAGAAAACTATAGTCATACATGCCCTTGACAATGACCATGGCCATCCATGAGTTCTTGTGACTAAATTCTGCATCTGCAAATACACACACATCAGAAGCCACCAGAGTTAGTTAGTCCTACCAAAAAAAATCATTCCAGCGATTAGTAAAAGCATTAAGGTTCCTCACTTTTGCAGGTTTGGCCATTCCCAACACTGTCAAGACTTGCATAAAGACACAGGGAAAGCATAGGCAGGAAAAAGTGGGATGAAAAAGGGCTTATGATGATGATCCTTAGCTGCTTTTAAATTCAATCACTCCCAGCCAATAATTCAAGGTTTTGTACTACCCAGCTGCCCCACGTTGTCTCAGAACCCACCCACATTTATGCCTATTACATGCATTAGTGAAGCGTTCTCATGCGTGACATTGAAGAAAATGACTTCTCACTGGTTACACAATTTTTCCATCTCGTTACAATAAAGACATATTTATGTCTTAATAAATATATTAATGTTTTAATTAGTATTTTGAAGTGGATGTTTAATGTTTGCTCTTTTTCTTGTTTGGGTAAGCTTGTGTATGATTCGTGGAACTAGTTTATTGTTTAAGAAGTTGTCATCTTGGGTATGTAGATGTGGGATAGTTTCTTGTTTAAGTAGTTGTCATTTGGGTAGGTACATGTGGGGATGTGTGCTTTAGGGATAGTAGTTCATGTAAGTTATTTCAATTTTTAATATAATTGGTGTTTTTTTTAATATAATTGAAAATTTAAAGATAATAAATTTTTATAGTTATTATAAAAAAAAAAAAATTATAAATTAATTACATATTATATTTATTTTTTCGGTAGCTTGATTTGTGATGGTTTTGTTATGAAATATTATGTAAATTATGATATTTGAGGTTGAAATTCTCATGTTAACTTATATTATTGGAAAGATAGTAATAGTAGTAGTAATGGTGTCCTAAGCCATCCCAGAAAATTGACCTAGTTGTCAATTCCCCTAGATGATTAAAAAAAACATACATATTATGTTTATTTTTTAAATTTATACATGTCCTATTTATATTTAATATTAATGTGTGTTATAAATCGGATCAATATATTATTTGTCAACTTTCTCTATGCTTTCAAAGTGGAAAGAATTGGAGGAATCGGTTTGTAAGATCATTTTTACAGGCTGGTACCACATTGGAGAATTGAGATCTAAAACACATTTTTACCTCAAAAAACTCTCATTTGTGCCAAACCCCCTAAAGTTGTTCTACACTTTGAGACTTTTCCAATAGTGCAAGAATCACCTTAGATAGAGTTTGTATACAAAAATTGTGTCCCTTAGAAGGTGACCTAGTATGTTGACCAATATGGTACAAATGGATGTCATCGTGTGTTTGCAACTAATCACATGTGGACTTTGAAATTGAGTTACATTTAGTGAACATAACATACACGTGTTCACTAACATACACGTGTGAGAGAACTGTTCACTAAATATAGCTTTCATGTGGCAAGTCTATATAGACATGAAACTATAACTTATAATTAACAATGAAGAAAGGTCAACTTTGGATTATCAATTTTATTTTGCCGTTATGCTCTAGAATGAATATATTTGTTGCTAACATGTTTTTTTATAGGATATTTCTCTTATGTGTTTGTATATTTTCTAACAAGAGCAGTTCAAAATGGGCAAGCGAGAAAAATGGGAGCATATCATGGATCTTCAGGTGCAAGACCTCAAAGACAAGACTACATTTTCTAGTAAAGACTTAGTTTGGACTGAAATAAAACGAAATAATAATAGCATTGATCGGGTTGCTTTAATCCCTATAGAAAGAGTTTCTGAATTTATCAAAGGGGAGGAAGAAAATCATATTGCTCCATGTAATTTCATACGGAATAATAAAATAAAACCAAGACAAAGAGCTATTGCTGCATCACAATAGGAAATGTAAGTATTTAAAAATTCGTTGTTTAGGTCCTTTAAAACAAAATTTATCATTCTTTATATGTATTGACATTTCAAGATTTTTCGTGTAGATATTATTGCTCATTTAGACCAGAGGATAAAAGAAGAGAGCCTTCAACTAAACAAAGAACTTCATTTGTGCAAAAGAGGGGTTGTCAATGCCACTTTATTGTGAAAGTTATGAATGAAAGTCCTCATATAGCAATACTGACTTTCAATATGTATGAACACGAAGATGCAGAAGGTTGGCCTTTTCATGGACAACATGACAATTCAGGTGAGGCTAGCGCCTTGCATAGGCCAAGGCTTTCAAGGGACATCGTTGCTTATGTTAAGAGTTGTTTCTTTTTGGTAGTGCCTATTGATATGGTGTATAGAACTCACATTAAGAGACATGTTGACATGGATGCAACAACTTGGGATATAGACTTCTTCTTATGCAGGAATGATATTGTAAACATATATAACAGGTTGGCAAAGGGAAATTATCAACTCCACAAAAAGGATGAAATGAGTGTAAACCTTTGGTATCAAAAGCACCGGGAAGACTTTTTCTTTTACCAAAAACCCAATGGTGTGGAGGTCCCTTTAATAATAGGGATTCAAACAAAGTGGATGTTGGAGACAATGGTCAAGTTATCACACAATAGCTTAATAGCCATGGATTCAACATTTAATACAAATAGCTATGGATTAATTGAATATACGTATTTATGTTGTAGACATTAAATATGATTAATAACATGTATTTGACTTTATGTAACGTTGAATATGATAGTATCAGTTGCATACACTTGTGGCATTTGATGAACAACAAAGCGGGGTACTATTTGTATGGGTCGTGGCATCACGAAACACATCAGCTGATATTGCACTATGGTTGGAGAAGCTCATGCACAGGTGTTTCCAAATCCATCCTGATTGGAAATTCAATGCATTCATGGTCGATGATGCAATTCATGGTCGATGATGCATTGGCTGAAATTGCTGCCTTGAGGTAACTTTAATATTGTCATCATATAATAAAAATTCATTTATTCTAAAATGTTTGCACTAAAATGCACTGAATATGGCAGGAGGATCATAGGTTGTGATGTTATCTTATGTGTTTGGCATGTACAGAGGGCTTGGTTAAAAAACATGAACCGGTTGGCCACTAATTCCATAAAAGCCAATGAGATATTCAGTGAGCTAGGTTCTATCATGAAACACACTCTCAATACTGAAGTGGATGATGCAATCAATCGATTTTTTATCAAATTTGCAGATGAAGAGAATTTCTTAGACTATTTCCACAAGAATTGGGTTGTTGGCGATAAGATTCATAAGTAAACAAACTCTTTGTATTGTATCCATGTTTGTCTTCTATAAAAGTGATATATTTAGACTAAATTAATTCTCTTTGCATTTAGGGATGTGGGTGAAAGGTTGTCGGGAGTTTCCTCATGCAAATCAGGAGACCAACAATGCTGTTGAGTCATATCAATGTTATTTGAAAACAAATTTTTTATCTGATAGAAGAAAAAAATATGCTCGTCGGATGGATTGGTTGTTGTATATGCTGCTAACAAGCGTTGAACCTTGTTATCGATATAAGGAAATATTGAAAGAAGAAGGATTTCTAAACAACTACAAGAAAGAGAAACAACTTGAATCATCAGTGGAAAGAGCAAGAAAAATTTTGAATAGTGATTGTTCTCCTCATGAGAGCATACCTAATGCTTACTGGGTGAGAAGTCAAACAGATCAAGATAAGAACTACCTTGTCAAATGGTATCGCATGGATTTTATAACATGTGAATGCCCATGGTCTACTCATGGCAACATTTGCAAGCATGCAAAAAAGGTTAATTGGTTGTATTTCCACTCAGATAATCCATATCCATTACTTCATCAACATGTAGTGGATAACATATTCAATGACTCTTCTGAAATCAATATAGAGACCCAGAGCCATGATGTAGATGTTGATGCCACTCCTATGGCCACAGATATTGTTGATGCAGATTTTGGAGCACTTCATTTGGTAAAAGAGGAGTTGTTTAGACACATGTATTTCATTCTACATAACCCTCCCTTAGTCTAGTTAAAAAAATTAAGGATGAAGCCAACGACTTGCATATTATGGATTTTGACTTCACACCTGAGTTGGGCTCCCTTGATTCATCTTTGAAGAGGAAGAAGAGTTTCCTTAGCCCTACAAAGAAACAAAGGAGCAAAAAAAGAAATTGTTTGGAAATTGATTTGAATGTCCATCTATCAGAATATGAACCATTTGAGTTTCAATACCTCAATAGGCGAGGTCGTCCTCGATCAAATAATGCATTTCCTGTGGTTCCAGGTTTGTTTCATGTATTGAATATGGTGATGGTTTTAGATTTGTGTATTTAGTCATCAGCATTCTTTAACATGTAATATGTTTATTTTTATAGCGATGCAACAATCCATAGTTATGGCGATAAACCAAGACAAAAGGAAGATGCAAGAGCATCCAACATTTCCTGCCATGCCAGGTACATTTGAATGAATGTGCATCTAACTAAATCCTAAATAAAGGAGAAAAAAGTGATGTGGTAATGCAAAGTACAAAAATGATAAATCTAATACAGAAAGACCATCTATTCAACATTTAGGCATTTCTTGTAGTTTTCCCCTTCCATCCACTCAATATAGTTATGTTTGTACATATACCTTAATGCTTTAACAAATTTCATTGTGCTAACAAATGACACTTTGTTAGGTAACAATGGAACAAGTGGAGAAGCAGCGTCTTCTACAATGGTTGAACATCCATGAAATAGGCGAGGCCGTCCTCGATCAAATAATGCATTGTCTGTGCTTCCAGGTTTGTTTAATGTATTGAATATAGTCATGGTTTTAGATTTGTGTATTTAGTTATTAACATTCTTTAACATGTGATATGTTTATTTTTACAGTGATGCAACAATCCATAGTTATGGCGATAAACCAAGACCAAAGGAAGATGCAAGAGCATCCAACATTTCCTGCCATGCCAGGTACATTTGAATGAATGTGCATCTAACTAAATCCTAAATAAAGGAGAAAAAAGTGATATGTGGTAATGCAAAGGACAAAAATGATAAATCTAATACAGAAAGACCATCTATTCAACATTTAGGCATTTCTTGTACTTTTCCCCTTCAATCCACTCAATATAGTTATGTTTGCACATATACCTTAATGCTTTAACAAATTTCATTGTGCTAACAAATGACACTTTGTTAGGTAACAATGGAACGGGTGGAGAAGCATCATCTTCTACAATGGTTGAACATCCATGGAATAGGCTAGGGTGTCCTCAATCAAATAATGCATTGTCTGTGGTTCCAGGTTTGTTTCATGTATTGAATATAGTGATGGTTTTAGATTTGTGTATTTATTCATCAACATTCTTGAACATGTGATATGTTTATTTTTACAGCGATGCAACAATCCATAGTTATGGCGATAAACCAAGACCAAAGGAAGATGCAAGAGCATCCAACCTTTCTTGCCATGCCAGGTACATTTGAATGAATGTACATCTAACTGGATCCTAAATAAAGGAGAAAAAAGTGATATGTGGTAATGCGAAGGAAAAAAATGATAAATCTAATATAGAAAGACCATCTATTCAACATTTAGGCATTTCTTATAGTTTTCCCCTTCCATCCACTCAATATAGTTATGTTTGTATATATACCTTAATGCTTTAACAAATTTCATTGTGCTAACAAATGACACTTTGTTAGGTAACAATGGAACAGGTGGAGAAGCATCATCTTCTACAATGGTTGAACATCCATGGAATAGGCTAGGGTGTCCTCAATCAAATAATGCATTGTCTGTGGTTCCAGGTTTTTTCCATGTATTGAATATAGTGATGGTTTTAGATTTGTGTATTTAGTCATCAACATTCTTTAACATGTGATATGTTTATTTTTACAGCAATGCAACAATCCATAGTTATGGCGATAAACCAAGACCAAAGGAAGATGCAAGAGCATCCAACATTTCCTGCCATGCCATATACATTTGAATGAATGTGCATCTAACTAAATCCTAAATGAAGGATAAAAAAAAGTGATATGTGGTAATGCAAAGGACAAAATGATAAATCTAATACAGAAAGACCATCTATTCGACATTTAGGCATTTCTTGTAATTTTCCCCTTCCATCCACTCAATATAGTTATGTTTGTACATATACCTTAATGCTTTAAAAAATTTCATTGTGCTAACAAATGAAAATTTGTTAGGTAACAATGGAACTGGTGGAGAAGCATCATCTTCTACAATGGTTGAACATCCATGGAATAGGCTAGGGTGTCCTCAATCAAATAATGCATGTTTGTGGTTCCAGGTTTGTTTCATATATTGAATATAGTGATGATTTTATATTTGTGTATTTATTCATCACCATTCTTTAACATGTGATATGTTTATTTTTATAGCGATGCAACAATCCATAGTTATGGCGATAAAACAAGACCAAAGGAAGATGCAAGAGCATCCAACATTTCCTTCCATGCCAGGTACATTTGAATGAATGTGCATCTAACTAAATCCTAAATAAAGGAGAAAAAAGTGATATGTGGTAATGCAAAGGACAAAAATGATAAATCTAATACAGAAAGACTATCTATTCAACATTTAGGCATTTCTTGTAGTTTTCCCCTTCCATCCACTCAATATAGTTATGTTTGTACATATACCTTAATGCTTTAACAAATTTCATTGTGCTAACAAATGGCACTTTGTTAGGTAACAATGGAACTCGCAGAGAAGCATCATCTTCTACAATGGTTGAACATCCATGGAATAGGCTAGGGTGTCCTCAATCAAATAATGCATTGTTTGTGGTTCCAGGTTTGTTTCATGTATTGAATATAGTGATGATTTTATATTTGTGTATTTAGTCATCATCATTCTTTAACATGTGATATGTTTATTTTCACAGTGATGCAACAATCCATAGTTATGGCGATAAACCAAGACCAAAGGAAGATGAAAGAGCATCCAACATTTCCTGCCATGCTAGGTACATTTGAATGAATGTGCATCTAACTAAATCCTAAATAAAGGAGAAAAAGGTGATATTTGGCAATGCAAATGACAAAAATGATAAATCTAATACAAAAAGACCATCTACTCAACATTTAGGCATTTCCTGTAGTTTTCCCCTCCCATCCACTCAATATAGTTATGTTTGTACATATACCCTAATGCTTTAACAAATTTCATTGTCCTAACAAATGACACTTTGTTAGGTAACTATGGAACGGGTGGAGAAGCATCATCTTCTACAATGGTTGAACATCCATGGAAGGACTTCAACTCTAATGGGAATCAATGAGCTAGGCACAAACAATAGGTATGTACTTTCCAAAGAGTGTATAGATGTACTTTCTTAAGTGATGACCCAATTAAATGCATAGGTAACTTGTATATGGTTCTTTCATTTATTTGGTTTGAGAGGTAAAATAGTCTTAATATGGTCACATGTTTGGTGTAGTTTGACTAATTATCAAAGTTCATGGTATTTGTTAATCATGTGCATTAATCTTGGGGTTCGAACTTAAAATTTTATTTTATTATTTAGAAAGTCTTGAAACTGGTCAAGCGAACAGAATACTGCTTCATGATAACCATTAGAATCTAGTTTTAGTGTTTATATTGCTAAAACTCCAGTGGTGTGGTGATAAACTCTAGTATAAATTGTTTTATGATTCCACAAAACAAATGGACTTATATATTTGTGCTTAGAAATTCTTTGAGTGAGTTTCACATAACTCCTGAAAAAAATTACAACAACAATGAAGATGGGTTTCATCTAGAAGAATAATAAAGGGCTACCTAGAGGTGGAAAAACAAACAAGGAAGCTTCATCAGATTTTGAGCTTCTCTTGGAAAATCCGGTTGGGACAACCCAGGGATGATTCCTAGAATTTGTGCATGACATCTCTTGTAAACCCATTGATGTAGACCAGTAAGCCTAATGTAGGGGATTAAACTAGTTAGCTGCTCGTACCATCCAAATTCCCAACAAGTGACAACTAGTTGAGCTAACCGCTTGGGCTTTTGGTGGAGTTGCTTGTAAGCAGTAGTGTTGCAATTTGTAGCAGATTGGATGAACTGGGATTGGCTTGGTGCCTTCAAAGTGTGAAATTTTTTACATACTTTTCCATGAAAACAACTGTGCCACTTGCAGCCTCAGTTGATAAACATCTAGAGACAAATCATATTAATAATTCATGTCTTTTTTAGTCATTGCATGCACACTCAAAATAGATCCTTAATGCTACTAATCTATAGCAACCTAAATCTGAAGTTGTTTCAGTGTTATCATTATTTCAATCCAGTGGAGTCTTTGCATGGAAAAAAATATTAATTGCAATGCCAACGTGGAATTTATAAAAGGGTAACTATATAAACTGGAAATTATACTTGAGTACGTTATTTTACTTATAATCATGGAAGAAGCTTGCTTACTATAGTTGATAACTTGATAGCTTCCTTTCACTCAAGAACGATTGTCATGTTGTGGGGTCATTGAATTAGATTGTATCCATGAAAATGAGTGAGGTTGGAATCATGTTTGAAATTGAAATTTACACGATTCACTTGGTAAAGTTGAACATGCTAATAAATGAGATATTTTTGTGCTAATCATGTCTAGTGTCCATTGTACATGTCCAATGTGAATGCAATTACCTTGTTTGTTGTACAGGTGTCTTGAAAGAGGGACCTCAATTACAATATGAGAGCCAAATTCAACACAAATTGTATATAATTTTCCCTATGAGCAAATATCCTATGATGGGGTCAAATATAATTTGTCTTTGTGAAGGATGACTAATTGTGTATTCAATATTTCATAGGGATTTTAATGTTTACTGTCCATTCATTAGTGATGGTTCTATTGCTAGTAGATTGGAGGATTGTATATCTGTCCATGGACATTGGGTTTTAAGTTTTAACCATTATGTAGAGGGATCAATGTCTTGAATTCATTCTTATTATGATTGAATTTTTTTTCTTCTGAGAGGTAATTTGATATAAGAAAAGAGTAGTTTCACAATATGCTAGCCATTTCTAGCCATATATTTTGTTCTAATCTATGTCTTATTGTCTATACATGATAGGTTTTCTCCATAAAATTAGGATCTTTGAAGCAAGTTTGAAGCAGTCTACAAAAGTTTTCGGAATAGGTATAAAGGTCTCTCAGGTCACTGACGAAGATGAGATTAAATACCAAACAACAAGCTTCTAGTGCTGAGAGGGAACACAAGCAAATCCCATTGTCCTTGAGGAGAACCTGACACCTTCCATGTATAAATAAGGTGAACAGTGGGAGCAAAAGGAGCCAATGGAGCAACCTAATGATCCCAAGGACTTGTCACCCATAATTTGAAGCCTGTTTTATCTTCTTTTTTCTAGTAGTTGCCATGCATAGATATGGGATGGTCTTTTAGAATGCTTTTTTTTTTTATGTATATTAGTAGCTAGGATAGTTTGTGTAGACTCCTTGGACAAACAATTTGGTATCCACTTGGTGGAGGACTTGGTTTCCTCAAACGCAGGCCTCCACCAGATATTGCTGTAATATATATATATATATATATATATATATATATATATAAAGTGAATATGAATCGATATTAAGATCAACATGTGAATCTGAACATCATGCCACATATCAATCGATGTTGTTGTTCCTAAGCAACATATGAATCGATATTAAGATCAGCATGTGAATCTGAACATCATGCCACATATCACAAATGCAGATATAAAGAACCTTTTTCCCACTGGTGAATTGCTTATGAACTAATAAGATGCAAATCACAGTGGATACTGTCTCAGTTTTCTCAACTGCTTTGTTGTTTTAGGATATCTTCTCATTCATTTTTTATATTAACGTGAATTGAATATTACTATCACTCTTTCTTGGCAATTCATTTCTATCAGTTATATTTATTTGGATTATGACATTAAATAAAGATGTTGGAAATTTAGTTGTGGACTACAATTGCTGTTAGACTGCACAATCATTTTTGTTTTAGGATATCTTCTCATTCATTTTTTATATTAACGTGAATTGAATATTACTGTCACTCTTTCTTGGCAATTCATTTCTACCAGTTAGATTTATTTGGATTATGACATTAAATAAAGATGTTGGACCTAGCACCAAACTGTTCAATTGAATTAAATAAATACAACATGATTTAGGTCGAGTATTGGTGGCTGAACATTCATATAGTGTTGTATAGCATTGGATAGCAAGTGGTTTGTATACACTCCAAGCACTTAGAGATAATTGTCTTCTGGCACAAAGTATTTTATGCTGAAAGAGAATGCTCTCATCTGCTTCAAGTACACACCCACAAACAAAAAAAACCTCTCATCTACTTCAAGTACACACCACAAACAACAAAGAGGTAGGTTAGTTGTTTGAATTTGAGCAAACCATATGTCTTCAATTCAACTTTTAATTTATAATATTAAATAATAATAATAATAATAATTGTTATTTGAATTTGTGCAAATAAGATGTTTTCAACTCAATCTTTAAATCTTCTTAGTGCTATTGTTGTTTAATCTCTACTTTATCTCGGTGAATGGATATATATCATTAAAGAATCAAAACACAACAGAGAGAGTAACTTGTAAAGAGGTAGGTTAGTTGTTTGAATTTGAGCAAACCATATGTCTTCAATTCAAATTTTAATTTATAATATTAAAATAATAATAATAATAATAATATTTTTTATTTGAATTTGTGCAAATAAGATGTTTTCAACTCAATGTTTAAATATTCTTAGTGCTATTTTTGTTTAATCTCTACATTATCTCGGTGAATGGATATATATCATTAAAGAATCAAAACATAACAGAGAGAGTAACTAGACACGATGAAATTAGATAATCATAAGCTACTTATAAGTACATCTAATCTTCTCCTTGTTCTCATCTCTATGAGAAGGAATGCATTGATGGGATTGTCTACCCTCTTTCTTCAATCCATGGAAACTTAGGAGAAGGAAGGCGTTGATGGCATTGTCTACACTGTTTCTTCAGTCCAAAGGAAACTTCTAAGCCATATGATAGCTTTGGTCATTCTGCAAATTCATTTCTGATCCTACAACCCTAATTCAATACCTTGCATAATTGATCCAGCAATATCCGTTCCATTGAACATGCATAGTAAACAGAACACCAACCTAAGCCACACCATTGCAATAAGGATTGGTATCACAATGACTGTAACAATATTTACATCTGAGAACTCATATAAATATGATCTCCATATACAGTTCACTCATCAATCTGCATTGAATCTAATAATTTCATATGAAAAAATCCACTTCCCACCTAGTTAAAACCCTTGAGAAGCCATGTGTAAGATACCCCATACACAATCCCTACCTGCATTACTGGATGGCTTCTGAAATAATCTTTACCTAAGCCCAATTTTCTTTACAAAACAACATTTGGGTGTCTAGCAAATCCGATCAGAGCTCTGAATTTTCTATAACTTGCCCGATTTGGTAACAACTCCTTTGAAGCAAATTAGCCTTTTAAGCATGAACTAAGATTAATGGAAGTCAACCAAAATGAAGAAATCCACATTTTAGCATATTAAAGCCATTTGAAACTAAAGCTAGAGAATTACCATATGACCTCCTGTTACACACAAGACATGGTATTTTGATTGAAGCAGGTGTAGCCTATAATGTGTGGTGCACTGAGGATGACTTAAGATAGTGTGCCTGTTTCTTAGAAGGAGATGGGAAGCCCAGACACATGCCAACAAAAAAAATTCAAAGGAACTTCAATGAACAAATTGTATGATCAACAAATCTTACTATCTGAATTCATCCAAATCTAATAAATGCTACAGTAGGATAAGATAATGTAATTAACTAAAGAATGGAAAAACGCACTTACATTATTTTTCCAATGAGGATACGTAGTCCCTCAATTACATCCATTACTGATAATTATGGCAGGTTTAATGGCATTAGATAGGGCAGTTGTTGGGAAATTATCCTTTAGCAAGAAAGACTAACATCTTATTACGGGATGAAGCTAGACACTGGATCAATTCACTGTGTCCTCCCTCTTGGTAAGGGAATTTGCATTTATTATTCAATAAAGATAGGCAACAATACACTAAAACTATGAGAAAATTACCTATTGAGGCCAGACTTTCTGAACTTAAAAGAAAATTCCAGCTTCAAGAGCCTTGGTAGAACTGAGGCCATTTTGCACCAAAATCGATACATGTGTAAGCTGAAATTGAATTGAAATGTTAGTGAATCCACCATAAATCAGTATTTGTGTTTGTGGAACTGACATGTATATCGAGCCAAGGACTGTAAGCAACAAGTGAAAAGTATGAGTGTTAATATAGTGATTGTTAGTCACTTGAATTGCTAGTTGTGACTATTAGAATGTGTGCTGCACTAAACAAAGGAACGTGTTGCCACTCAGTAAATAAAAAGGCAATAAATAGATAAATAGGTCAATTGTCTAAATATTACCAAAAGAGAGTAATAAATTTCATTAATTTAAATTTGCAAAGTCTTCTTGGCCTTCAAATCCTCCAAGGCTACAAACATGGTACCCCCATCCAATATAGAAAAAGGCAGACTCTAATGTCAAACCTGAAACTCTTACTTTCCTCAAATATTACTGGTATCGACAATGCCCCCCGCCCCCTCTCTAGTAATAATCAATCTATCCCAATTGTAGAGATAAGAGCTATGGTAAAGGAAATTGGTTCCCTAATTCACTGAATGGCTTAGGGATAGTTTATGTGTTTGATTTGTTGGAATAGGCCCATGTTTGTTTAGTTGTTCCCATTCTCAGTCAAGTGCTTCTTATCTATTGAGAATCCCTGTAGTTAGGGAAATGTGGCCAAATGATAATATCAATAAGTAGAAGGCAAAACCTCATGAGGCTTATGGCATAATTACCTATCTCCTTGGATGACATGAAAGTCTTAGGATTATAGGAACTCCAGAGAAGGAGCTGCACAGTCACTTAAGTTAAAGGTTTATCTTATAGTTGATCCTTGCTCCATATTTTTTGGATGCCCGGATCTGCATTAAACATAATCTCAAATTATCTAAATTTATAACTTAGTATTTTGGTGATGATGGTTTATAATAATTATGTTTTTGAGAAGCTTTTAAGAGTTAGCTAAATTGGTCAAGTTCCTGTTACTAAGTACCTTGTTAGTACAGGGTCAAATCTCCTCAATGTCGGCCCTAATTTACCTGAATTTTCCAATGTAAATGTAGCACCGAATGTCTGTGAACAATGAGATGACATATTTGTATAACTGTGCACTTTTAGTTTTTAACCAGGTTATTGTTTTGAACGAGTCATTCCCATCCTTGATAATCGTCCTGTAAGTTTATGTATTCAATCGTATCGATATTTCTTTTCTAGGCTTTGGAATAGTATAATTATCTTGGTTCAGGTATAGTGTGATGCCATTGGTAGGATTGCCCAAATGACTGAAGAAGCAGAGTAGGTGATCGCATAGGCACCTATGAAATAATCAATGAATGCTAACAACAATTTGAAGATCTGATTGTGAATGAATTCTAATTTCTACCCTTGGAAACGAGAAAAGTTGGATTAAAAACATCTAAAGTTTAACTCTGATAATTGATATTATAAGAAAATCAATCTCTGTATACATGCAAATCTCTGTGAATAACTGCAGTACATTCCTCATGATCTGTCGATTCTGATCATCCAAAAATTTTACTCGGACCTGTGTAACTTGACCTCTTGATCCAGTACGGTCAATTACTTTCACCACAACTGCCAATTTCACACTGGTATCCATGAATACCTCGAAGAGGATTGCTCATGCTGAAAGCTCCGATCTCTGTGCGAACTCCACCGAGTAGCCGGAGATGTGCGTATCGAGCGTCTTAAAAGATTTGAAATGTATTAATACCAGTTAAGTTTCATAGATAATACCACGGCAACTTAACGCATCTTTTCATCCAACGGTTACGGTCTTTATCGCCTACTCTTCGATGATCCGACGATCATTGCATAGCCAAAGTGCACACCTTTTAATCCTCCAGAATCGCGCGATCGAACTGGGACCCAGCCCTTAACGCACCCTTCTCCTCCGACGACTGAGACGTCGTCGCATCGGCTCCCGTGATCCAACAGACATAACACAGTTTCACATTTTTTATCGTCTGAGCGTTAACACTCAGGAAAAACGCGAAACTCGCGGTTTTCAAAAACCGCCTCCCTCTTACGTGTCAAGCGTTGGAGTAGATCGCGTTTTTTCACCAATTCTCCTTACCAATTATGAAAAGCGCTAAACTGCCAGTATTGTGGGCTGAAACCACATTTACTGTTCACACAACTCACAGTTCCGCGTTACTCCCTGTCTCAAGATTCCATTCGCCTCTTAACTTCGTTTTCATTCGATTCGGGTCCTTGGAAGTCAAACCACTCCATCGCATAGTTTTGAGGTTTCATTATAAAACCTCGCCATCGCTTCCGCCTCAACCATAATGTCGATATTCTCCATGGGATGGACGCGACTTAAATAATTTTTTAAAGCATGCACGTTTTAATAATTTTTTCACTACATCAAATTAGCACATGGAAGAATAAAGTGTATATTATTAACGATTATAATAATTATATAGGTTAGTACATCAAATGAAATGAGTATATGGAAGAATAAAGTGTAGATTATTAACCATTATAATAGTTATATAGGTTAGTGATCGGATTTCATGTGATATATTTTTAAAGTTTTCTTACACTTTTGATAACATTAATAATCTCCCTTACTCTATTTTATTATTATTATTTTAATCTAATTTTATTATATTATGCATTGAACTTCAATTCGATTTTATTGTATTATCCGTTAACGTAACTATTTTTGTAATTATTAGAAAAGGTAATTGAGTGATATTTTATGCATTTCAACAATATGATATGTAAAATTTCAAAGTAATGTTGCGTGTATGTATTCAGGTTATTTGGTATATGTAACATTTAATAAGTTAATTTTAGCAATTACAAGATTTTAGTTTTTAATGTAGATAAGATTATAGTTATGTTTGTGCTTTAAAGAGTTGTTTTACAGTTTAGTATGGGAGAGTTGTGTAAGCATAATGTAATGTAACTACGTCAATATTTTTTAAATATCAATTTTATTACACATTACATATTGCAGAAATCTACACAGAAAAATATATATAGAGAAGAAAAAAAATCTACACACAATTATATGTTGGCTTTAATAAATAAAAAATAATTCTATAAATAAATATACAACATACAATTTATTAATCAATTAATCACTTGCTCATTCATTGTGATTTTTTTCTTGCTAAATTGGTTTGTTGAATTTCAATTTTTTACTTTATTTTAACGTGTGGATTTTGATTCTATTTCAACCATGTGGGCCGGATTTGATTTCATAAATGGTTGTGCATATTTTTCCTTCATTTACAAGGTATGGGTTTAGGTTTTTAATATATGTTTGATTTTATTTAGATTTCCTAATAAGTTATAGATTTCATTGGTTCAATTTTTTATAATAAAAAATTGAAATCACTCAAAGTCCTTTAAATTATATACCGAACATGGTAACCAATTTTCTTTCCAATCTTCCTCATCCTCCATTCTCACAAAGAGACTGACAATATTTTGGATGACAAGAATAAAGACTTTAAAACTCAATTGATATCCAACTTCCTTTCTGCATACAACAGAAGTAAAAAAATTGGTACGTAAATGCTAACCAAGGTAAAATTGCATGCAACATAGCTTTTTATATATAACAAAAACATCTCAGAAGTAAGTAACCCTAGTTCCTTACTAGGGTAAATATTCCAACAACATAGCATTTTCATACATCAGAAGTAAATCAACACGTAAATGCTAATCATAGTAAACCCACCTGAATCATAAATATTAAGCTTAAGAATGTGAAGAGAACAAATATGGAATGTAAAGGAAAAGAAAATTATGGTCGAGACTTAGAATTGGGAGAAAGAAAATTATGGTCGAGATTTAGAATTAGAAGAAAAAAAAGTATGGTAATAAAATAATAGAATATTAAAATTATGCAATATTAAAAAGAAACTACCTATAGATTTATGTGATTGGATTTTAAGGTTTTCTTCTGTAATAGATAAGAACATATTTTTTCTCTTAAAAGGTGTCATCCCCTCCCAGAAAGGATAGATAGTCTAGAGTATCTACACCTATAGAAGTTAAATATCTTTTTTAATATTAAATAGTCAATCAAGATCCATTTTAAATATACCAAAGTGTCGAGAGAGATAGTCTAGAGTATCTACACCTATAGAAGTTAAATATCTTTTTTAATATTAAATAGTCAATCAAGATCCATTTTAAATATACCAAAGTGTCGAGAGAGATCAAATCACTTTTCACTTCAAAAGAGACTTACATCTCATATAACATACATTCTATGGTTGAATGAAAACATTCTTATTTACATAAAATCTTGACAATGAGAATAAAATAATAGAAATAAATATGACTAAAATATTTTTTAAACCATGCACATTTTATTCATTTTCTCACTTAAATCAAATGAGTATATGAAAGAATAAAGTGTATATTTGTAATGATTATATCAATTGTAAATGTTAGTGATTGGATTTCATGTATGCTACTTCTTTTTAAGTTTTCTTACACTTTTCATCCAACAATAATGATGTCATTGATTCTATTTTTAATTATAATTTTTGTTTTCATTATGTTTTAATCCAACTTTATTGTATTGTGCATTGAACTTTAATTCGAGTTTATTGTATTATCCATTAAACTTTAGAAACATAATGTAATTACATTTTTTAATTATAAGGAAAAGTACTTAAGTGATATATTATACATGTTAATGATATGGTATGTCAAATCTCAAATCATAATGTATAAGTTTAAAAATGTTGAGTGCATGTAATATTTCATAAACCGATTTAAGTAATTAAATCACTTCATAATATTTAATGTAGATGGGATCATAATTATGTTTTATATGTAAATTGATGCTTGTTGTATTCCAAAAGTTAATCTTTCAAATGCAATTTAATTTTTTTTCTAACTAAAAGCTCTCTTGCACATTCTTATATTCTTATAGAGTTTTTGCCTTAAGCTTTAGTTGATTTTTGCATTTAATTTTGTCAGACTGGGAGAAATTTGTGTGTATATTGGCTGTGAGGTTTATCACGTTGCAAGTGGAATTAAGTTTTTTGTGTCGAGACCTTTTGGCTAGCATTGGTGGATGATGTGGTAGTTTAAGGTTTTTGCCTTTATTAATAGGGGGAATTGAGGAGCTTTTGTTAATGCAATTGAACACTTCGAGTATGTGTGCAACACTTTGTTTTTGTTGTGCAATAATGATAACCTATTCAGTTGGGGATTTGAGGAAGACATTATGGTTCAATTTCTGGGTGCGACTCTGGAATTGATAGCGGATAATAAATATGTAATTCATTTCCCAATTTGTGGTTGGAGAAAATTAAGCAAGTTCTCATATGTAGTAGACCAAGTGGGGAATCAAGAGGCAAACAAAGATGGTGAAGTTACCCTATTGATTGAAATTGTGTATCAACAAAAGCAACAAATTGACAAATTGCAAGTTGGGCATGTTATTTTCAAGAATATGGTTGTTGACATCAATAACATGAAAACAATAGCACTTTCAATGACTCAAATATTTATAAATTCTTCATGCCACCAAAAAGATGAAAAAATCCAACAATAGTCAATAGACATGAAGCACTTCATCTATATTAAATTGAAATTGAATTTCTGCACAATGAAGTAAAATACCAAACATGCAATCTCTCTAGTTATTTTCATATGTTTTTTAAATTTTTTTTATTATTAAGTGACGAAATTAAAATATATCCATAAAAAAGTAATTTTTTTTCAAATTTAAAAAACCAACTAATCAAATTTAAAGCGACAAATATCATATTGAAATAAACCAAATTTGAAATTATTTATGACAAGAAGAACAAAAAATTTATAATGTGGCTACACCATTTTTATAATATAAATATACCAATATACACACTTTCGTTAAAAAATATTACAAAGATAGTCAAGAAATAAAAAGAAATAAAAATAAAATATCTAGTCATTAAAATTAATTTGGTTTATTATACATAGTGTCAAACTCCTTTACTGTGATAGGAAAGTCAATTCCAAAAGGTGAAATGTCTTTTCTCACACAAACCTAAGAACCATGCACCCTTGAAAGTTTAAACCTGAGTTGTTAAAAACATTGTGATGTATTATAGTGTAAACTTGAGTTGTTAAAAGCTTGGTAATGTATTATAGTGAAATGTTTTATTTATTGATTTTGGAGTTCTTTTTACCAATAGTATTATTAATAACAAAAGGTGCCAATTGTAGGGGCATGTTTTGGTTCAATGTTGAAAGTTTAACATTTGAACCCATACACAGTTGAAATCTGAAATCACATATTACACTTTTAAAAAGTAGTTTAACATTTGGACCTATACAAAGTTGAAATCTGAAATAGTTGCAGGTCTTTTTTCACACCAAAAAAACAACTAACCACTTTGATGTTTTACAACTTTTAAGTAAAGACATCCGTCTTATGAATCTCTTCATTGAAGACTGTAAACTACCTCGTTATTTATTTTATCTTCTTTATTTATATCTCTTAATAATTAAATTAAGGTTATTAAGATTATTAGAAGGTCAAGCAAACCTATCATTACATCATCTCACTTAGTCAAAAGGATTGGTTGCCTTTCCCTTGAATTATCAACTCATTGCAACCTTTCACCCCTCACGAAAGGTGGTTAAAAAGAGAAAGAAACGCGTGGTGGATGGGTTGATTTCTCATGATTATATTAACACTACACCTCTCGAAGGGTGTGAAAAGGTTATCTACTTTAACTATAATATTATATACCTATATATCTTTTTTGGGTTTTTAGGTGGCAGCCACTAGGGACTTTTCATTGGGCTTTCCAATATTCCGATTTAGGGACTTTTCGTTCGGCTTTCCGATAGTCCAATTTCTTAGGACAATTTTTCCTTGAACAAGGTTTACATACTAAGATTGCGTTCCTATAAACTAATTGTTGGGTTCGTTTAGATTTTTTCAATTTAGGATGACCTTTTTTTCTTTTTTCTTTTTTTCGACTTTTGGTTAATTTTACATTGATTATGGTATATTTTGAAACTCCCATATTATGTAAAAGTTGAGTTTTCCAAAAACAAAATTAAAGGAATTTTCTATATTTTTCTCAAGAATATCATGTTCTCACATGTAAAGAAAATTCTATAATATCACTTTTACCTAGGTTGAGAAATGAATATTTAAACAAAAACTAAATATAAGAAACAGTTACTCAAAAAATGACCAAGTATATCTCAAAATCATGCGTCTTTGTAACTTTTTTATATTTTCTAAATTTACATCAATTATCTTTTAATTTCAATTTTCAATATTTTATTTATATAGTAAATTAATCATATTCTTCAATTTATTATTTAAGTTGTCATTTATTATTCTAAATTTAATGTAAAAAATTAACTGAAATAAACATTACACTTATTATTATTAACATGTATTAAAATTTAAAAATTAAAATTTTATTAATTATGTTTTAATTTTTATTTGAAAACAAATTCCCTGGTTGCCATTGTATGTCTTTGACAAATAATATAGACCAAAACTAATTATTTAATAAAATTATTTTTAAATGTTTATAACCATTATTCTTTTAAAATTTTACTTAATAAAATGTATCTAAATTTTCATACATCCAAATATACATAGTTTTTCTTGTAGTATATTATTTTTGTTACCACTATTTTATTATTCCAAAAATACATGTTTTTTTTTTTGTTATATATTATTTATGTTACAACTGTTTTATTATTTATGAGTAGTATTTTTTAATATATAAAAAATTAAATTAATAATGAAAATTTTCAAAATATGATATTTTTTTTAAATTTCCAAATTATTTCACAGAACATGATTTATCTTGAGCAATAATCATGAGTGTTCATAATTATCATTTCTTAAATAACACTAAATTTACCTTTAATTACTTAATTGTAATAATTTGTAACTACATCCATACTCTTTCAAACTTTTTTTTGTTAATGAATATCAAATTTCTTCCTTTCAAAAAAAACTATATACATATATTTAATTACCCTATTGTAGCTAAAAAATATTATTTATTTTTTACTTTATAATCATAAACAATTTTCATATTATATGATGTCAAACTTACTCAACTTTTTATTCTGAAATTTTAAAGAAAGTTTTTCACTACATAATTTTAGCTTTTATGATTTTTTTATTTTCAATTCCAATCAAAACTTACAAAATAAAAAAGCCACTCAGTCCTTACTGTAGGTTATAGTTTTACAAAATTGACAATATCTTATTAACAATACAGTAAGTTGAGACATCCCTAAGGGGTTTTTTGTACAAGTTTTATCATAACCTTTCCCTCCACCCAATATATACCGTAGAATCTTCTCAAGAGAGAGTATAATCTAGTTTATAACATGATCCACAATCAAAGAAAATGGCTAGGGATTTCACATGTTATTAATTTATAACTTGATCCACAATCAAATAAAGTGGCTATCTCAAGTCCCAAACAAAATTCTTCTTTCTCTTCTTATTCTGGTAATTTTATCTACAAATGTGATGGCAAGTGTGCCCTAAATGTTGACAATTTCATGGTTAATGTAGTATAAGCTACATGCAAATTTACACTCTTTTATACAATATCAAGAAAGCTATGCCAAATAACCAACACCATAGAGCTAGACATTTCACCAATTCAACAGTTTCTTCCATATCTCTCTCTGTGCGAGAGTTGTTTTCTCAATAAACTTGTTTTCATTGAATTGATGAAATTCATCGTGGTTGTATATAGGAGCATTTAGCTATGATAAGAAAAGTGTGATTCTGTGTTATAATTTTCTCTACAAATGTGTTGGTGTTGTTTTCTCAATAAACTTGTTTTACTGCTCTTAAGTGATGAAATCCATCGTTGTTTCATATAGGAGCATTTAGCTCTAATAAGAAAAGTGTGATACTATGCTATAATTTTCTTTACAAATGTGTTGGAGTTTTTTACTCAATAAACTTTTTTTTACTACTCTTAAGTGATGAAATCCATCGTTGTTTCATATAGGAGCATTTAGCTCTGATAAGAAAAGTGTGATACTCTGTTATAATTTTCTCTACAAGTGTGATGGAAAGCGTGCCAAGAAAGTTGAAAATTTCATGGTTAATGTAATATAATCTATATAAAAATTCATTTCTTCTACACAAGATCAAGAAAGCTATGCTGAGTAGCCAACACCACACAACAAGACATGTTCCCAAATTCCATAAATGCTACTGAATCTTTCTCAGTGTTAGAGTTATTTTCTAAATAGCCTTATTTTTACTTCTCTTGAAGTGATGAAATCCACCTCTCCATACATTTTTTACTATCTTCACAAAGAACAAAAGAAACCAACTTCATATCATCTAAACTGAAAAAGCAAGATCATGGTAGACACCACAGAGATCAATGGTAAAGAACAATGTGATATTTTGAATAGCTTCAAAGATAATGAATGAAATAATGCATAGGTCACTCAATAGGAAGTGATCAATATTAAATATGGAGGAATTGCACCAAAACAACCTTTGATTTTGAAGGTAGAAAATCACGATATATTTCTTTATTCATGAGGCATTCATGTTGGTATGATCAGACAAGGTCTTTAACATAACTTCAACACAGACCTCATGATTTGTAAGGCCCAAGGAGAGAGAGAGAGAGAGAGAGAGAGAGAGAGAGAGATTATCTTAACAATCACCTATAAGTCTATAGAAACATATATTCTTTGGAGAAATATACAATACCTTGTTCTGTCATTAATGTGTAACTGTTACATTTGAACCATTGTATAGATTAATGCACCATGAGAATAAGGTAGAGATGTACCATATTTCATTCCTTTAATAAGTAGGGAATCTGATGGTTCATCAATTACTTAGTGCAATTCCGAATTATTTCGGAGAGTTTTTATTTTTAAGGTTATTATTTTTATTTTTGTAATTTTAGTAATTTCAGTGGTTGGAAATATAAATCGTTTATTTATTTATTTTAGTTTAATTGTAAGGATATATTTAGCCTATTGTGATAAAGTTGATAAAATTCAAGAGATAAACAAACTTATAGAATGCATGATATATGTGATATGGTAATAACAATCAATTTTATCCTAAATTTGATCTAAAATCTTCTTACAATAAATTTATCCCATATATATCAATGCACATCCTAGAGCTAGGGCTTGAGGTATCAAGTTATTGTACTAGATCAATAATTCTTAATACACTCATCCCATACTTATTCGTGTTGAATGTCGAATCCATGACTATTAGGATATTATTCGATAGCTTCACCATGGTCTCCAACATCCACTTTGTCTGAATTCCAACTATAAAAGGGACATCTCCACCATTGGGATTTTGATAAAAGAAAAAATCATTTTGGTGTTTCCTATACCAAAGGTTCACGCTCATTTCATCCTTCTTATGAAACTGATAATTTCCTTTCATTAGATGATTATATATGTTAACAACATATTTTCTACACAAAAAGAAATCCCTATCTCGAGTTACAGCATCCATGCCAATATATTTTTTAACATGCATTTTTCAAACAGAGTCAACTGGCACATCCAAGAAGAAACAACTCTCTACATAGGAAACCATGTCCCTTGATAAATTTGGTTGATGCAGCACCCTAGTAGGACCCGAGGTGTCATGTTGGCCATGACAAGGCAATCCTTGGCTATCTACATGCTCATACATGTTATATGTTATTATCGCAACCTCGGGGATTTGAACCATAATTTTTACAATGAAATGGCATTGACATCCCCTCTTTTTCACAAATGAGTATTTTCGCTTCACTTCATCTTGTCCACTTTTGTCATCGAGGCCATATGAACAAGCATAGCTGTATAAAAAAGTTTGGAAACTCAATACATATGATTCCATGAAAAAATTTTGAGCACTATTCATACTAACATATATACATAGGATTTATAAAAAAAATTACACTTCATATACCAAGGAATCAGTAGGCCTTGAGCCTGGGCGTTTGTTTTGTACCCAGGTGAAAGAACATGGAGCATTTGGGTTCATTTCCTCTCCTTTAATAAAGTCTCCAATTCTAGTTGAAGGAATTTTTGCAATCCGATCTAATGATTCCATACGTTTTCCTTATACAATAGACCAATCTAAATCCAACCTACAGAAGATGAGCTTTTCTTTAGGGTTTTGCATCGGAAGGGCAATTATTGATTCCCATTTCACTTGCTTCACCATTTTTAAGCGAGTATCTATTTAAGCGAGTTGCCGCAATGGTGGAGTTGGCGCAATAGGGTTTCTCACTTAAAAATACACAGACATCAAATTAAAATACAGATATTCACTAAACAAAACAGACCGGTTTTTAGTAGTCGTCCAACGACTTTCGTTCAATCGATTTTTCAGTAGTATTCAAGCGATGGCTGCAATGGATTTCATTCTGTCGTATTAAATTGTTCCATTGGTTAAGGAGATGTTCTGCTCGATTACAGGATCATTCCACGCCCTTCCCCCATCTTCCCTTGACTAGTTTGCACCGACTTGTTTGCAGTGGGTTGAAGCGGTAAATTATTTGCATTCATGGGCACTCCTATACGTAGGTGGGTAGAGGTAAACGGTAATAGCATATGGTTCCTAAACGGGCTCCTTCAAACGGAACATTCGTGGGACGGAGACGGACGAAGACGGGGAGGGGCATGGGGCCGCGTTCACCGGAGGGATTCGCCAGTCGCCAAGGGCGCGAAACCCAAAAGGCATTCCATCTAATGGTTAGCTCACTGCATTTTAAAATATGCATCTCATTGTACTATTTAGGAATGAAGTGGGTAATATATTAAATATTAAATATTTTTTCAATGATGGTTACAAAGTCATAATTCAAATGGCTATTGTCGTTTCATGGTTCTATACGTACCCCGAGTGCTTTGATTTCATGTCGTGCTGAAAATTGGTGATCAAGGAGAAAATATTTATTAAAAATTGTGTAACCCACAAGACACAACTCTTCCACAAGTGTCCCTGAAATCGCAACTAATCAATGAGGGTATACGACTAAGAATATTGGGATTACACTTAAACTTGTGTGCTAATTAATAAAAAAAATTTAAATTCTAGAATCTACATCCACATTTAATAAAATAATTTAAAATTCTAGAATCTACATCCACATTCAAAGGTTGAAATAGGTATGTCTATTTTTATAAATATTGCAAATTTAAAAGTTTCTTTATGATGCAATACGTATTTTTGTTTTAAATAAACTGAATATTGGTAATATTATTACATATATGGGTATAATTAGAAAATAGAAATAAATGATCATCTCTAATATTTAACTGAAAAGCATTCAAAGAAACATCATAACATTATTAGAAAAATAAATATCATTCTAATGTGTATAAAACAAAATGTGTGCTTTTAAATAAATTTAAAGAAATAAAATTTAAGGAAATAAGGATTCTTTTTAGACAAATTCCTAATCATAGTTTCAAAACACTTCAACAATAATAAACAAGAGAATAACATTTTATTTCATATTAATGAATACCAAATTAATATTTTTTTCAATTATATCATTTCAACTACCACAATACAAATTGTATATATATAATGGTGACAAAAAAAGAACATGATGAAATAATAAATATAAATTTTTTTATTGGAAGCACTAAACTCATGGTGTTTAGAGAATGCATTATACTTTCTACTTATTATTTTTTAATATCTAATTACACCATTTCTATTTGAAATATACCACAACATTACAACAAAACAAAAATTATATTTACAAACAAAACACTCTTCAAAAGTCATTTCTATGATAATCTCTAACCTGTAATCATAGCTTCTTTAACCGCATTCTTAAGCATATTTACTTCTGAACACTACATAGTAGCATTGGTATTGGATCCTAATCTTATAGTGCAAAAGTACTTTATGCCTATGTGAAATATTATTTGGGTCCATATGTAAGATTATTTCCAATTGGTGAAAATTACTTCCACATGACTTTTGACATTAAAATTTCATATTTGGTCCAAATAGAAACACCCCATAGAGAAAGATTTGGACAAGTATAAAATCATTTAAATCAATATATTGGATTTCATATTTGAAAAAAAAAAATCCCTCATTTATGCAATATATATAGTTGCAATTGACATCCAAGATCCCAATAAAGATTACCCTACTGCAAGTGTTTAGGAACTATTTTCCAACTAGATATTTTTTCCATATTGTGTAAAACATTTTTGATAGGGTTCACCACATTCCTTTAACAATGGATAACTCTCTTTCATGATAACCTTGTTTGCATCCAAAAGAAGATCCATAAAAATAAAAAAACGAGATAAATATGAAGCTATGTACTGAAAAAACAAACAACAATTAAAGAAAATGTTTAGAATTGTAGAATCATCTTTACCAACCATTTCATTCATAATTTGTTTTTCAATTTTTCAGAAAAAATATAATTATTTCAAAGTAATTTTTTTTAATATCAAGATAACCAGAAATTTATTAATATTAAATAATAATCAATTAATTAAGATAGGACTATTTTCCACTTAATCATAACTAGTGCACTAAAGATAATACCCCATAACAAGGCTATGATACCACAACTTGACTAAGTAATTGGAAATACTTAAGATGACACCAACAATATCTACCCTACACAATACACTTTAGATTTGTTTTCCTATACTCACCATTTCCTCATAAATACCCTTCATTTAGTTCTCTTCAGTGTGTACATAGAAAGTTCCAAATTTTTTTCCATTAACTACAATATATTCATTTTTAGTTCTTGGCTCTTCTCAATATTCTTATGGCATCCTTTCATCGTTGTTTTATAAGAATATAGTATGGAAGTCTTCCTTTTCCAAGGCAAAAATTATGTTTTCCTTTCATTTTTACTTTCATAGATTTCATTCTTTTTTCCATTCAAAATTTTCAATATTTTCATGAATGAAACATGCCTAACAAAAACCCAATCCAAAATTCTTTCTAGTTTCAAAAATATAGAAAAAATAAGATGCAAAAATAAAGAATGATTGCATAGATATAAAAAAAAATTACATTCATTTCTCATAACTTCTATAATTTATAGACTAGGCTCACAAGAACACCATAAAATAGTCAAAATTAAAATCTTGTTATAATACAAATACTCAATCTTGAATATTCTATAAATATAGAAAAAAAAAACATTACACTATTTATAAATATTCAAAATATTCGAACCATATAACTAGCCCATCCTCACAACATTCTTTGAAAATCGTTTTATTCTAGGATATAAATTTTAAAAACCAACCCTAAACCTTTTTTAATCAATTTATTAATTGCATTTATATGTTAAATGCATTAAAGTTGTGGTAAAATTTTACTTCAATGCTCTCAGCCTTGCCTCTCTGATTTCCAAGCATTGACTGAACATATCTAATCTATCGGCTCATAAATATACTTGCATCTCTAAATCCCAAACCATCTTGCATATATTGAACTTTTAACTTTATATCTATGTATTATAGGAATGAACATAACACTCCAAAATACATCAAGATTAAAAATGGCAAAAATAAGTAAATAAAATAAAATCAAAAGGTTTGACTAACTATACAGGGAAGGCGCTTTCAACCTGCTTGAAAGACCAATGATATTATTTTCATGTTTTAAATCTAAACTTAAAACTAGGCAATATTTAACAAATCTATCAAGATCAAAATTGACCAGCTAATGGGCTCCTAGTTATTATTGTCATCGTTTTGTAAAGCTTTGTTTTATGCATTACGTAAAGAGACGAATCATCAAACCCAATCATCAAATTTTTTTACTTTTACATTGTATGCACATATCATAACCACTTTGCTATCTGAATGAAGATATCGAGAGATAACCATATCCTGTTATGTGTAAACTCCTATCGAGCATTCAAAAATGAAATCAAAGAAAATTAAGCTGCAGAGCACAACATAACAATTAACATGCCATGAACAATACTGAAAATCCCAAGTCTATTTAAATTCAAGTCTTTATTTAGGTGTACAGGTAGTATAGTAGTCTCTATGGCCCTCCAAAACCATCCATTGGGTCCAATGAAACAAATATGTGCTATAATATAGTGGAATTGTCAGACACCAGTTGGAGAGACTACTACTATCAAAGAGACAATAATTTGACTCAAGTGTGGCAGCTGCAAGTCCCACACTAGCAGTTGGGGCCGCACTTGCAGTCGTTCTCCAGAGATACATCTCCACCGTGCCTGTTCACATCAAATCCAAAATATATTCAGTTATCATATCACCTGGAAACCATAAGACCTCAGTTTACAACAACTTATACACATAACGCGGTACCCCATCTCATAGCTGGTCTCCAAAATACCGTCCATCTGGAATCCCTTCTTCTTGCTGTGAAACAAAACAATCCAAACATGAAACGAGGTTAGTCCTACATACATTCGAACTCATGATGAGCAGCATGAAATTGGAAAGTAAATTGACCAGAATTGAGATGAAAAAAATTGTGAATAACAGAGTGCAGAACATAAGGGCACTGGGTTTTTTCAGCGCAGTCACAATTTGCGCAATCTCTCCACATCTTGGATTACAAAAATGACAAATAAACAACAACGCCAAACTGCTTCACTGGGAACATCAAAGTTATGATATTTTCACCCCCTCTTTTTTCTTCCACGTTCCCTGTTGAATGTAATCTTATCATTCCCGCTGAGCCGAGACCATTGGATTGAAGATGAAAATGAAGGCATAAGCTCTATAACGTGCAGTTGCGCCTACAGAAATTTGACAAATTTATTGGCTTCCTCCAGCATTTTCCCGGTGTCTAACTTGGATTTTAATGAAATAAGTTTCTCTAGGGAACGGATTTTGTGCTCGACTTTCCTCCGATGATGGTGCACTGCAACGCTCTGAGGCTCCACTGAAAGGCGACTAATGGTACAACAATTAACCCTAGGAGAAATATTGTTCTGCAACCTCTCCTTGCTTCCAATCAATGAATTAGATGATAGGAACAAGACAGAAAGTTTGGAAGGTGATAAGCTAAAATCACACTAAAATCCAGTAGCCACAAGAGAAATATTGTTCTGCGACATGTTATCCTTGCTTCTGATCATTGAAAATGATAGGGACGAAACAAAAAGCTTGGGAGAAGACAAGTTCAGATCTCCTAACTGAGATCTATTACCCACAAGAGAAATATTGTTTTGCAAGATCTCCTGACTTCCAATGCTACCCTCGTCGATAGCAGAACTTCTCAGGAGTCCCTGCATTACATCTTCGATAGTATAGCAATGGAGTAACTAAAATTTTGAGCGTGAATCCTAAATTTGAAATTCTGGGAGCAGATGAGGCATTCAATACATTTGAGGCATTGAATGAATGTCTGACAACTCTAAAAAAGTAGTCATGTGGTGATCCCCAGTCGTAATTGGCCACGGGTAGCAAATGTTTTCTAACAGGCCACATTTCTGGGTTAAAACACGGGCTGGGTAGGGGAGAGGGGTCAATTCCCAGACACCTCAACATTAACTGGACCCGGGGCCACGTTAGGAGGGCCACGTCATGTACGACACACGTCCTTTCGCATGGGGTTCACGTGGTGGGCACATGCAGCCGGTCCCTCTGGTCTCTTACCTGTCCATCCGGTCGTCTCCCGCCATATTGTGGAGGCTTCTCGACGAAGCCTCATTTCCTGCTCTGGGTTTGGTTTCTGTGCGTATTCCAAAAGTTAATCTTTCAAACAAAATTTAAATTTTTTTCTAGCTAAAAGCTCTCTTGCACATTCTTATATTCCTATAGAGTTTTTTCCTTAGGCTTTAGTTAATTTTTGCATTTAATTTTGTCAGACTCGGAGAAATTTGTGTGTATATTGGCTGTGAGGTTTATCACGTTGCAAGTGGAATTAAGTTTTTTGTGTCAAGACCTTTTGGCTAGCATTGGTGGATGATGTGGTAGTTTAAGGTTTTTGCCTTTATTAATAGGGGGAATTGAGGAGCTTTTGTTAATGCAATTGAACACTTCGAGTATGTGTGCAACACTTTGTTTTTGTTGTGCAATAATGATAACCTATTCAGTTGGGGATTTGAGGAAGACATTATGGTTCAATTTCTGGGTGCGACTCTGGAATTGATAGCGGATAATAAATATGTAATTCATTTCCCAATTTGTGGTTGGAGAAAATTAAGCAAGTTCTCATATGTAGTAGACCAAGTGGGGAATCAAGAGGCAAACAAAGATGGTGAAGTTACCCTATTGATTGAAATTGTGTATCAACAAAAGCAACAAATTGACAAATTGCAAGTTGGGCATGTTATTTTCAAGAATATGGTTGTTGACATCAATAACATGAAAACAATAGCACTTTCAATGACTCAAATATTTATAAATTCTTCATGCCACCAAAAAGATGAAAAAATCCAACAATAGTCAATAGACATGAAGCACTTCATCTATATTAAATTGAAATTGAATTTCTGCACAATGAAGTAAAATACCAAACATGCAATCTCTCTAGTTATTTTCATATGTTTTTTAAATTTTTTTTATTATTAAGTGACGAAATTAAAATATATCCATAAAAAAGTAATTTTTTTTCAAATTTAAAAAACCAACTAATCAAATTTAAAGCGACAAATATCATATTGAAATAAACCAAATTTGAAATTATTTATGACAAGAAGAACAAAAAATTTATAATGTGGCTACACCATTTTTATAATATAAATATACCAATATACACACTTTCGTTAAAAAATATTACAAAGATAGTCAAGAAATAAAAAGAAATAAAAATAAAATATCTAGTCATTAAAATTAATTTGGTTTATTATACATAGTGTCAAACTCCTTTACTGTGATAGGAAAGTCAATTCCAAAAGGTGAAATGTCTTTTCTCACACAAACCTAAGAACCATGCACCCTTGAAAGTTTAAACCTGAGTTGTTAAAAACATTGTGATGTATTATAGTGTAAACTTGAGTTGTTAAAAGCTTGGTAATGTATTATAGTGAAATGTTTTATTTATTGATTTTGGAGTTCTTTTTACCAATAGTATTATTAATAACAAAAGGTGCCAATTGTAGGGGCATGTTTTGGTTCAATGTTGAAAGTTTAACATTTGAACCCATACACAGTTGAAATCTGAAATCACATATTACACTTTTAAAAAGTAGTTTAACATTTGGACCTATACAAAGTTGAAATCTGAAATAGTTGCAGGTCTTTTTTCACACCAAAAAAACAACTAACCACTTTGATGTTTTACAACTTTTAAGTAAAGACATCCGTCTTATGAATCTCTTCATTGAAGACTGTAAACTACCTCGTTATTTATTTTATCTTCTTTATTTATATCTCTTAATAATTAAATTAAGGTTATTAAGATTATTAGAAGGTCAAGCAAACCTATCATTACATCATCTCACTTAGTCAAAAGGATTGGTTGCCTTTCCCTTGAATTATCAACTCATTGCAACCTTTCACCCCTCACGAAAGGTGGTTAAAAAGAGAAAGAAACGCGTGGTGGATGGGTTGATTTCTCATGATTATATTAACACTACACCTCTCGAAGGGTGTGAAAAGGTTATCTACTTTAACTATAATATTATATACCTATATATCTTTTTTGGGTTTTTAGGTGGCAGCCACTAGGGACTTTTCATTGGGCTTTCCAATATTCCGATTTAGGGACTTTTCGTTCGGCTTTCCGATAGTCCAATTTCTTAGGACAATTTTTCCTTGAACAAGGTTTACATACTAAGATTGCGTTCCTATAAACTAATTGTTGGGTTCGTTTAGATTTTTTCAATTTAGGATGACCTTTTTTTCTTTTTTCTTTTTTTCGACTTTTGGTTAATTTTACATTGATTATGGTATATTTTGAAACTCCCATATTATGTAAAAGTTGAGTTTTCCAAAAACAAAATTAAAGGAATTTTCTATATTTTTCTCAAGAATATCATGTTCTCACATGTAAAGAAAATTCTATAATATCACTTTTACCTAGGTTGAGAAATGAATATTTAAACAAAAACTAAATATAAGAAACAGTTACTCAAAAAATGACCAAGTATATCTCAAAATCATGCGTCTTTGTAACTTTTTTATATTTTCTAAATTTACATCAATTATCTTTTAATTTCAATTTTCAATATTTTATTTATATAGTAAATTAATCATATTCTTCAATTTATTATTTAAGTTGTCATTTATTATTCTAAATTTAATGTAAAAAATTAACTGAAATAAACATTACACTTATTATTATTAACATGTATTAAAATTTAAAAATTAAAATTTTATTAATTATGTTTTAATTTTTATTTGAAAACAAATTCCCTGGTTGCCATTGTATGTCTTTGACAAATAATATAGACCAAAACTAATTATTTAATAAAATTATTTTTAAATGTTTATAACCATTATTCTTTTAAAATTTTACTTAATAAAATGTATCTAAATTTTCATACATCCAAATATACATAGTTTTTCTTGTAGTATATTATTTTTGTTACCACTATTTTATTATTCCAAAAATACATGTTTTTTTTTTTGTTATATATTATTTATGTTACAACTGTTTTATTATTTATGAGTAGTATTTTTTAATATATAAAAAATTAAATTAATAATGAAAATTTTCAAAATATGATATTTTTTTTAAATTTCCAAATTATTTCACAGAACATGATTTATCTTGAGCAATAATCATGAGTGTTCATAATTATCATTTCTTAAATAACACAAAATTTACCTTTAATTACTTAATTGTAATAGTTTTTAACTACATCCATACTCTTTCAAACTTTTTTTGTTAATGAATATCAAATTTCTTCCTTTAAAAAAAAATATATATACATATCTTTTATTACCCTATTGTAGCTAAAAAATATTATTTCTTTTTTACTTTATAATCATAAACAATTTTCATATTATATGATGTCAAACTTACTCAACTTTTTATTCTGAAATTTTAAAGAAAGTTTTTCACTACATAATTTTAGCTTTTATGATTTTTTTATTTTCAATTCCAATCAAAACTTACAAAATAAAAAAGCCACTCAGTCCTTACTGTAGGTTATAGTTTTACAAAATTGACAATATCTTATTAACAATACAGTAAGTTGAGACATCCCTAAGGGGTTTTTTGTACAAGTTTTATCATAACCTTTCCCTCCACCCAATATATACCGTAGAATCTTCTCAAGAGAGAGTATAATCTAGTTTATAACATGATCCACAATCAAAGAAAATGGCTAGGGATTTCACATGTTATTAATTTATAACTTGATCCACAATCAAATAAAGTGGCTATCTCAAGTCCCAAACAAAATTCTTCTTTCTCTTCTTATTCTGGTAATTTTATCTACAAATGTGATGGCAAGTGTGCCCTAAATGTTGACAATTTCATGGTTAATGTAGTATAAGCTACATGCAAATTTACACTCTTGTATACAAGATCAAGAAAGCTATGCCCAATAACCAACACCATAGAGCAAGACATTTCACCAATTCAACAGTTTCTTCCATATCTCTCTCAGTGCGAGAGTTGTTTTCTCAATAAACTTGTTTTCATTGAATTGATGAAAGTCATCGTGGTTGTATATAGGAGCATTTAGCTATGATAAGAAAAGTGTGATTCTGTGTTATAATTTTCTCTACAAATGTGTTGGTGTTGTTTTCTCAATAAACTTGTTTTACTGCTCTTAAGTGATGAAATCCATCGTTGTTTCATATAGGAGCATTTAGCTCTAATAAGAAAAGTGTGATACTATGCTATAATTTTCTTTACAAATGTGTTGGAGTTTTTTACTCAATAAACTTTTTTTTACTACTCTTAAGTGATGAAATCCATCGTTGTTTCATATAGGAGCATTTAGCTCTGATAAGAAAAGTGTGATACTCTGTTATAATTTTCTCTACAAGTGTGATGGAAAGCGTGCCAAGAAAGTTGAAAATTTCATGGTTAATGTAATATAATCTATATAAAAATTCATTTCTTCTACACAAGATCAAGAAAGCTATGCTGAGTAGCCAACACCACACAACAAGACATGTTCCCAAATTCCATAAATGCTACTGAATCTTTCTCAGTGTTAGAGTTATTTTCTAAATAGCCTTATTTTTACTTCTCTTGAAGTGATGAAATCCACCTCTCCATACATTTTTTACTATCTTCACAAAGAACAAAAGAAACCAACTTCATATCATCTAAACTGAAAAAGCAAGATCATGGTAGACACCACAGAGATCAATGGTAAAGAACAATGTGATATTTTGAATAGCTTCAAAGATAATGAATGAAATAATGCATAGGTCACTCAATAGGAAGTGATCAATATTAAATATGGAGGAATTGCACCAAAACAACCTTTGATTTTGAAGGTAGAAAATCACGATATATTTCTTTATTCATGAGGCATTCATGTTGGTATGATCAGACAAGGTATTTAACATAACTTCAACACAGACCTCATGATTTGTAAGGCCCAAGGAGAGAGAGAGAGAGAGATTATCTTAACAATCACCTATAAGTCTCTAGAAACATACATTCTTTGGAGAAATATACAATACCTTGTTCTGTCATTAATGTGTAACTGTTACATTTCAACCATTGTATAGATGAATGCACCATGAGAATAAGGTAGAGATGTACCATATTTCATTCCTTTAATAAGTAGGGAATCTGATGGTTCGTCAATTACTTAGTGCAATTCCGAATTATTTCGGAGAGTTTTTATTTTTAAGGTTATTATTTTTATTTTTGCAATTTTAGTAATTTCAGTGGTTGGAAATATAAATCGTTTATTTATTTATTTTAGTTTAATTGTAAGGATATATTTAGCCTATTGTGATAAAGTTGATAAAATTCAAGAGATAAACAAACTTATAGAATGCATGATATATGTGATATGGTAATAACAATCAATTTTATCCTAAATTTGATCTAAAATCTTCTTACAATAAATTTATCCCATATATATCAATGCACATCCTAGAGCTAGGGCTTGAGGTATCAAGTTATTGTACTAGATCAATAATTCTTAATACACTCATCCCATACTTATTCGTGTTGAATGTCGAATCCATGACTATTAGGATATTATTCGATAGCTTCACCATGGTCTCCAACATCCACTTTGTCTGAATTCCAACTATAAAAGGGACATCTCCACCATTGGGATTTTGATAAAAGAAAAAATCATTTTGGTGTTTCCTATACCAAAGGTTCACGCTCATTTCATCCTTCTTATGAAACTGATAATTTCCTTTCATTAGATGATTATATATGTTAACAACATATTTTCTACACAAAAAGAAATCCCTATCTCGAGTTACAGCATCCATGCCAATATATTTTTTAACATGCATTTTTCAAACAGAGTCAACTGGCACATCCAAGAAGAAACAACTCTCTACATAGGAAACCATGTCCCTTGATAAATTTGGTTGATGCAGCACCCTAGTAGGACCCGAGGTGTCATGTTGGCCATGACAAGGCAATCCTTGGCTATCTACATGCTCATACATGTTATATGTTATTATCGCAACCTCGGGGATTTGAACCATAATTTTTACAATGAAATGGCATTGACATCCCCTCTTTTTCACAAATGAGTATTTTCGCTTCACTTCATCTTGTCCACTTTTGTCATCGAGGCCATATGAACAAGCATAGCTGTATAAAAAAGTTTGGAAACTCAATACATATGATTCCATGAAAAAATTTTGAGCACTATTCATACTAACATATATACATAGGATTTATAAAAAAAATTACACTTCATATACCAAGGAATCAGTAGGCCTTGAGCCTGGGCGTTTGTTTTGTACCCAGGTGAAAGAACATGGAGCATTTGGGTTCATTTCCTCTCCTTTAATAAAGTCTCCAATTCTAGTTGAAGGAATTTTTGCAATCCGATCTAATGATTCCATACGTTTTCCTTATACAATAGACCAATCTAAATCCAACCTACAGAAGATGAGCTTTTCTTTAGGGTTTTGCATCGGAAGGGCAATTATTGATTCCCATTTCACTTGCTTCACCATTTTTAAGCGAGTATCTATTTAAGCGAGTTGCCGCAATGGTGGAGTTGGCGCAATAGGGTTTCTCACTTAAAAATACACAGACATCAAATTAAAATACAGATATTCACTAAACAAAACAGACCGGTTTTTAGTAGTCGTCCAACGACTTTCGTTCAATCGATTTTTCAGTAGTATTCAAGCGATGGCTGCAATGGATTTCATTCTGTCGTATTAAATTGTTCCATTGGTTAAGGAGATGTTCTGCTCGATTACAGGATCATTCCACGCCCTTCCCCCGTCTTCCCTTGACTGGTTTGCACCGACTTGTTCATAGTGGGTTGAAGCGGTAAATTATTTGCATTCATGGGCACTCCTATGCGTAGGTGGGTAGAGGTAAACAGTAATATCCTGTGGTTCCTAAACATGCTCCTTCAAATGGAACATTCGTGGGACGGAGACGGACGAATACGGGGAGGGGCGTGGGGCCGCGTTCGCCGGAGGGATTCGCCAGTCGCCAAGGGCGCGAAACCCAAAAGGAATTCCATCTAATGGTTAGCTCACTCCATTTTAAAATATGCATCTCATTGTACTATTTAGGAATGAAGTGGGTAATATATTAAATATTAAATATTTTTTCAATGATGGTTACAAAGTCATAATTCAAATGGCTATTGTCGTTTCATGGTTCTATACGTACCCCGAGTGCTTTGATTTCATGTCGTGCTGAAAATTGGTGATCAAGGAGAAAATATTTATTAAAAATTGTGTAACCCACGAGACACAACTCTTCCACAAGTGTCCCTGAAATCGCAACTAATCAATGAGGGTATACGACTAACTCTTCATTTTTAGTTCTTGGCTCTTCTCAATATTCTTATGGCATCCTTTCATGGTTGTTTTATAAGAATATAGTATGAAAGTCTTCCTTTTCCAAGGAAAAAATTATGTTTTCCTTTCATTTTTACTTTCATAGATTTGATTATTTTTTCCATTCAAATTTTTCAATATTTTCATGAATGAAATATGCCTAACAAAAACCCAATCCCAAATTCTTTCTAGTTTCAAAAATATAGAAAAAATAAGATGCAAAAATAAAGAATGATTGCATAGATATAAAAAAAAAATTACATTCATTTCTCATAAATTCTATAATTTATAGACTAGGCTCACAAGAACACCATAAAATAGTCAAAATTAAATTCCCGTTATAATACAAATACTCAATCTTGAATATTATATAAATATAGAAAAAAAAACATTACACTATTTATAAATATTCAAAATATTCGAACAATATAACTAGCCCATCCTCACAACATTCTTTGAAAATCGTTTTATTACAGGATATAAATTTTAAAAACCAACCCTAAACCTTTTTTAATCAATTTATTAATTGCATTTATATGTTAAATGCATTAAAGTTGTGGTAAAATTTTACTTCAATGCTCTCAGCCTTGCCTCTCTAATTTCCAAGCATTGACTGAATATATCTAATCTATCGACTCATAAATATACTTGCATCTCTAACTCCCAAACCATCTTGCATATATTGAAATTTTAACTTTATATCTATGTATTATAGGAATGAACATAACACTCCAAAATACATCAAGATTAAAAATGGAAAAAATAAGTAAATAAAATAAAATCAAAAGGTTTGACTAACTATACAGGGAAGGCGCTTTCAACCTGCTTGAAAGACCAATGATATTATTTTCATGTTTTAAATCTAAACTTAAAACTGGGCAATATTTAACAAATCTATCAAGATCAAAATTGACCAGCTAATGGGCTCCTAATTATTATTGTCATCATTTTGTAAAGCTTCGTTTTATGCGTTACGAAAAGATACGAATCATCAAACCCAATCATCAAATTTTGTTACTTTTACATTGTATGCACATATCATAACCACTTTGCTATATGAATGAAGATATCGAGAGATAACCATATCTTGTTATGTGTAAACTCCTATAGAGCATTCAAAAATGAAATCAGAGAAAATTAAGCTGCAGAGCACAGCATAACAATTAACATGCCATGAACAATACTGAAAATCCCAAGTCTATTTAAATTCAAGTCTTTATTTAGGAGTACAGGTAGTATAGTAGTCTCTATGGCCCTCCAAAACGATCCATTGGGTCCAACGAAACAAATATGTGCTATCATATAGTAGACTTGTCAGACACTAGTTGGAGAGACTACTACTATCAAAGAGACAATAATTTGACTCAAGTGTGGCAGCTGCAAGTCCCACACTGGCATTTGGGGCCGCACTTGCAGTCGTTCTCCAAAGATACATCTCCACCATGCCTGTTCACATCAAATCCAAAATATATTCAGTTATCATATCACTTGGAAACCATAAAACCTAAGTTTATAACAACCTATACACATAACGCGGTACCCCATCTCATAGCTGGTCTCCACAATACCGTCCATCTGGAATCCCTTCTTCTTGCTGTGAAACAAAACAATCCAAACACGAAACGAGGTTAGTCCTACCTACACTCGAACTCATGACGAGTAGCATGAAATTGGAAAGTAAATTGATCAGAATTGAGACGAAAAAGTTGTGAATAACAGAGTGGAGAACATAAGGGCACTGGGTTTTGTCAGCGCAGTCACAATTTGCGCAATCACTCGACATCTTGGATTACAAAAATGACAAATAAACAACAACACCAAACTGCTTCACTGGGAACATCAAAGTTATGATATTTTCACCCCCTCTTTTTTCTTCCACGTTCCCTGTTGAATGTAATCTTATCGTTCCCGCTGAGCCGAGACCATTGGATTGAAGATGAAAATGAAGGCATAAGCTCTATAACGTGCAGTTGCACCTACAGAAATTTGACAAATTTATTGGCTTCCTCCAGCATTTTCCCGGTGTCTAACTTGGATTTTAATGAAATAAGTTTCTCTAGGGAACGGATTTCGTGCTCGACTTTCCTCCAATGATGGTGCGCTACAATTCTCTGAGGCTCCACTGAAAGGCGACTAATGGTACAACCATTAACCCTAGGAGAAATATTGTTCTGCAACCTCTCCTTGCTTCCAATCAACGAATTAGATGATAGGGACGAGACAGAAAGTTTGGAAGGTGATAAGCTGAAATCACACTAAAATCCAGTAGCCACAGGAGAAATATTGTTCTGCGACATGTTTTCCTTGCTTCCGATCATTGAAAATGATAGGGACGAAACAAAAAGCTTGGGAGAAGACAAGTTCAGATCTCCTAACTGAGATCCATTACCCACAAGAGAAATATTGTCTTGTAAGATCTCCTGACTTCCAACGCTACCCTCGTCAATAACAGAACTTCTTAGGAGTCCCTGCATTACATTTCGATAGTATAGCAATGGAGTAATTAAAATTTTGAGCGCGAATCCTAAATTTGAAATTCTGGGAGCGGATGAGGCATTCAATACATTTGAGGCATTGAATGAATGTCTGACAACTTTGACAAAGTATTCATGTGGTGATCCCTAGTTGTAATCGGCCACGGGTAGCAAATGTTTTCTAACAGGCCACATTTCCGGGTTAAAATGCGGGTTGGGTAGGGGAGAGGGGTCAGTGCCCGAACACCTCAGCGTTGACTGGACCTGGGGCCACGTCAGGAGGGCCACGTCATGTACGACACACGTCCTTTCGCATGGGGTTCACGTGGTGGGCACGTGAAGCTGGTCCCTCCGGTCTCTTACCTGTCCAGCCGGTCATCTCCCGCCATATTGTGGAGGCTTCTCGATGAAGCCTCATTTCTCGCTCCGGGTCTGGTTGTTGTGCGTTATCCGCTCCATTTGTTGCGCGTCGTTTCTCCAATGCCTAACGCCTCACCCGCCACTGTCTGTGTGCTCCATCCTTCATTATGGCGCCCTTGCTCTCCTGGCTCGAGCTCCCCTGGTCTTGGTTCGGCCGTGGCGGTATTCAAATTGTGGGTGGTTTATACTCTCTAGTTATTCACACTGGGTTTTTTGTTCGTTCAACCTCGCCTCTGTGGTGGTTTAACCTCGGTGCTTTGGTGGTTTTACCTCAGCGCTGTGTGGTTTAGGGTTGGCTCTTTGCTCTTTATGCTTGGCTCTGTTTTGTCATGCCTCGGCCCTGTGGTTGTTTTACCTTTGCCCTTTCGTAGTTTTATTCGGCTCTGTAGTTGTTTTACTTGGCTCGGCCCAATGGTGGTTTTAGTTCGGCTTTGTGGTGGTTTTTCTAGGCTCTGTGGTGGTTTTTATCGGCTATGTGGTGGTGGTGATCATACCTTGACTCCATGGTGGACATACCTCGGCTCTCTGGTTCGGCGCTGTGTGTTTTACAGGTCTGTATGCTGCAAATTTTGTTTTCAGGTGCGTTTTTCAGCTCTGGATGCTGTGAATTGTGCTTTTAGGTGCGTTAGTCTGTTAGTTTAAGTGTTTTTGCATTGTTTTTAATGTTGGTGCTCTGTGAATGATTGTGTTTTGGATTTTTTGCGGGTCAGTGGAGAAGCCAAGGACAATGCAGTTGGCTGGCAAGGCAAGGAGGAAGGCCAGGAGGGATAGGAGTTTTAAGGTAGGACTCTGTCCTACCAGTGATATCTATGTGTTTGTAAACACATTTAACCTTAAGGAGATGTTCTCTGTTGAGCTTTTTTACTATTTTATTGTGGTTTTATAGTGTTTGACTGTGGTTTTACAGTGTTTTATTGTTGTTTTACTATGTGGTTTTACTGGGGTTTTACTGTCTGTAGGGTTTAGGGTTTTAATTGGAAAATAGAGAGGTTTATTGTTGTCTCTCTCGTTGGAAAATCAGAATCCAGCCTTACTGGGGTTTAGGGTTTTAATTGGAAAATCAGTTTTTGTGGTTCTCTACTTATGAATTTTAAGTCTTCTCCCCTAAGTTCTGGGATTTTTCAGTCGTCTTTCCCTCCGGGGAACCTATGATTAAATGATTAAGGAGGCATCATGCCTGATTTTTCTTTTTTGTAGCAGTGGAATGTAGGGTTTATTGTTCTAAAATGTGGTTGTATAATTTGTAATGTTTTGTTATTAAAAGAACTGAGCCACGGTCTAAGTACTTAAATTAATGGCCGACCCTTTCACCTTGGAATGAAAGGAGTTTCCTTTTTATTTATACAGAAAGATGTTACTTATTATTTAACGTTCTCGTGGGTATAATTTTTATGGTGAACTTGTAGATAATTCCACAGTTCTTAGATGCTTCTTGTCACTGTACATCTGCGGTGAGCTGCTCTTTTTTGGAGTTTCCAGCCTATTGCTAGATGAATATTTGACACTGAGCATCCTCACTCCAGCTTGCAGCATAACCCCACAAAAAAGAGTGTTATATTCCATGTGAGGAACGTATATTGTTTTGCTTTTTCGGAATTATTATTTAATACTAAACTATTACATTAAAGTTTATCAGGTCACTGTTATTATTAGGAATTTAAAATTTATCATATCATTAGTACTATTAGGAATTGAATTAAGAAAAGTAACTATTGTTCTTCCATTTACATTATTTTCTTTAAGAAAAAATATTTTATAAATATCAAATTTTAAATTGGCAAAGCCAATTAGATTTATTTAGCAAAGTAGTCAATGTTACTAATCTACTGATATTTGGATCAAGCTCCTTAATGCAATGTGTTGGTGGATGGATATTTGACAGTGAGCATCCCTGCTCCAGCTCATTTTATTAGGTAAATAGAGTTTTCTATCTGGGAATTGATTTGGCAGAGGATTCATTGTTTTTATGATAGGGTTGATGTGATCAGGATTGCATTTTGTTTAGTTGATTATTATTTAAACCTAATTATTATTTAAATTTAAAATGTTCCATTTATTCTATAACAGCATTAAATTTTATCTGATTATGTACCTACCTTAATGGTATGATGCCAGGTTTCCTCTTTGAACAAAGGGTAGGGTGGTATGTTTCGTTCAGACCTGGTTTCCTAGTATTCTGGTACTGGCATTGTACATAGTACATACAGTAACTCTATTTTCCTCTGACGAATTTAAATCTATCTGAAACTACATTGTATTGTAAGTTTCATTGTATGGTCAGTTACTGCAAATTATAATTTGCATATATGAAGTAAATAAGGTCAGTATTATTTATTCTCACAGTTAGTTATGTTCGTTAACCCTTTTTTTTTGTTTTCAAGCGTCTGAAACTACATTGCATTGTCAATTTACCACAAAATATAATGAGCATACAATTCATGTTCGTTAATCACTTGACATTTACAGAGCCATACAATTCATCTCTCATCTTAATTGAATCACTTCAATTCAGTAAAAGATGGGCAACAATTTAGTTGCTTTTGTTTAGATTGCACTTGAACATTATAATGTAGGATTTCAAGAGTTGTATAATACTATTAGTCTTTACTCTTGTCAGTGTTGCAATTCTGTTTTACACGATTGCTCTTTTGGACTGGTTTATTGTATTTAGATGTTTTTTGAATCACTTGACATTTCTAGAGCCACACAATTCATCTCTCATCTTAATCGAATCACTTCAATTCAGTAAAAGATGGGCAATGATTTAGTTGCTTTTGTTTAGATTGCACTTGAACATTATAAGGTAGGATTTCAAGAGTTGTATAATACTATTAGTCTTTACTCTTGTCATTGTTGCAATTCTGTTTTACACGATTGCTCTTTTGGACTGGTTTATTGTATTTAGATGTTTTTTGAATCACTTGACATTTAGAGAGCCATACCATTCATCTCTCATCTTAATCAAATCACTTAAATTCAGGAAAAGATAGGCAACGATTTAGTTGCTTTTGTTTAGATTGCATTTGAACATTATAACGTAGGATTTCAAGAGTTGTATAATACTATTAGTCTTTACTCTTGTCATTGTTGCAATTCTGTTTTACATGATTGCTCTTTTGGACCGGTTTCTTGTATTTAGATGTTTTTTGAATCACTTGACATTTACAGTGTTGGAAATATGATGCAGGATGTTGTCCTTGATGGCAACCCACTGAATGAAGATGAAGACATTTGACTGTTGACATGTGTTGTCCTTGATGGCAATCCACCTGATGAAGTTATGCTTGACTTGATGGACTTAGTAAATAATGTAAATCTGATGTGATATGATGTTTGCTGACAATATGATGCTAAGTGTTGTCCCTGAAAGGCAACCCACTTGATGAAGATGATGACAACTTACTTGATGAAGTTGTGCTTGATAGAATATGTCCTTGATGAAGGAAATCTGATGTATCTACAGTGTGAACAGAAGGCAATGAAGAAAGGAATTCAGCATGTGCTAATTCTATGATGAAAAAGAGGATGTCTCTAGGTATACGCGGATTGGACTAAGGGAAGTCGCGTATGCACGCGGGAAAGAACGTGATAAGTCGCGTATGGGCAAAAGCGCTCAAAAAGTGCAAAAATAGGGGCCCGTGGTATTGAAGACTCATGGTATTGATTTGGCTCGTGGTATTGAAGGCTCATGGTATTGCTTTGGCCCGTGGTATTGAAGGCTCATGGTATTGCTTTGACCCGTGGTATTGAAAAAGCATAAACCTATATAAGGAGAAGAAACTCATTGTGCAAATCATGTGTGTGGTGCAAGATGTCTGAGCTTGAATGAATACTTCTCTCTGAAGTAGATCTGAATGAAAGGGTTACACTTGAAGATAAATCTGAATGGATGATGCACCAATGATGAAGAAAGGGATCTAGATCTGAAATGTATCTACTAGATCTGCTTATGGAAGGCTTAGATATGTGATAGAGCGAACATCTGGCGAACATGCATGCACGAAGTGAAAGGGTAAATCTGGGCCCGAGATATCGATACGAAGAAGTATCTCTCTGTGATAATTGAAGATCTATACGCTACTTCGAAGCAACGCGGAGGACGCGTATATCACCACTTATTTCCAATGAAAGAAAGCGACATTATCTTATAATAAAATATCTTCTTGAGGTATACGTTTGGTTTGTGGACGAAGCGCGTACATACGCGACATCGGACAAAGGAAAACGTGTACAAACTAAGTTTCTCTTGGAGCGAGGGTATGAAATATACGATGCGATTCTTCATTCTTACGCTGCTCGGTCTATGTGCAGGTTTATACGGTGATGTATGTTTGAGCTTAAAAGTATGGAAAGGGTTCGGTCATGGAAAGCTGATGAATTGTGGCACACTAAGTTGTGTTCTATTGAAGTGGTTGGATCCAGTGTGAAAATTGATGACACGTGGTCCAAGGTGGTGCTGAGGGTTGTAGCCTTCAGTCAGGGGGTTGTAGCTCCCTTCCAGGAGAGGCTGGTAAACGAGATCAGGGGGTCGTAGCTCCCTTCCAGGAGAGGCTGGTAAACGAGTCAGGGGGTCGTAGCTCCCTTCCAGGAGAGGCTGGTAAACGAGCGCAGGTGGGTGCCTGCGTGCTGGTCAAGTCTGCGCCAGCACATATGTTGTAAGATGTTTCTCTATAATAAAATATTGAAGGCTGAGCAACTGCAGCGGTGGTTTTCTCCCGATTTGGGTTTCCACCTAAAAATCCTGGTGTTCATGTGTGATGCTTTGTGTGATGGTTTATTCTGTTCTTACTGCACATGTTTACTATTTATTAAACATCTGATGAATGAATGATGGAATAATAGAAGTGAAGATTTAATGACATATCTAGATCTCTGTGTATACGCTAGTTTCATAAAGGGGATCCACGTATATACGCTAGTTTACTGAAGGAAAGTAGCGTATGGGTTTTAAGGAATGAAAAGTAAAAAGATTTGATTATGCAGTAAATACTGATTCACCCCCCCCCTCTCAGTATTTTTCCCAACAATTGGTATCAGAGCGTGGTCCTTCTGCAGAAGCTTGATCGCTTGAAGGAGATCCGTAGCAATGGGAAGTCAAGAAGGAGTGATGTCTATAAAGCCACCTCTATTCAATGGAAGCAATCTGATATTCTGGAAGGTACGTACAAAAGCATATCTGCAAAGTCTTGGTGCGGATGTATGGGCAATCGTGGAAGAAGGTTATCAATACCCGGCAAGTATTCCTACTGATGCAGCAGAAAGGAAGAAGTATGAAACCAATGCCAAAGCAGTAAATGTCTTGCTAGGAAGCATGTCTGAATCAGAATTTGCTAAAGTGATGCAGCTACATTCAGCAAAAGAAATATGGGACAAAATCATTCTGAGCTATGAAGGAGACACAAAGGTAAAAAGTGCAAAACTCCAAACTCTTAGAATTGAATATGAAAATTTGAAGATGCATAGTGATGAGAGTGTTGCCAGTTTATTTCTTCGTCTGGATGATATTGTAAATCGAATGAGAAATTTGGGTGAAACCATAACTGATACTACTCTGGTGGAAAAGGTCTTAAGATCCTTGACTTCAAAATTTGACTCTAAAGTTTCAACTATTGAAGAAAGGCAAGATCTGCAATCGCTTACTATTGTTCAATTACATGGTACTCTGACTGCTTTTGAAATGAGACAAGGAGGTCCTTCTCAAATAAGAGAAGTTGCTTTTAAGGCATCTACAAAAGAAAAGGAAAAGGAAGTTGTCAAAGAATCCAGCTATATATCCGATGAAGAAGAAGCGAATTTCGTGAGAAAGCTCCAACTAGGTACTGGAAGATTCAAAGGTAAGCTTCCCTTCAAATGTTTTGAGTGTGGAAAACTTGGTCATTATGCTGCTAAATGTCCTTATAAAGAAAAGCATGGTAAAGGGAAACAATTTGAAAAGAGAAAGAGTTATTATGCAAAAGAAGATGATGATGAAGTGTCTAGTGAAGATGAAGAAGATTCTGACCAAGATCTGAAAGTGCTCATGGCTAAGAAGCAAAAGAAGAAGGTTACTCAAGGAAAGGAGACACCTCAGAAATCATGTATAGCAAAAATTGAAGAAGATGAAACAGATTCCGACGAAGATCTACAAGCACTCATGGAAAAGAAGAAAAAGGAGAAGGCCACGTGTAATGCTCTTCTTTGTGCAAACAATAGTAAAAATAGTGAAAGTAAAGTTGTGGATCTAGAAGAAGCTCTCAAGATTAAAGTTGAAGAATTGCAAAGTTCATATAATAATCAAGAAACTATCTACAAAGAGATGATCTCACAAATGAAAGATCAAATAGAAATGCTGAATGGACAGGTGGACAAGTATCAAAGGTTTCATACTTATGCTTCCAATCGAATTAAAGATCTAGAAGCAGATCTTGAAAAATCAAGCAAGAAGAATGAAGGACTTGAAGCTGCAATCATTTGTCTTCAGGAAGATTTAGAAGCATCAAGTAAGAAAAATAACGAACCTCTACAATCATTTGAAAAGGAAGGCCTTGAAGCAGAAATCATCTCTCTCAAAGAAGATCTGGAAAAATCAAATAAGAAGAATGAAGAGCTGCAACAAACATGTGAAGGAAATGAAGAGTGGTTGAAAGAAGAGATTCTAAATCTGAAGGATCAAGTAGAAGATGGAAGAAGGAAAGAAGAAAGCATGACAAAGCAATGTCAAGCCTTGGAGGTTGAGGTAAACATTCTCAAAGGTAAATTAGAAGAAAGGGTTAAACTTTTGAGGTTTCATGATAGTACTAATATTTTGGACAATATTCTGAGTAATCAAAGGTCTCCTGCTATCAAACTTGGTCTTGGTTTCCATGAAACTGTTAAAGGAGAATCTAGCTCACAAGGAGGTGCTAAAGAATCAAAGGACATCAATGCAAAATCTAAAGTATTGAAAGAGTCAAAAGATCAACCAACAATCATGAATTCTCAAAATAATTCACTCAAGAACTTTGAATGTTTTAAATGTCATAATTATGGGCATGTTGTAGCATATTGCAGGAGCAGATCATTTCAGCCACAAACAAACAGGTTCTACTCAGAAAGGTACTCTAGTTTCTTCAGGGGATATTGTTTCTCATGTAACATGTATGGTCATAAAGCAGTTGATTGTAAAAGGAGGAAGATTAGAAATACTCATTATGATTCTTATGCTTATTTTTCTGAACACATGAGATGTTATGCTTGTAATAAGTATGGACATGTAGAAAAGGAATGCAGGATGAACAGATCTGTGAAAGTGGATAACTTCCAGCACTCAAATAGAAAGTTCAAGCAAATTTGGAAAAAGAAGGAGGACCGATCAGAAACGTAGGGAATTCTGACCCTACTGCAGTCATCCGCTTCTGGAAGCTTACTTCTCTGATTGACTGCAGGAATGATGTGGGATACATTAGGAGATTTAGTAATGTATCGTCACAGGGGGAGCAATGCATTATGACTCTCATGGTTGATTTGATTATTCTGGTTATATGTATTTCTGACAGTGCATCTGGTGTGAAGAAAAGACAGGAACAGAAGGTAAACTTGCAGAAGGAGATGAAGGTGTGAAATTTTCTATATTACACTTTCCATACGCGAGTTATATTCACAAAAGTTGCGTATACACGCGCGTTTCAGCAGACACAGTCGCATATGCATTGATGATAAAAGAATTTATCTGATAACTAAAGATCTGGAGCAGAGGTCCAGGGGGAGCATCAGTCTGACTGTTAATAACTGTATTATTGACTCTGTATCAGCTTAATTCCTCAGTTCTAAATAATGATGATATGATACTTGATGCCTTGTGTTGAAGATTATGAATGAGTCCTGTTTACTTTTGGATGATGAGATTGAAAGTCTTATAATTCAGAGATGAGGTCAGATCATGCAGAGATTGTTACTGATTACTGGCTGTTGAAGGTGTTTTCAGATTGCATAAGTTAAGAAGGAGCAATGGTTTAAGGGGAGCAGCAGGTTGAATACTAATGATTGCATTGTTGGCAATATGACTGCTTATTCTTTGGTTACTGTGATACTCATGCTCAAATGATGATGGCTTGGTACATGGTTTATGATGATGAGATGTTGAATGAGTTGTGTTTACTGCTTGCTGGAGTTTATATGTTGGAAGTCTAGTTCATGCAGAGCTTGTTACTATGGTTGAGAGATATTTTGCCTACATATGTTACTTCATGTTAAATCTTGAAGATCATGATGGTGGTGGACCACATGAATGATTGCTTGACACTTATGGGAAGTTGTTGTTCTGATATGATAAACTTTCTTGGAAAGATTGTATTGATGCTGCAAAGAATCTGAAGGCCTGGTTACTAATGTGCCTTTGCTACAACCATTGGATGACGCTTGAAGACACAACTACACTGTTCTATCTTCTGTAGTCCAGGGAAGCTTTCAAATGTCCCAAAAAGAAGATGAACACTGTCTTTGCCTCACAGAGAATCAGATCTGGTTGAAATTTAGAAGATGGCTTGGGATACGCGGGTTTCCTGAAACAAAGTCGCGTATACACGCGAGTTCCTGCACAGAAAACCGCGTATGTATGATTGCTGACAATTTTTGCTTGGAGTCAGCTCTTTTCAGCACAGCTGTAGTGCTGTTTGGTATCTTTGATACTGTTTGGTATCTCTGGTGGTGTTCCAGTTCTCATAATTTTGTTTCTAATGTTTTGATGAAGATGCCTTGATGATTTGTTGGTGGAAGTTTTCAGGATGCACAAACTAAGGGGGAGCCTTAGTATTTTGGAAAGATTGCTTGGTTGCACAGATTCAGGGGGAGCATTGGCCTTGCTGAGTATAATGCATTGTTGGCATTATGTTGATTCTGAAATATGTTCTCTTTCTTGAGGACTTTCTGGTGTTGGTCTTAAAGTTATTTTTGTAGTTTGGTGTAAATGTCTTGTTGAGACTCATGATGTAAATTGCTATATTCATTCATGTAAGGACTTGTAAAATTTGTAAACCCACTTGGTTGGGTAGCTGAGTCAATTTTTGTAAACCCACTTGGTTGGGTAGCTGAGTTGAAATGTGTAAACCCACTTGGTTGGGTACTTGAGTCTTATATGTAAATCCACTTGGTTGGATATTTGATGTAAGTATGAGTCTTTTGGTGATAGGAAGATCATAGAGTCATGTACTTCATTGAAAAATATTCAGCATGAACTCAGGGGGAGCTTGGTCACTTCAGTATACATCAGATCTGCAGAACGCTTCTTCTACATGAGGAGAAAAGGGGGTGAGTGTGTTGGTTTTGATCCGCCCATTGCCCTTGATGTCAAAGGGGGAGAGTGTGTTGGTTTTGATTTGCTGGTTTTGTCCTTTGCCCTTGATGTCAAAGGGGGAGAGTGACATGGTGTTTGAATGAAGAGAATGATGTGCCCTTTGCCCTTGATGTCAAAGGGGGAGAGTGACATGGTGTTTGAATGATGCCAAAAATGGAGAGAGTGACATGGAAAATAGGGAGAATGACATGGTATCATTGTATTCTTAATGTATCTATCTGTTGTGGTAACCAAACACCATCATGGTTGCCATCAAGTCCAAAGGGGGAGATTGTTGGAAATATGATGCAGGATGTTGTCCTTGATGGCAACCTACTGAATGAAGATGAAGACATTTGACTGTTGACATGTGTTGTCGTTGATGGAAATCCACCTGATGAAGTTATGCTTGACTTGATGGACTTAGTAAATAATGTAAATCTGATGTGATATGATGTTTGTTGACAATATGATGCTAAGTGTTGTCCCTGAAAGGCAACCCACTTGATGAAGATGATGACAACTTACTTGATGAAGTTGTGCTTGATAGAATATGTCCTTGATGAAGGAAATCTGATGTATCTACAGTGAGTACAGAAGGCAATGAAGAAAGGATTTCAACATGTGCTAATTCTATGATGAAAAAGAGTATGTCTCTAGGTATACGCGGATTGGCCTAGGGGAAGTCGCGTATGCACGCGGAAAAGAACGTGCCAAGTCGCGTATGGGCTAAAGCGCTCAAAAAGTGCAAAAACAAGGGTAACCACCATGGTATTGACCCATGGTATTGGGTAATGATCCGCCTAATTGACCCCGTCCAGGTAGTTTTGGGCTCATGGTATTGTTTTGGCCCATGGTATTGAAAAAGGGGCTCATGGTATTGAAAAAGGAAAACCTATATAAGGAGAAGAAACTCATTGTGCAAATCATGAGTGTGGGTGCAAGATGTCTGAGATTGAATGAGTACTTCTCTCTGAAGTATATCTGAATGGAAAGGGTTACACTTGAATGATAAATCTGAATGTATGATGCACCAATGATGAAGAAGGGGATCTAGATCTGAATTGCTCTTGTATTTGCTAGATCTGATTATGGAAGGCTTAGATCCGTGATGAGGCGAGCATCTAGGCGAACATCTGTCTGAAGCAAAAGGGTAGATCTGAACTGAATATCTGATCTGATGAAGTATGCTGCTCTGTAATGATTGAAGATCTATACGCTACTTCGACACGGAGGAAGCGCGTATATACGCGGCTTCAGCGAAGAGAAAGCGCGTATGCGCAATAAAATATACACTGAGGTATACGCCGGTTTGTGTGGACGGAAGCGCGTATATACGCGACATCAGTGAAGGGAAAGCGCGTATGCAAACTAGGGTTTGCTGAAGCAAGGGGTATGAAATATCTGATCTGTTCTGCTGTGTTTCTGCTATCTGATCTATGTTGATATGTATCTGTTGATGATGTATGTTTGAGCTTAAAAGTATGGAAATGGTTCGGTATGGAAATATGATGAATTGTGGCCTGCAAGTTGTGTTCTATTGAAGTTGTTGGATCCAGTGTGAAAATTGATGAAACGTGGTCCAAGGTGGTGCTGAGGGTTGTAGCCTTCAGTCAGGGGGTCGTAGCTCCCTTCCAGGTGAGGCTGGTAAACGAGATCGTGGGGTCGTAGCTCCCTTCCAGGAGAGGCTGGTAAACGAGTCAGGGGGTTGGAGCTCCCTTCCAGGAGAGGCTGGTAAACGAGCGCAGGTGGGTGCCTGCGTGCTGGTCAAGTCTGCGCCCGCACATATGTTGTAAGATGTTTTCTCTATAATAAAATATTGAAGGCTGAGCAACTGCAGCGGTGGTTTTCTCCCGATTTGGGTTTCCACCTAAAAATCCCGGTGTTCATGTGTGATGCTTTGTGTGATGGTTTATTCTGTTCTTACTGCACATGTTTACTGTTTATTAAACATCTGATGAATGAATGATGGAATAATAGAAGTGAAGATTTAATGACATATCTAGATCTCTGTGTATACGCTAGTTTCATAAAGGGGATCCGCGTATATACGCTAGTTTACTGAAGGAAAGTAGCGTATGGGTTTTAAGGAATGAAAAAGTAAAAAGATTTGATTATGTAGTAAATACTGATTCACCCCCCCCTCTCAGTATTTTTCCCAACATACAGAGCCATACAATTCATCTCTCATCTTAATCGAATCACTTCAATTCAGGAAAATATGGGCAATGATTTAGTTGCTTTTGTTTAGATTGCACTTGAACATTATAACATAGGATCTCAAGAGTTGTATAATACTATTAGTCTTTACTCTTGTCATTGTTGCAATTCTGTTTTACACGATTTCTCTTTTGGACTAGTTTATTGTATTTAGATGTTTTTTGAATCACTTGACATTTACAAAGCCATACAATTCATCTCTCATCTTAATCAAATCACTTCAATTTAGGAAAAGATGGGCAACGATTTAGTTGCTTTTGTTTAGATTGCACTTGAACATTATAACGTAGGATTTCAAGAGTTGTATAATACTATTAGTCTTTACTCTTGTCATTGTTGCAATTTTGTTTTACACGATTGCTCTTTTGGACTGGTTTAATGTATTTAGATGTTTTTTGAATCACTTGACATTTACAGAGCCATACAATTCATCTCTCATCTTAATTGAATCACTTCAATTCAGGAAAAGATGGGCAACGATTTAGTTTCTTTTGTTTAGATTGCACTTGAACATTATAACGTAGGATTTCAAGAGTTGTATAATACTATTAGTCTTTACTCTTGTCATCGTTGCAATTCTGTTTTACACGATTGCTCTTTTGGACTGGTTTATTGTATTTAGATGTTTTTTGAATCACTTGACATTTACAGAGCCATACAATTCATCTCTCATCTTAATCGAATCACTTCAATTCAGGAAAAGATGGGAAACAATTTAGTTGCTTTTGTATAGATTGCACTTGAACATTATAACGTAGGATTTCAAGAGTTTTATACTACTATTAGTCTTTACTCTTGTCATTGTTGCAATTATGTTTTACACGATTGCTCTTTTGGACTGGTTTATTGTATTTAGATGTTTTTTGAATCACTTGACATTTAGAGAGCCATACAATTCATCTCTCATCTTAATTGAATCACTTCAATTCAGGAAAATATGGGCAACGATTTAGTTTCTTTTGTTTAGATTGCACTTGAACATTATAAGGTAGGATTTCAAGAGTTGTATAATACTATTATTCTTTACTCTTGTCATTGTTGCAATTCTATTTTACATGATTGCTCTTTTGGACTAGTTTATTGTATTTAGGTGTTTTTTTTTAATCACTTGACATTTATAGAGCCATACAATTCATCTCTCATCTTAATTGAATCACTTCAATTCAATTATTAATTCAATTTCTTTGTTCAATTATGAATTCAAAAATCTGATATAGGCTAAGGCTATAACTTCAATTGCTCCCTGTGTTGATCTAACTGATATAGGCTAAGGCTATAATGTCTCAATCAGGAATCAATTGCTCCCCATGTTGATATACTTTCCCGCCACGTGAAAGGCATGCGAACAGACAGCTGACGTACATGATGTGGCCCTCCTTACGTGGCCCCTGGTCCAGTCAGTGCTGAGGTGTTCGAGCACTGACCCATCTCCCCTATATAATCTCACAATCCTTTAATTATAGTTTTTACTGACAGTCATAAGAAACAATAAATCAACCTTTTTATGCAGTATTGCATATTAAGTATGGTATGTTGAGCTTTATAAAAACATTTTAAAGATTTTGAATTAGGATGTGGGTATTCTGGGTACTGCATAATTTAATTTATTTTAGGACATCTAATTAACAGGATGAAATGCAATACCACTTCATCTCTCATCTTAATTGAATCACCTCTGTACAGTGTTCAATTATGAATTCAAAAATATGATATAGGCTAAGGCTATAACTTCAATTTCTCCCTTTGTTGATCTAATTGATATAGGATAAGGCTATAATGTCTCGATCAGGAATCAATTGCTTCATGTGTTGATATACTTGTTATTTAACATGATATTTGGTATCTATTTCTGTTCATCAAAGAGCATGTAATGTTCAAGGGATAGTTTGTTTAGATGCAATCATATTGTTTTGTTAATGATGTTCAATTCAATTATGAATTCAATTTCTTTGTATAACCACCACAGAGCCGAGGTATAACCACCACAGAGCTGAGTATGTTAACCTCCTTTTTATTGAGTGATTTTGATTGATGAAGTTTGCAATGAATTTTGATGATACTTGTTATTTAACAGGATTAGATGCAAACAAGGGATAGTTTGTTTAGATGCAATCATATTGTTTTGTTAATGATGTTCAATTCAATTATGAATTCAATTTCTTTGTTCAATTGTGTCATAAAAAATCTGATATAGGCTAAGGCTATAACTTCAACAGATTAACAAACTTGTAGGATTTAGAAACTGTTTGATATGTAGGAATTATGAACTGTTTGATATATAACTTCATAAAAAATCTGATATAGGCTAAGGCTATAACTTCAACAGATTAACAAACTTGTAGGATTTAGAAACTATTTGATATATAACTTCATACAAAATCTGATATAGGCTATAAGGCTATAACTTCAACAGATTAACAAACTTGGGGGATTTAGACACTGTTTTATACATACTAATTTGAAAATGTTTGTAGCTTCCCAAACATCCATGGATTCTATCATTAGCAAACCTATTTGATCCTTACCAAAATCACAGTGTCTTGTAGTTACAAAAATTAAGTCATGGCACCTCTATGCTTGATGGCTTACATTTCTTGCATTGCCCAAGTATGGTGGACTGCCCAACATTGGATGATTAGGATGTGCCTAATTGTTGGCATATGGTTGAATCCAATTTGCTCGATGTAGCCATGGTGGGACTGAGTAGCCCAAGTTTCCACTTGTGTTACTAACCCCAGCATTGACTGCAGGTGTCATATAAACACAATTAGGATTCAAACCTGCACTGGTAGGGATATAAGAGGTGGGCCTAACCCCTGCCTGATAGCTAGGGACTTGGATGTTAATCAGGTCTTGGAATGATGGTGTCTGCTCTGTAATGTGGTCCAGCGTGTTAGACATCAACCTATTTGCCTCAAACTGTCTTGAACCATGGTCTTCTCTGCTTGTCACCCCTTGTCCTTTTTCCAACACTTGCTGAACCTTTCTTGCCTCGCTCTGTTGCCTTGCCAATTTCTTTTGATGTTCCTTATCTTCCCTTGATTTTTGTCTTTCCAACCTTTCCTTTGCTCGAGATTCTGCTGTTGCAATCCTTGCAACCCTCTTTTCATTGGCTAACTCCTTCTTTCTCTTTTTAGCTTCCTAAATTTCATTCTTTTTACGTTCAGACTCGAACATTAAATTCATATAGTCTTCAGATGTGAGAAATTGTGAACTCCTCCCTAAACGAAGATAATCTGAGGTTGAGTTCCTTGTTGAGGCCTTCACTCTCTCTACTGGTAGCTTTAGGAATGCACCAAGTAATCTCTTCTTTTCCGGACCTGCCTGTTGGATTTCATCTTTTGGGACAACTGATTGGCCCCGATTGTTGTATTCTTCGGGTACTTCATGCTGAATAGGCTCCTCTTCTAGTGATCCATTGTCCACAAAATAATGAACAAGTTCGGTGTTCAACCCTGATGGTTGTGAAGGCATGTCCATGCTTTCATCCTCATTGGTGGTAGATACATTATTTCCAGTGATATTCATCACGGCCTCTGCCAGCCATGATGGTGCACTTACTTGGGTTGGCATGGTCAATTTCTCATTGTCAGCTGCATCAGTGGGTGTCACAGCCTCATTGATATTGTTAGTTGGTTCATCACTAAACTGTATCTCACTGACATGCTCAGCATCATCACCACCACAAAACAACCCTTCAGAAAGGGACATTATACCTTCAGTAGAAACTACATCTTCTTGGGCACCAACATGCTCTTCTAAGTTCTCTTCTTCTTGACCTTCCACTTCAAATGCTTGGCTACATGTGGTATCATGCATAAGAGCATCAAAATTGAGTGGCCATATACCAGTCCTCCTAAATACAGCCTTGATATTAGAAGGTGTGAAAGCCCTTTTAAATGATTTACTTGCAAGCTCAGCTAGCTCAAACCTCTTTATTTCCACCTCTGGATTCTTTGCCATTCATGAAGGTCGCTCGACCCTGAAATAGTTCTTGAAAGGCCCAAAGACGCTCACGTCAAGGGGCTACAATCTGTGAGTAGTATGAGCTGGCAATGTTAACAGGTCAATGCCCAACTTATTGGCCTCCTTGATTGTCTTCACAACCATGTGACTTCCATGGCCATCTAAAATCATCAAGTGCATGTTTTCAGGCGAGACACCACCTGGTACAGAAGCAACAAAGTGGCAAAGCCAATTTAGGAACAATTCCTTTGTCATCCATGCATGTGGATGTGCAGCCATGCATTCCCCTGGTTCACAATTCTATATATAATTTTTTAGTTGAGTTTTACCTTTAAATAGATAAAATCCTAGTATAGATGAGCCAATTGCATTGACACAGGCAAAAATTGTGATCCACTCCCTGCTCTTAGGCAATATCTTAGGCACATTTCTACTCCCTCTCTTGGCAATTACCTGCATACCGCAATTTCTTCCTGCCTGTAAGCCTGTTTCATCGCAGTTCCATATATGGTCTGGGGCATATGAGTGCTGGTCATATGCAGCAGAAAGAGTGTTATAGAACTTGGAAACAATTGCAGGGCATAGATTTAAAGCCCAGTCTCTGTCAAGGCCCTCTGCTATACGTAACGCAAGGTCTGGATTCCTCTTTTTAAACCCACTCCACCGTGACTTACCAGGAAAACCATTTTTAAAGGGGTTTGGCCTCCCTTGACATATTTGAGCTACAATGGATTTAAGTTGGATAAGCTTTAACCCATGTCCCAATTGGGCCATCTCCTTAAACCACTCCACCACCTCATCTTCCTCCTCTTCAGTCATGACTATAACAGGCCCTCTACGCTTTGTATTAGTCAACCCATTTATCCAATAATGTATGTTAGAGGCAGCAATACCATGTTTTTTTGCTGATGCATGGATTAAATATCTCTTAAACTCGATGTCATCAATTGCAGCAAGCATGTCTTCCTTCGTCCAGCCTCTGATTGCACTGATTTTCTTTGTTGAAATTGCACCTTATATTGTGGTCGAAGGTGGTTTTGTGGCTGATGGTGGGCTGGGATGATCTACAACCACAGGGTACTTTTCAACTACATTACTAGGAGCAATGGGAGCATTGACATCATCATCTGATGAACTGCTCCGCAGTTGGGCCCCCCTTCTCCCTCGCCTCCTGTTCCTTATCCGATCTGCAATAGAAACTCTTGGCATGGCTACAACCTGAAATTTACAACATCGTTAAGAAATTTGATAAGTATTACAACACAACTGTATACAATAAACTATAATTATGTATGAATTCCAAAATTTCTGCTAAAAACATGAAATCTTTCAGTTGTTTGTTGTGAATTAATTGGCATTGAAGTATTACTTGTCAATTATGTATTACTTGTAATATCAACATCAAAAAGATATGTGATACCTACATGGCTGTTAGCTACATGGACTTGTCTAAAATCAGTAAGTGCCTATTTTAAAATGGACTTATATTTGGACATGGACTGTGTGTTAGCACTATTTTTATTGAAAGATTTTATTCAATATAAAGTCAATATCCAAATCTGATTAATATCCAAATCTACTTAATATCTTGAATAAGATTATTGAAGAACAACGAAATACCTGTATGTCTCCAGCAACGCTCCAGCAACTGATGAAGAGAGTGAATAGCAACTAATGAAGAGAGTGAATATAACACTCTGCACACACACTGTCTGGAATGTAACACTGTGCACACACTCTGTCTGGAATGTAACACTGAGCACACTCTATCCTCTGTCTGTATGTTTGGAACACTGTTTGAAAAGGATTGTATGTTTTTAAAATGGAAACTCACTGTCTGAAAACTCACTTTCTGAAAACTGTATATCTCACTACAAGAAAAAAGGACATTGGTGAGGGGCATGCTTGTGACGGACCTTTAAGGTCCATCACCAATGTCACATATGGTGACAGTCCTTAAAAAAGCATCGTTGTAAGTGTATATAGTGATGGTCCTTTAAGGTTCATCACCAAAGCCATTTTCAATGAAACTTTTGGTGAGGGTCGTTAAAGGCCCATAACTAACTCTCTCTTTGGTGGCACTTCTAGTGACAAAATTTTAATGACCCTCACCAATTCTCTTTTTGTTACTTTTGGTGATGGTCAAAAAATGTCCGTTATCATTGATCATTCCAATGAGTTTTTGACGACGATATTTTCTTGTTAATATATTTTTTTTCAAAAGATAATGATTTAAGATCATTATTGTGGAGTATTTTTTATAATATGTCCAAGGCCATAGTGGTTAGATTCCGTAAAATTTTTAAGAAATAATTAGTTTGTATAATTTCCCTCAAGTAATGACTAGTCTACTAGAGTTTTCCTATGAGTCAACACATGATTCATATCTATTAAGTTTATTATCTAGAAAATTCCCTTTAGATAAAGTTCCACTAGTGTGTGTAGGAAATATTTTATTTAATACATAATCAAGCTCTAACAATTCTATTAATGAGAAATACCTAACACTCCTCAACAATATGGGAACACCTTAAATTAATGCTTTGGCACACACTAACATTTCTTAGCACCTTGCATGTCTTGGAACATCATTGTACCTAAAACATATTGTCATGATAGTGACGCCCAAGCACATGCTGGCATGTGCTAACAGAACATGTAACTCTCCTAGCATGCGTTGGCATGCATGTAGTCCCTAGCATGCCCTGGAACACCTTGATTGAATGCATTGACATACATTAACACTTGGCACACAATGCCACTTGGCATGTATTAGGACCTCTTATTAGTGTGACTAGCATTCCCCTTTTGAAAAAGATAAAGTCCCAACTTATTAACCCTCTTATTGGTTCTTCCTTTTGTTTCCTTGACACATATTGACCTATAACCCCGGCAAGTTGCACATCCTTAGCACTTGGCATGTATTGGAATATCTTGGCACTATTAATTGGCACATATAATTAGCACAACCTTGAACTCCCAAGCACACTTTGGGAATTCTTGACATGCCTTGGTATTCCCTAGAATTCCTTACCAATGCTTAGCATACCTTGTCACTCACTCCTTGGCACGACAACTAGCACTCATTAACAGTAGTCCCTGGCACATGTTCCTCCTATTCAATAACTTCCATGAATTTTTACCTAGTGCTCCCTTATTGTTTTGTCCTAGTACTCCTAACACTCCTCAACATGTGTTAGCACTCTCTAGCACACCTTATCACTTTTTATCATGTCCTTCCACTTCATAACATGCATAACACTCCCTAACACATATTGGTGCTTGGCACGTGTTGGTGCTTGGAAAGTATTGGCATCTATGGAATACGTTGATATGCCTTGGTATGATTTGGCATGGTTTAATATTAAATTTATTTGAGATCAATTGTTGGAAAGTAGATGAGAAGCAACTAAGGAAGACTTGGAACCTATTGCTGCCTAGTGTTGGTGTTCCTAGCATGCACCTATTGGAAAAGGTAAATTGATGACTTATTAACCATTTTATGTGTTCATTTCCTCGTAGTTTAACTTGTTTCTCCCTTTTTTGCCTTGACAGTCCCTAACACGCATTGACACACCCTTTCACATCTTGGCATGCCTTCTCACTGGGCACATATTAGTATGTTTGACATGCCTTAGCACTATTTGTCACATATTAGCATTCCCTAGCATGCCTTGGCACTCATGTCCTCACAACTAGCATTTATATTTTTTCACGGCTTGGGAACCCAATCAAGTCCTTGGCTGCTGCAATACACGTGACAATATTGGTCTGCTTCAACCACAACAACTTGACCAATTGCACCTACTACAGGTAGATTGTGCCTTTTTCACCTAAGAACTGCATATAACTCATCGTATGCCACTCATTTCCAAGCTCAATTTGTCCCACTTAACTAGTTACCAAGACAAGGATCACATGATCAAGCCATGGCCATAAAACAACTAAGCAACATAGATAACACATGCAATATTTCACATGTATGTTCAGTTCATATAAATAGTAGAACATTAACTGAGAGTTTGTAAAAACCTCAAGATGCATAAGGCACACAAGATATAAGTCGACACAAGGTGAGTGCCCCAAAAATTATACACAACAATGTACAATATGAAATTATCTAGAAGAGTTTAAAACATGAGCATGTAGCTAAAGTGTGCCACATCTCATATAAAAAAATAGCTAAAGGCAAAACAATGTTGTGCCTAGCACAAAGTGATCTCCCTTTCTCTAAAACTAGTGTTATGTCGAGCCCCATATAACAATCGTAGGCCTGCCTCCTGTAAATCCTATTTTGAACTTCTCCTAACACACTTCGTCCTTAGCATACTTGAATTGACTAACACTCCCTAACACACACTCTTATTCGTTCCTTTCCATGCATTTTGACCTAGTTATCCCTTTATATGCCCTGACACTCCCTAACGCTCTTCATAATGCATTTACATTGTCTGACATGTGTTAGAATGCCTTTTCATTCTTTTGCATGCCCTAACCCTCCCTAGCTATCATGCCCTCACAACTACCCTTACTTAATTTGAAACTTGGGAACCCAACCAAGCCCTCGCTTGACTACAAGAGCTTGACCAAGTTACTGTTACGACAACCTGACTATGTTGTTGAATTATGTAGCTTGGGAGGTAATCCATAGGCCTATTGAGATGGGTTTGCATGAGTTTGGTCACAAAACGCTTTATGGGAAAAGAAGCCAAGCAAAGGGATTTTTGATCCAAGATGGGGTTTAAAATCTAAAAGAAAATTAAAAAGGAAATTTAATATTTCCTAAGGTCTAAGTGGATAAAACCCATAGTTTCTAGAGGGTTCATAAGGGGTCTAGGAAAAACTATTTAAGGAGGCCTTACATAAAGTGAGAAGGGTCTCATTTGATCAAGCGGGCGAAAAGAGATGTAGTCCTAAAGTAGGTCGAGTACGAGGGCCGTGTAAGTGTTGCTAAAGGGAGGTCATGATCATCCTCCAAGAGTAAGATCATCATGTGAGGGTTCACAAGAATTTTGCATACCTTAATGGTCAGTTCAAGATAGGAAGTAGGATGGCATATTGTTGGTTCTCTTATCACAGATCGAGCTTAAGAGAGGTTGCTCATGAGAATCTAGGCATGTGATTTCAATGGTCTTTGTTTGAAGGCCACATCAAATTCTAAAATGTTGAAATATGAAACAAGAAATAGTGAAATTGGAAACCAACAAGGAAAAAAAGTATGCACCAAGGAATTTTGATGCACCAGGAGTGAGGAATGTGGGGCATCTAATTTATTTTTCCCTTAAATAAATTGTTATTTCATCTCATAACAACTTGTGTCAGTTAAATAAGTCATGATGATTGAGTTAGCTCAAGAAATTAGAGTTGAGGGTCTAAGATGAGGCATATAGAGGGATTCTAATATTTTCGGGGTCCAGTTGTAGTTGATGCATTAGTGGGGTGTAGGTGTGAATTAGTTAACTCAATTAAATGAGTTAAAATCAGTTTAAATAGTTCTAACTGAGTGATGAGCAAGTGAGAGGTCCAGTGAATTAATTATATTTAATTCACAATGAGTGACCAATCAGATAACTGATAATTCGCTATTAATATCTGCATGCATGCGAGTTTCGAGGAAGACCTAGTTCAGACAGAGGTTAATGGGAACATAACTATCAATTGTATTTAGAGAAAATTTCACATGTCAAATTATAAATTCATTGGGATTCGATGATGGATTGTGTAATCAAGGAAGACTTGTTTTCCTAATTAATAGGGAGTTAATTCCCTAGGAATTGCACGAGCAAGGCAAGCTGAAGTAAGGCTGAGAACTGGCTAAGTGCTAGATTGAGTTTGCCTAGATCAATGGGAGATAATTGGTAGAGTGCTGGAGAATCTCATGAGGGATTAAGCATTGTATTGTTTCAGGATTCCTTGACTTAATACACAATAGAGATAGAGGGGTTTTGAGCAGTTACTTTCCCCAGATATATCTTGTGTTGTGCGACTGATAATTTCTTTCTCTTACTTATATGTTATTGTGCGATCGTGTTTTGTTTCCGCAAATTGTAGGAAGGATTCAATATCTTGTTTTAGTCCATTATAAGATAAGATTGAATCTCGTTGGTTAGATTTTCTACATGGTATCAGAGCAAGAATTTTTTGGGTGGAAATTTTGTAGAGAATATCTAAAGATTTTGGTGTAAAATTAAAAAAAAAAACAGCATATTTGGATTCCTTGTGAAAAACTACCCAAATGGAAAAACAAAATCGGTCAAATTGGAGGTCGGGTGAGGGAGATACCGTCGATTTCAACTCCTTTTTAGAAAATTTTGTAATAGAAGGACAATTACAATGTGCGCGAGTCAAGAACCTATATGCACTTGAGGTACCAGATGCATGCAAAGCTTTGAGGAGCAAAGCAGACGTTAGAGACTTGGTGGTTGAGAGGGAGCACAAATGACCTCTCAACATGCAACCTTAGAAGCAGTCTCATAAATTTGTGGAGCAACCAAAATTAGAGAAGCAGAGAGGATACCAAGTGGAAGCGTCCACTCAATTAGAGACCTCCATGAGGGGGAAATTTCAAGCCAGATGGGCAGAGGGAGCACATGTAGCCATGCCTCTAGGTGAAAGGTGAGGTGATGTGTAGACATAATCCCAAGATAAGAAATTTGGGTAGGGTCCATTGAGATGGCGTGTCTCATGGATCAAACCTGGATATGAGGAGCCCATAGTAAAAAAGTAGCAGGAAGGATCAGCTAGATTGATGCAGCCAGATGTCAGCAAGAGAGAAATCAGAGTGATAGATGTTAGATACTGGAGCGCAAATAAGAGTTGGCAACAATTGAAAGGGCATAGATGTAGATGTCAGCAGAAGCGCAGAGAATCGAGTAGACACTTGCAGTAGCTAGGAGAAGTGAGAAGACTTCGATGACAAATGCATTATACTGATTCAATTGTTCATAGGCTATTCATTTTAAGGATTTGTAGGTGCAAACAACACTAGAGAAGTGTTGCATGCAGTACATTCCAAAGGTACCAGATGGGGATACATTGAATTCCTTTCAACTTGTTGAGAGGGAGTGTTGAAATTTGCGACAAGAAACAGTGAAATTGGCAACTAAAAAGGACAAAAAAAAATTCCTCCACACTGGTGAGGAATTTTGATGTACCAGGAGTGAGGAATGTGAGGTGTCTAATTTATTTTTCCCTTAAATAAATTGGACAATAAATTGTAATTTCATCTCATAACAACTTGTGTCAGTCAACTAAGTCATGATGACTAAGTTAGCTCAAGAAATTCAAGTTGAGGTGATCGAGGTGGATATTGGTGGCCACCCAACTATTCCACTTAGGCCCTTGCCATTGTCTCTTTCAGTTTGTCAATTTCCTTAATTATAGCACAATTTAATATTTTTGTCAGTTTTTTGGGTCTTGAACTTCCGAAGCTGTTTCGAGGCCCCAAACAACATTTTTTCGGCATAACAGGTTTGGCTATTTCATAGAAATCATGTCATTAGTTGTAGTCCTCAGAGAGATCTTTCTATCGAGGTATCCTGTGCATCAAACGAAGATCAGATGACCAAGTTAGGACCCTGGGAAGTTGGTTGCCCAACTAACCCCAACAAGGCCCATAAACTCTTTGTGTTACATCTCCTCGCTTTAGGATTTTGGTTGTTTAGGGTCTTATTTTTCAATAATAAAAAGGCCCTTGAGCCTTATTGTAACACGGTTCAGAGGAACATAACTATCAGTTGCATTTATAGAAAATTGCCCATGTGCAATTATAAAGTCATTGGGATGCCATGATGGATTGTGCAATCAAGGAAGGCTAATTTTCCTAATTAATAGGGAGCTAATTCCATAGGAATTGTGTGAGCAAGGCAGGTTGATAATTTGCTAAGTACTAGACTGATTTTTCCTAGATCAACAGGAGACAAATGGAAGAGTGCTCAAGAATCTCATGAGAGATTAAGCATTGTATTGTTTCGTGATTCCTTGACTTAATACACAATAGAGATAGATGGTTTTGAGAAGTTGCTTTCCCCATATACAACTTGTGTTGTGTGATTGATAATTTATTTCTCTTACTTATATGTGATTGTGAGATCATGTTTTGTTTCCGCAATTTGTAGGAAGGATTGAATATCTTGTTTTAGTACATTACAAGATCATATTGAATCCTGCAGGTTAGATTTTCTACATGAAATAGAGGAGAGGTTGTTACCATATTTCCTTGTGGTGGTTAGTAGGTCGCAAGGTCTGTGATAAAGACCAACATAAATGTAGGAGGGCTTGCACTGTAATTTAGAGCCAGAACATAAGCAAACACAGGCGTAATATTGACTGAGGTAACCCTAGTTTGAGGGTCGACATTAAGATCTAAAGTTCATGTCAAGATTCAGTCAAAGAAATGCCCAGAATATATGGATCCCTATGAGCTAGGTCGAGTCTCTTATGGAGGCAAGAGTCTTGTTTTTTCTATGGGTGGATAGGGTTTTTTCTGCAACAATTAGAAGGACATAAGTATAATTCCCTAGTTAGGACAATTTCCTAGCATGTTTAGTTCATAAGGTATGCCCTTAAGACTATGACAAATTTGTGTATAAGAATACAGGCTGTGACCCTTAGAGTGATATTTATTTCAACAATATAGACCGCAGATTTGGAAGATGGTTTGCATATTCAGTATGTGTGGAGAAAACAGATCCAAAAGAGGGTGGAACCTAAACAGAGTATTGAGCATGCAGAAGAAATGTGACATATGAAGAATGAATTGAAATGCAGAGGAGTTTATCTTGGTAGATTGTCCATATTTCTTTAGACAGAGATCTGAACCAACCTATAAAAAATTATTCAATGGACTATTAGTGGTTGATCTGTGACCCTAGCTCAGTCATCTGCAGATTGTTAGAAGGATGATAAGAGGAGTAATTAAGATTTGTTCATAGATTGGACAACAAAGATAAAAATTTTGATACACAAGAAAAATTATTTTGAGAGGACTCAAACCATTGTTAGGTGGCAAATTTGAAGAGCCCTAGATGATGAAAATATTGTGGGCCCTAGATCAGTAAAAAAATTGTTTGTGGTTGGGAAAATTGATGGTAGTCCAAGTACAGCTGGAGGGTTGTTAGGTGACTTCCAAAGAAGAGCCCTGACTCTTATTATTGTGGAGGAAAACAAGATTGGTAGAAGGGAAGGTGTATAGGCCCTAAGGATGTGCAGACTTTGAAGGACTAAAGTAGTAGTCAAGTGGGCCAACCAACTAGCCCTAGTTCACTATATTGTAGAGGATTAATTCAATGAGAAGAAGGGAAACCTTCATAGCCCTAGACTTCTCATCTTGGAGCCGTAGTATGGAAAAAGTGGGCATACCAAAGAGTTTTTCACAAATGGAGTTGTGAAAAACTTGTTACCACTCAAAATAGTAGTGGACCTAAAAGGGGTTCCTAAGAGGGCAATTGTTAGGACAAAGCCAATGGTGGAGGCTTAGCCCATTGTCACCACGGCTAAGGCTCCTTACTCTTCATGGAATTTCACCGATGGGAGAAGGCTCAGTGGTTTAGGAAGTCGCATGTAGCATATAGGTCAATGAACAGGTGTGAAGTGGCCCTAAAAACCCTTTCCCTAAGATAAAATAAAGTGCGGGACTTGCTTTCCTTTTAAGCAAGGGACTTGATCTTCTAGGGAGAGAGGAGGGGTATTGAAGGGTTCAGGGAGAAGAATAAGACTTATGAAGGAAGTTATCAGTCCCTAAAATCCTTTGGAAACTTGGATTCCCAAATGGTCTTTGATGAAAGGCCTTTGACACTAAATAGGACCACACGGGGCCAACTGCACCCAGCCCAGGTTCGGGGATGGAATTTAGCAACCAATAATGTTCCTATTTTGGACAAGGTGAGGGGAAAGGATTAGGCAAGATTTTTTACTTCGATAGGTCAAATTGATCCTACTAGGTTCTAGCCTTGGGAACACCTAGGCATAGCTTAAACCCAGAGCTAGGGCTTGAGGTAGTTGTAGATTCCACCATCAGAATTGGCCCAAATTCTGAGGAGAGTGAGGGAACCCACCAACGTAGTTTCCTCTAGGAGATAGAAGTTTTCCTTTGGCCAGATTCCTGGGAAATTAATGCCCTAGGTGACCTAATGGCGCTAGACCTAGAGAAAATGGTTTCATTTAATACAACTAGATTATGCCTTGTTCACCTAAGAATGGATTATAACTCATCTTAGGCTACTCATGACCAATATTAACTCATCCCACTTAATAAGTTACTAAGTCAAGGCTCATGTCCAACCATGTCCATAAAATAAATAAGCAACATAGTTTACATCTTGACATGTCATAACACCTGGAATGTCTAAGAATCCCTTGGCATTATGTGGAACATGTTAGCATTCCATGAATTCCTTGGCATGCTTTGGAACTCCCTAACGCACCCTACCATTTCCTGACATGCCCTGACACTCTAGCATGCCTTGGAATTGCCTAACATATAACCTTGTAACCTCCTCCTTAAAACACTTGGAACTCATTGAAACTCCCTATCACACACTCTTATATGTTCATTTGCATGCATTTTGAACTAGTTATCCCTTGTGTTTATGTGGCACTCCCTAACACTCCCTGACACACATTGGCAGAGTCGGGCACTTGGCACATCTCAACATGTCACCCTGGCACAATAACATTCCTTGGCACTACCTAACATTCCTTGTCACTTCCTCCTTAGCACACATATAACTCGCTAAAAATCTCTGTCACACACTCTTATTCATTCATTTCCATGCATTTGAAGCTAGTGCTCCCTTGTTTTTCCCTGGCACTCCATAACACTCCTTGACATGCATTGGCACACTCTAGCACCTGATACATCTGGACATGTTTCCCTGGCCTATAACACGCCTTAGAATTTCCTAGCATACCTTTTCACTCCCTCCTTAGCAAACCTGGAAATCACTGAGACTTCCTGTCACAATATCTTAATCATTCATTTGCATGCATTATTTTCACCTAGTGATCCCTTGTGTGTCCCTAGGACTCTCTAACACTTCCTAACATGTGTTGGCACACCCTAGCACCTTGCACATCTTGGTTGCATGCCACTTTGTAACATTAGCATTAATTAACATTGCATAGCACACCATGTCACTCCCTCCTTAGCACACTTGGAACTCGTTGACACTCCCTATCACACACTCTTATTCATTCATTTCCATGCATTTTGACATATTGCTCCCTTGTGTTTCCTTGGCACTCGTTAACACTCAACACACATTGGCACTTGGCACATCTTGGTATGCTTCCCTAGCACTCTAGCACCCCTTAGAACTATCTAACATATCTTGTCACTCCCTCCTTATTAAACCTGGAACTCCATAGCATTCCCTATAACTCCCTAACACATATTGGCTCTTTGCACTTAGTGGCACTTGACAATTCTAGGAATGTGTTTGGATGCCCTGGAATTCCTTGACATGGTTTAAGATAAAATTTATTTGAGATCAATTATTCACAATTAAGAGAGAAGTAATAGAGGATGATTTGGCACTTAAGACACGATATAACTTGGCCCTTGGCATGTATTGGCACTAGTGTTGGTATGCCTAGCATGCCCCTCTTGAAAATCTAAGGTCCTGAAATATTAACCCTCATATGTGTTCATTTATTTTCATTTTAGCTTGGTGTTCCCTTTTTTCACCTGGCACTCCTTGACACGCTTTCAAATATGCATCGGAAATAACACTTCATTTCATTAATATCAAAGAACTAGAATTTGTGTATAGATAGAATGGAAATAAACTAGATAGGGCATTGGTAGCTTATCTCTTAGAAGAGATGTGGTGGCTACAGTTCTCTGAACTCTGTGTTACAATGAGGCTTGAAGGCCTATATATTATTGAGAAACAATGGAAAACCCTAAACATCCAAAAACCTAACCCTAGGAGATGAAATGCCAAAATATGGGCCCTGTCGGGGTAAATTGGTACATCATTTTCCCGGGGTTGTAACTTTGGCATACTATCTCTGTTTGATGCACATGATACATCGTTAGAAAGATATATCTGAGGACTAAAACTAATGATACAAAATATTAGGTCTAGAATGGACACATATTTTTGCCACAGGTTTGATGCCCAAAAAATGTCGTTTAGGGCCTCAAAACAGCTCTGGAAGTTCAGGACCTGAAAAACTACCAAAAATAGTAAATTGTGCTACAATTAAGGAAACTGAAAAATTAAAAGAAAAAATGGTGGGGGTCCAAGTGGAATAGGCGGGTGGCCACCAATATCCACCTGGATCACAAAGACATCAGAGTTATTTATGAAATATGTTAGCACCAGTTTCTTGGCATTGTCTTTTCAACTAGGAGATTGTTGGAAGGTTGGGTCATTTCATCATCAATTTGAATAAGAAAATGATTGACTTGCAAAAGGCCAAAAATAGGGAACTAATGATCCCACAGACTATTTTTAATCTCATGGATGTTAAAATTCCATTCCATTCCATACTTAAAACCAACTTATTTAATGGTCTATATCTTCCACCGTTTCCATGCCATTGTTTGTTTGAAAAATATTATTTTTTCACGGGTCCTTAACATTACACCGAAGGTGTTCGTCTACAAGCTTTGTCTGGGCAGATTTGGCCAATCAAATATTTCAGTTTTCGTCCTCCTCCCTCGAATCAAAAGTTTTACCACATGCAAGATCTCATGACTACCATATTTCTGGAAATGACTTCAACGATCTGGTTTTCTCTATCTAAGGAAAGATCTATGAGAGCTTTTCGATCATCTGATACATAGCCTATGATTCTCCAATTCCAATAGGATTGTGATTGTACATGACTGGTTGCTGGGGTGGGTTCAAACTAGTGACAAAACATGAAGTCCCTACCTACAGTTTCAGTTGCGTCAATGCCTATTTCTCAGTGATATGGGCGAAGGGGACTCAAATTTCAGAATGTGTTATTTCATAAAAATAATGCTTCTTGAATAGATTTATTACTTCCATATATGGATGCAAAGCAGAAAGTCTAACACTGATATGGCTGGACGACCAAGCTCCAACTTCAATTGTTTATGTTTCTTTTGGTACACGTGTTCCCTATCATGCCAAAAAGTCCAGGAATTGGCTCGAGGGCTTAAGGCAAGCCAACAACCCTTCACTTGGTAGTGAAGGTTGTATATATCCCTCGTTTCACAGTGTTGGATGAAGTGCATGTTGACTGGATAAGCAAGATGCTTTCAGAAGGGTACGAGCACCAAATTGTAGGATGCGACTTCATGGCAAGTAACTGGGCATCTCAGCTTGATGTTTTATTGCATGATTCTACTAGCAGTTTCTTAATGCATTGCATGTGTAATTTGAATTTGGAGAGCATCAACAAGGGTTTTGACATGGTGGCTTGGCCGCAACATTTGGGCCAAATTGGCAACTCGATACTGGTGGCGAAGGATTTGAAGGTGGGCATGGAAGCGAAGAAGTGGACAAAGACAAACTAAAATGGATTTTTCACAATGAATGAGATTGATAAAGCCTAATTTGAAACCTAATGGCCAAAAATTGATATGGAAAAGACGAAACTCAGTAGTACACTCCATTGTTTTCACAAGGACAGATGGGAAAGCACTGCTAGTTCGGTGGATTGAGATTGAAAGAGAGGACTTAGCTCCGCGATTCTCTTCATCCTCCTAGAGAAATGCATGGTCATTATCTGAAGCCTAATTTGGTACCTTTTCTTTATCCCGGGGAAATGCATGGTCATCATTTTGACGTAAGAGGAAAGATTCATATCACTTGCAAGAAGAAAAAACAGATAGACTGTTGTGATGATTTCCACAAAAGTTATAAAGGTTATACCCATGAATTTAGAGATTTTTCCATACACTGAACAAATTCAAGGACATGGGGACACTCATGTTCCATTCCTAACCATATTGAAAAATTGTTCTGAGTGTTCGAAATTGAGTTTCGTATGTGTAGAAATGTGGATATCTATATACTTCTTATTAGTGGAGTAAAGATGTTTTCTGGGACCTCATTTCAATATTTAAAACTACTTGAAATTTTCGGTTAAAATATTGGGAAAGAACTTTTGTATGAATTTGTTTCATCGTGACTCGGTGAAGTGCTTAATTTTTTTGGTATTTAATCAACTTTATAGAGTGATTCACCAAAATACCAGTTGTCTTTAACCTTTACTAAATTAGCAATTACCCTAACCTATTCTAAAATTAATCTCATGAAGATGAAATTACCTAGGTTGATTGAAGTTGAGGAAACACCGTCAAAACATAAAAACAACCTTAAAAATAAATAATTCTAAATAATATATCAATGAAATCAATTTTGAAATCAAATTAACATGTTTCATGTTGTGGAACTATGTAAATAAAATTAAAGAATAAAGAAAATAAAGAAAATAAGTAACAATACCTTATCATCTTATTTTTAAATACACTAAAAGAATTTCAACATTTAAAAAAAAAAATCTAAATAGAGATTGATATCCTTATTTAAAATTTTTATCATATTTAATGATTTAGTTTTAGTTTTTAAATTTGATCTTCTCAATATTTTTAATGATTAATGATGGGAGATTATTGCTAGAGGGATGTTTCCATCTAGTGTTAGTGTTAAATGACGGGTCCCTTGCCTTCCTATTGGCGCAAAGATCAACACATGGTTTGAAATTCAAATTTCTTTCGAGATCCCGCTTTCTGAATGGATTCGCTATTGAAACTGGCAGGCAGAGCTCTCTGCATCGTTTGATATATCTCAGGTATGATGAAATTGGAATCCTCGTCGAAATTAAGTTTAGTCCAAATTTTTCTTCTGAAAAATGCTATGAAATGAAGGTTTTAGTGAGAAAATCTGTGCAAATGGGGTTTTTGTAGGAAAATCACATGCAGCATTTGAGGGTACAATGTCAAATCGATAGCCTTATATCAGCGCAGAGCTTTTGAGGGTAGCCAGTGGGAGAAATTTTGTAGACATGACTCCACAGCCTTCGGGCAGTGGAAAGGCTATAGGTGTCACATATTTGTTCAACACACAGCCATTGACTATTGATTCTGTGTATGCCAAATATTCGTCACATTCTCCTGGTCCTTTTATGAGGACAAACGAGAGTCCAGTTTCTGTGCTAAAAACATTAAGGGCAAAAGGTACCTCTGGAACATGTAACTGCTTGGTTGGCATGAACTCTTTAGCTACAAGAAATGGAAAAGTGGCTAATGTAAGAGAGTTAAGTTTTACACTAGAGAAATCCTCTTGCAGTGTAGACAAGGAAGACTTCACATCAAAGAGCTGACATTTAAATAAGGCCACAAGAGCAAGCATAGCAGATCTTGTAACATGCATTTTTGTTAACACCGAAACAGGAACAAAATCCATTTTTTGTGAAAATGGCATTGCGCATGAGATTTATTTATTTTACAGGCCTACTTTCAACCCTCAAGGTGTAACAAAGGTGCTGTTGGAAAAGGTTTTCTTCCTTCTATCTTGGAGAGGTCAGAGAAGCCAGCTAGCTAAAAACCGAATGGCCGACAGAGAGAACACGTGTTTCACAAGGTTTGTACTGGCAGTGATCCATGAGATCAAGGCTTCATTCTTAGAAATAATAAAGGAAGGTTTTCAAAGCAGGATTTGCAAAAAATTGGCTTATCTGCAGATGATGGAATACATTTGATAGATATCTTGGAAGGGCTTGTAAGTATGGATGAGAATGGTTTTTTCTCCAATCCGCATGAAGATTCCTTTGCTCTAGATCATTTGAAGACACGTAGAAAACCAATCTGCTTTTCTTATATGCGTCATAAGATCCATTCTAAGGACTACAGGACATGGAGATCAATTTTGTATGACTTTGAGGACATCTGCCGCTGTGGGATGAGTTATAAAGAGAGAGGCTCTAGCGTTTGGAATGTTGCACATACTTTATTATATCGGGGTAGAAAATATCTTGAACAGTTTGTAGATAGAGTAGAAATGTGTTTTGGTCTCCCAAATGAAACTAATGAGGGTAAAAGCACCTGTTATCTTGAATCTTTTAGCAATGGCCATCGTAAACTAGGAAATATGCTTTATCAAGATGCAGAGTGTTGTTTCTTACCAAAGTTGTGTTGCCTGTGAAATATAATAATCTGCCTGATCAGAAGCTTGTCACCAGTGCTCTCCCTGAAGATGAAAGCCTCCAATATGTCTGTGGTTCTACTTTTTCATGCACACAAAATATGGTCTATGTTGAATAACTGGAGGAGAACAGATCAAACACTGAGACTATATTGGATAATATTTCTGAGGGTAATCTACAATTCAAACAGATGAGTGAATGGTGGAAATTGCAAAATGCACTGGAGATGAAATCGGATTCAATCCTATTGGGTAGGTCACTGAGTGTTCAAGTTCATTTGGAGACACAGAACTTGACAGTGATAATGATGGTCCATGGAATGTGTGATGTTGCTGAAGTAGAATCAGAGTTGCGTAATGGTAATGGAGCTGCAACTTCTGGAGCAGTTGATGCAAGTCTATTAATGAAGTGGAAGAAGGCATTGACACTTTGAGTGGAAAGATTATAGACACCATAATGAATGGCGGTGCCAATGGCTTGAATTTCAGATTAGAGAACTTTTATGTGGAGCTTCCAAATACCAAAGTGGAGAGGGAGGAACAAATGGCTACAGAGGCTTCAAATTTTGAAGCCGCTAAAGCTAACAATAAAATAACGAGAGGAATATGTGAATAAATTGGAAAGAGAGAAAGAGAGATTAGAGAGCATATTGGCTGAGCGTGAAGAACAAGAAGCTAGAGAGGTTAGTTCTCTTTAATTATCTTCTATTTATCATTATTCAATTTTCTTTGTTTGCATGGTTAAAGCCAAGTTAATTAAGGCTTGTCAGTAGTTTGCAGTGGCACATCAAATTGGTAACAGTATCGAGATAAAATATCAGAATGGTTTATATTTACCAGAAATCCCTTCAATCTTAACCAGAGATTTCTTCATATAGGGAATAGTGTCAAGTTGCTTTCTGAGAAACCAGACTGGATCTCGGTGATGATAATAATGGAATTCTCATAGCTCCACCTAGTAGCATAACTTTCTACATACATACTGATTTATAACTATCCATATTGGCAGCAGAGATCTTGGTAGTACTTAGTAATCCTCTGCTTTATATCTTGTTGAAGAAAATATTTGACATTCTTACTCCCTCTTTCTTAGGGAGACAAAAATCCTAATCTTGTATTTTTAGAGTGCAAAGTGTCTTATCTGGTAGCCTTCTCATCATGAGATCCATCCACTTTGTAGATAGTTATTTGATGCAATCAAACATGTCATAATTTTGGTGCTGCTCTTCCATAAACAGGAATGTCCTTGCTGGGAAGGTTTATCAGGCTCTTTGAGACTCAATATGTAATCATTAGTCTCTTATTCATTTTCTTCAAATTCTAAGGGAGCTTCAATGCAAGAGATGATCCTTTGAGGTGAGAAATCAGGGGGTCTGCCATGATATTCTCACGTTGTCTATATCTGGTTAGCTGCTTCTATATTTGATCAGACATGTTTTTCATGTTGGTCTTTAAAAAAAAAAAAAAAATCCCTCTGGAGAGGACCATCTTCTACATCTTAGATTATGACTCCTATTAAATATATCGAATTTGACTACAATTGTACCAAGTGCCAAGATATCCATTCTTACAAAGATTCTATAGCTCCCTCCGAGGTCTTACCTTAGATGGATATTCAGCTCTGCTCCTCATCTATGAGATATTAATATGCTGAATTGATGGTACCTCAATATTATAGGTACCCTCGACTGCATGAAGATTCCAGTAGACTTAATCTGAGATTTTCCTTGTGATGATCTGCTTCATGTCTGATTAAGCTAAGATGACTAGCCTTTATTAGAACTGTTCCACTTATCTCCTATCATATCAAAGAGGACCTTTGTTACTAGACTTGAATCAAGTTGAACTTCCACCAGATTGCTGCAACAATGGAGAAATTTTGAACATAATGGGACTGCTGCTAGGTAGAGCCCAATGCTGTTATTTTTAAACAAGACTTCTGCAGGGATTAATCCTTTAAGGCTTTAACTACTGAAAGCTTTCTTCAAATGAAACCTTTACTGTAGAATATTTGATTTTATCAAAAATCTTGAGGAGTTGACTGCTGGATTGATCTTGGTGACTTCCCTCATGTCTGCTATACCTCTGGTTTGATCAAACCCTTCCTTAACTAGGTGGAATACAGTGAGATATACCAACAGACCTTCTGGAGTAAATACTGAATATAGTTCAGTTCACACCAAAATATATGAGACAGATACTATTGTTACTATCAATGATGTCAATACTTTTGTCAAACATAAGATGTCTTATAGTAATTATGATTTCATTGGAAATGAGTTTTCAAAATATATCTAAAAAAAAGGATATAGGATAAGGATGTCACAGAATATATATTCATGATGCCATTATCCAAAATACCATAAAAGGTTATGCAAGCATATGCAGTCCTGCACCTATTCATCATGCCAATATTACATGATGTTGTGCCAATCTTTCAGTTACACTAATTTTTGTAAAGCCATCCACACTTGAGCTGCATATGATGACTAACGAGCATACTGTGAATTGAGGATGCACCAGAAATTACAATACAAATGTCTGAACCAAGATATAGGGAGAAATTTTCGATGATAGTTGCAGGTTGTAGATGCGATGCATCTACACAGTAGTCTTAATACAAGAATTGGATTTACTGCAGATGATTTGAGACTAGAACCAAGATATAGGGAGAAATTTTCGATGATAGTTGCAGGTTGTAGATACGATGCATCTACACAGTAGTCTTAAATTATTAATACAAGACTTGGATTTACTGCAGATGATTTGAGGCAAGAATAATGGCCTATCAGGTTTCATTGTTTTGAAACAAGAACCAGAAAATTTCGTTTGTCTCAGACAATTTCAACAAGAGACAAATTGATGCATTGAATAATCACCTGAATATTCTGTTTGTAATGTTAATTGGGCTCAGAAGGACCCATACGTACTTTTTTATCTTTGCTAAGTCAACCTATCTCTTCAAGCGTTGCAGAGTGCAGCAAATCTGTTGTAATAACTTATGTTCCCTAAGCCACTCTTGAGATTTTAGAATGACGTGTTTCAGATTCCAAGATCCTTGGAATGATCTTTATTTCTCATGAAATCATTTTTCTTTAATACCAGAATTTCAGAGATATCATTAACACACATATGTTTATCCTTCGCTTGTAATAAGCATCAGCCCAACACAAACTTTGAACACTATTCTTTATCAAACCCTCTTGATTGATGCTGCAAGGGTCGAAGTAGCCTTTCATATTTTTCTGCGAGATAGCCCTTAATACAGGGTCAAAGGCTTGTCAACAAGCTCAAGAATAACATTATTGATATGAGGTTAGATTATAGGAACTCTATAGCATCATATGTGATTGCAATAGAGAAGGAATTACCATTTCTTTTACTAGCAATCATAAAAACTATTATCACATTGATAGTAACTGAAGAAAGAATATAAATAACATTTGTAGAAGACAAGCCAAGATAATAAAACTCAGGAATTGGCTCAAGCCATGGAAAAACCCCAAGATGGGGAAAACCATTGATCACATCTTATTATTATTCACATCAAATGTTAAACAAAGACAGTACATTAATACAATGTCAAGAATGTCTTGCCAATGAGGAGATCCGCAATTGTAGTCCTCAATCATAGATGTAATTCTAGAGCTAACAAGATGTAACCTCTTAAGTTGCAGAAGACGCTTGTACAAATTAGGGCTGCTTTCAGTTTAACTAGGAGTTGCTCTAATTAGATCAATTATACAACTACAGAAATACCTCCTATATTTTGACCAGGAAGGTTGAAAAAGGCTGTTGTGCTAGGTGCTCTGGTTAGGGCATCTAACACACTGCTTCAGCCCTTAAAAATTTGCTCAAACTTCTTTTACAGCTGCAACTCTTCTTCAAGTAGTCAACCCTTTATCTATTTACAAGATAGGGCTTATTTCAGCCCTCAAACATGCCTTCATAAAAATCTTCCTTCATCAAAAGAGGTTTTCATTCTACCTGAGCAGATAACAACCCTCATGGTTTTCTGTTTAGCAAGTCAATGTCTGCGGCTTGCCTGAGAAAGGTATCCAGGGAATGCTGCTCACCTAGAAGAGGGATTACATGCCATAGTCTTACACTCGTTTATTCATGATGCATGTGGTCAGCTTCAGAAGGAACTCAGACCTCCAACAGAAATATAAATAGGCCCAGAACTGTTCACAAGAAAATCCAGAATTCCTCCTAAGATGCTTGGCCTCTTTCCCAAGGGACTTGGCCCACCAAAACAGCCCTGTCATGAAAATAACAAGCCCTTTCCTCCTTCGCTAGAGACACTATCCTTCTGTGGCCATTGCAGAGAGAAGAAGATGTGTGAAATGAGGATGAGGGCACCACTATATATACAAGTTGTTGGAGTTGAAGGGACGTGTCTGTTGGGATTAATGAGCCGACATGTAGGCCAACCTTGATAATTTTATATGAGAGAAACATAAATTCGAAATCATACTTTTCCTTAAAATTCGATGATTTTTAGGTCGATTTTGGTCCTCTCGAAAAGAGGAATTTAATGCCATAAATATCTTCCCCAAAGGAGTTGTCCAAAGTGGAATTTGGCCCTAGTTTCCAATTTTAACACATCTTAAGGCAAAGCATCTACTTTGCTTATGACAACCTAAACTATGCGAGTGACTTGGAGAGGACCCCATTTCTCAAGATGAAAAGAGAGGGTGTTACAACATGGGAATTGTCATGAAACTCTTACTCAAGTGATAGTCTAGACATAGACATGCACATGTGATTAACAAAGATGGAGGCATGATGTGTAGTAAACAATGAGGAATGCCTCTGCTTGTGATGGTAATTGAAGATGGGGACCTCCATATACACCTTGATGCCCACATGCATGGTTGTGGAACACAAGTGTTTACCCAACTAAACAGGACTTATTCTTGATGCATTCATAGTGATCTTTTTTCTCAACTAACGAACAACTCCGTAAGATGATGAAGTACTCATTACATAATAATTTGATTTCTAGCATATGTGAATACTACAAATGTTGGTCCATTTCTAGCACTCTTAGGACTAGAGAAATGGTTTACAAATTTGTAATCCTAAAAAAGGCTTCTTGAAACTACTATATCCATATAATTTCCTTATTCTTCTTTTTGACCTTGGTAATGGCATTAGCTATCTTGGGGAATTCTTTTATGAATCTCCTATTGCTCGCCCTTCCCCTTCTTCTCAGGACACTAAGAAGCATAGTTGTCAAACTCTTGATACATGAAACACTTGATAGGGCCCAAGCATTTCTTACTGTTGATAATAGGAACCTGAATTCTCTCTCTCCTGCTGACCTATACTAGGTCCCCTATTTTTTCTGGCATTCAGTATATTTATAATGAGGGTTAGAATTTTCCTCTTTCCTCTCTATACCTGCAACTCACTCTAGTTTGTATCTTCTTGGATAAAATCATTCCATAATTTCTCAAGAGTCAAAGGTGGAAATATTTCTTGGGCATAGGCACCTTAGACAAAAGGTTGCCAAGAAGATGAAAGCCCATTCAAGGCTGTGTACCAAATCTTCATGCTTGAGCTCTTTTCAAGTTGCAGCACATTAATCATAGAGTTTATTGATTTTTATCAAAGAAGTGGCTGTAGTATCTATTTTGTTCATTTGTGTGGCTCTAAACTTGATCCTTAGAAGCATATTTCAATTGATGTTCTCACCCCGATATATAGTGAAGATAGCATCAAACATCCCATTAGTGATGGTTTTACTGATAATTTGTGGGATTCTTCATGGAGTCCAGGATGACTTACTTTGTTTTGGCTATCTTATTTTTATTTTTTTGTCAACTTTGTAGATTGGTAGGTCATTCAAATTTGGTATTTACAAATGCCAAAGATCATTCTTCTCCAACAACATCTATATTTGCACTTTCATGGTATGAAATTGGAGGGACCTTATAATCTGTCTTTGTATCTGAGATTAATTGTAGTCAAATCATTACTCTTGGATTACAATGTTAGAAAAAATAGATCAAGTACCTAAAGACAAACTATCATAGGTCCATAGTGCTTTTCTCAAGCATGAGTCTAGGGCATCCCACTGTAGAAACCTTCCGACAACTTCCTATCCCAAATAGAAGTTTGGAGTTATTGGAAGGTTTCAACAAACATGCTCTTTAGCTATGAGAATTCCATTGGATTAGGACGTATCTTAGAAAATGTTGCCCTGAGACTATCAGTCACTTCTCTTGTCTTTGTGTGGTCAGTCACTTCTCTTGTTATTGTGTGGGTCACTCCTTTTAGCCCCAAGTACATCACAGTACTCCAGGTTCAAGCTGTAGGATAAAGAATACAAACTAGTGGAATTTTTTCCATCTTTTGATGATTTCATCCCTTAGGGAGCCAGAAAAAAGGGGGCCCCACTCCTTAAGAAATGTTGAATTATTTCCAAAAAAATGTTGACACCCTCCAAAATGTCACATCAATATCCGACAGTCATAAAAAATCAACAAGTGGCTCCATATTGGAGAGAAAATATCGACTTGATCACATCAAGCCTCATCAAGAATGGTGATTCTAATCCAAATTGTCTTTTTAAGTTTGCCACTAAAGACTGAAACATGGAAGATAATGTTGTCCTCCTTTCTGCTAATTGTTTAAACATGATATAGTCAGATTCAAATCTAGTTTCTCCTATTTTTAGAGTTGAAGATCAACAAAATTTTGGTACACTGCTTCAGCATGTTGGTGGGTAGCAATAAAATTTTGAATTTTTATTCCATTTTCACATAAAATTTTCATCCCTTGAACTTCAAAAACAATATATTTCATAGGAAAATTTATCCTACGAAGCAAACAGGGTCAAAAAAATATGGTCTGTTACTTTGTGTGAGCATTTCCTTAGATCACCTGCATGACATTTGAAGGACCAATGATCTTGATTGCTTCTGATTTTTTTAGCAACCCAATCAATTGCTTTCTCCTCCCCCGAAGCTACATGCGGCATAGACGCTACATTATAGCATCTATATACAAATGGGAAGAATTTAAGGCAGAAAATACTTGAATAAGTCTGGCCGTAGGGAGTCTCATGGGTAAAAAGCTGAAAACAAGCAACATAGTTACAGGAAAAGTAGATTCATGAACCAAAATAACTACTTGGAAATTGAAAATCTGCACTTCAATGAAAGAGGGAAGCTCTTTCCTTACACCATATGTAGCATGGATCTGAGCGCAAATGCCATAGACCCACATCAAGGCTGATTTGTAAATAACATAACATATATGTGGGTTTGGTGATAGTGGCAGATTTTTCATTTTTAAGAGCCATGGAATGAATTATGAAGGATTCAGTTTTGAGACCATGCAATCTTCTAAACAATTTTAGTAAGAACTAAATAGTGGATTATAAATTGCAAATAGCCACAGTCCACAACCAAAAGAGAAACATGCATATACCACATGAAAGCCACAACTACCAATAGAAGAAGTTATATATAGTTATTTTGCTGTCCCATCCAATTTGTGAAGACATACTTTGGATGGAAATCTCATTGATTTATGTAACCTGTTATAATCCTTTCATCTTTCCTCAGAAGAATACCATAATAGATTTCTAACGAAGTAGTCTTACGCCAATATTAGATAGAGACAATTTGCATTGACAACTTTGGATGAAAATTCGATTAAATTCTGTTATATCCTTTTCATAAAATCTTCTAACAGAACACCAACAGAGTTCGTAAGGATCTATTATTACACCAACATAAAGAAATGTGAACTATGGAACATCAACATATAGAAGCTGCATGTAGTTCCTTAGTTGTTCCCTATGATTCTTGAGTATTGAAGAAATCTTGTAATGGTATCATCTTCAACGAATTCTTCTTCATGCTCTTAATAACCTGAACAAAAGCTAAAGCTACAACAACTGTGGTTATGATAGGAAATTTATAAGCTAATGCCATTCGTCTCAACTTCCACCCATCTATTTGATCTAATGCAGCTCCTGAATTGGCAGTCACCATTAACTGAATCTGACCATTTCCAATCATGTCATCTGCATGTGGCCGCTCTTCATGGAGTTTCAAAACTCTTTCCACTAGAATTCCTTCCATTTTCAACAAACTAGAGGTGCCAGTTGTTGCAACAATTGTAAAACCAAGTTCAATGAATCCAGTTGCAATTGTTGGGAAGCTTGGTTTGGTGAAATCACTTAAACTTCAAAACACCATGCCTACAAGAGACAATTTTTGATTTGATGCAATTTGTGCCTTGGCAGATGCCATAGGAAATTTAAAGTATATGTCCATCACTTCTCCAGTGCTTCACATTTCAGGACTAAGAACCACATCACTACGTTGAAAATGTTCAAATGGAAGGACTGCTTCCTTGACAGATACGTGACTTGGAATAACTTCCTGTATAAAACCAAAGTCTTGAAGAGATTTTCCTGACATAAGAAGCGCGACATACTTTGCTGAGGGGTGGTCAATTGCCTTTGAGACAAAAGATATTATTCGTGATGCTCTAGGATTTTCTTCAAGAAGGTAAACTTCACCAGCAACTGTGATTGCATTTTTGCAATTCATCAGTCCAAAGATCCCAAGCCGCTTTGCCAATTTAGATGTCCATGATCTAATGATTGAAAAACATGCAGGTGACACTGTTTTCATAGGAATAGAACAAGATGAATCACCAGAATGCGCACCTGCTTGCTCAATGTGATCCATGATACAACCAATGACCACACTACCTTTAGAATCTGTCAAAGAATCTACATCAATATCACAAGCATCTGCCAGGTACTTATCAACGAGTATTGGCCTTTCTGGGTCCACTTCTACTGCAGTTTCTAAGTAATGCTTGCCCTTCCCCTTCTTTTGAGGACACTAAGAAGCATAGTTGTCAAAACCTTGACACATGAAACACTCGATAGGGCCCAAGCATTTCTTACCATTGATTATAGGAACTTGAATTCTCTTTCTCTCCTACTGAGCTATACTAGGTCCCCTATTTTTTCTTGCATTCAATATATTTATAGTGAGGGTTAGAATTTTTCTCTTTCCTCTCTATACCTGCAACTTGCTCTAGTTTGTATCTTCTTGGATAAAATCATCCCCTAATTCCCAAGAGTCAAAGGTGAAAATATTTCTCGGGCATAGGCACCTTAGACAAAAGGTTGCCAAGAAGATGAAAGCCCATTCAAGGTTGTGTACTGAATCTTCATCCTTGAGCTCTTTTCAAGTTGTTGCACATTGATCATAGATTTTATTAATTTTTATCAAAGAAGTGGCTACAGTATCTATTTTGTTCATTTGTGTGGCTCTAATCTTAATCCTTAGAAGCTTATTTCAATTGATGTTCTCACCCCGATATATAGTGAAGATAGCATCAAACATCTCGTTAGTCATGGTTTTACTGATAATGTGTGGGATCCTTCATGGAGTCCAGGATGAATTGCTTTGTTTTGGCTATCTTCTTTTTATTTTTTTGTCAAATTTATAGATTGGTAGGTCATTCAACTTTGGTATTTACAAATGCCAAAGGTCATTCTCCTCCAACAACATCTATATTCGCACTTTCATGGTATGAAATTGGAGGGACCTTATAATCTGTCTTTGTTTCTGAGATTGAATGTAGTCAAAATATTACTCTTGGATTACACTGTTAGAAAAAATAGATCAAGTACCTAAATACAAGCTATCATAGGTCCATAGTGCTTTTCTCAAGCATGAATCTAGAGCATCCCATTGTAGAAACCTTAAGAAAAATTCCTATCCCAAATAAAAGTTTGGGGTTATTGGAAGGTTTCAACAAACATGCTCTTTAGCTATGAGAATTCCATTGGATTAGGACGTATCTTAGAAAATGTTGCCCTGAAACTATCAGTCGCTTCTCTTGTCTTTGTGTGGTCAGTCACTTCTCTTGTCATTGTGTCAGTCACTCCATTTAGCCCCAAGTACATCATAGTACTCCAGGTTCAAGGTGTAGGACAAAGAATACAGATGAGTGGAATTTGTTCCATATTTTGTTGATTTCATCCCTTAGGGTGCTAGACAAAAGGGGACCCCAATCCTTAAGAAAATGTTGAATTCTTTCCAACAAAATGTTGACACCCTCCAAAATGTCACATCAATATCCCAAAGTCATAAAAAATCAACAAGTGGCTCCATTATGGAGAGAAAATCTTGACTTGATCACATCAAGCCTCATCAAGAATGGTAATTCTAATCCAAATTATCTTTTGAAGTTTGCCACTAAAGACTGAAACATGGAAGATAAATTTGTCCTTGTTTCTACTAATTGTTTAAACATGATATAGTCAGATTCAAATCTGGTTTCTCCAACCTTTAGAGTTGAAGATCAGAAAATTGTCGGTACACTGCTTCAGCATGTTGGTGGGTAGCAATAAAAATTTGAATTTTTATTCCATTTTCACATACAAATTTCATCCCTTGAACTTCAACAACAATATATTTCATAGGAAAATTTAACCTGCGAAGCAAACAGGGTCAAAAAAATATGGTCTGTTACTTTGCGTGAGCATTTTCTTTGATCACCTGCATGACATTTGAAGGATCAATGATCTTGATTGCTTCTGATTTTTTTAGCAACCCAATCAATTTCCTTCTCCTCACCCGAAGTTGTATGCGGCATAGACGCTACATTATAGCATCTATATGCAAATGGGAATAATTTAAGGCAGAAAATGCTTGAATAAGTCTAGCCCTAGGGAGTGTCGTTGGTAAAAAGCTGAAAACAAGCAACATAGTTACAGGAAAAGCAGATTCATGAACCAAAAGAACTACTTGGAGATGGAAAATCTGCACTTAAACGAAAGAGGGAAGCCCTTGCCTTACACCATTTTTAGCATGGATCTGAGCGCAAATGCCGTAGACCCACATCAAGGCTGATTTGTAACTAACATAACATATATGTGGGTTTGGTGATAGTGGTAGATTTTTCATTTTTAAGAGCCATGGAATGAATTACGAAGGATTCAGTTTTGAGACCATGCAGTCTTCTAAAAAATTCCAGTAAGAACTAAATATTGGATTATAAATTGCAAATAACCACAGTCCACAACCAAAAGAGAAACATGCATATACCACATGAAAACCACAACTACCAATAGAAGAAGTTAGATATAGTTCTTCCGCTTTCCCGTCCAATTTGTGAAGACATATTTTGGATGGAAATCTCATTGATTTATGTAACCTGTTATAATCCTTTCATCTTGCCTCAGAATAACACGACAATAGAGATCTAACAAAGTAGTCTTACACCAACATTAGATAGAGACAATTTACATTGACAACTTTGGATGAAAATTCGATTGAATTCTGTTATATCCTTTTCATAAAATATTCTAATAGAACACCAACAGAGTTCGTAAGGATCTATTATTACACCAACATAAAGAAATGTGAACTATGGAACATCAACATATAGAATTTGCATGTAGTTCTTGAGTTGTTCCCTTCGATTCCTGAGTATTGAAGAAATATTATAATGGTATCATCTTCAACGAATCCTTCTTCATGCTCTTAATAACCTGACTAGAAGCTAAAGCTCCAAAAAATGTGGTTATGATAGGAATTTTATAAGCTAACGCCATTCATCTCAAATTCCACCCATCTATTTCATCTAATGCATCTCCTGAATTTGCAATCACCATTAACTGAATCTGACCATTTGCAATCATGTCATCTGCATGTGACCACTCTTCATGGAGTTTCAAAACTCTTTCCCCTAAAATTCCTTCCATTTTCAAAAAACTAGCTGTGCCAGTTGTTACAACAATTGTAAAACCAAGTTCAATGAATCCATTTGCAATTGTTGGGAGTCTTGGTTTGGTGAAATCACTAAAACTTAAAAACACCATGCCTACAAGAGGAAATTTTTGATTTGCTGCAATTTGTGCCTTGGCGAATGCCATAGGAAATTTAAAGTCTATGCCCATCACTTCTCCAGCGCTTCACATTTCAGGACCAAGAACCACATCACAACGTTGAAAATTTTCAAATGGAAGGACTGCTTCCTTGACAGATACGTGACTTGGAATAACTTCCTGTATAAAACCAAATTCTCGAAGAGATTTTCTTGACATAAGAAGCATGACATACTTTGCTAAGGGGTGGCCAATTGCCTTTGAGACAAAATATATTGTTCGTGATGCTCTAGGATTTGCTTCAAGAAGGTAAAATTCACCAGCAAGTGTGATTCCATATTGGCAATTCATCAGTCCATAGATGCCAAGCCGCTTTGCCAATTTAGATGTCCAAAGCTCTTTTTTAAATCTATTTTTTTGAGAAAATTTGTATTTTTACTTTATGTACCATAATTGCTATTGTGTGACATATGCTATGATATAATTGTCTGGATAAATAGACAGAAGTGTTGTACAACGTAGTCTTTTTTAAATCTGAAGAAACAAGATTTCCAAATACAAATTTTATTAATTAAGAAAATCTTTTAGACTTCTTAGCTAAGTTATGATTATATATCAATAGGGAGTTTTGTGTATGCTGATGTTGTGTTGTTTCTTTGGTTTATTTCAGGTAAGAATGGTTAATAAGGAATGTGTTTTTTAACAGCATGCGCACATCTTAATCTACTATTGATAGGGATCTCCATGGTTTCCAGGCATGGCAACAGAAACACAAATGTTTTTCTTGTTTAGTAAAATATTGTTGAGACTTTAATTTATTGAAAGTTGTAGAATTTACATTCTATAAAGGTTTGAAGATATATTTTTTAAGAGTAATTTAAAGGGTGCTAGCTCAATGGAAGAGCACCTGCTTTACAAGTAGGAGGTTGGTGGTTCGATTCCATCATGCCCTGGCATTCATATGGAATGGCGGCAATTAGTTTTTGGTTACGGAGGCTTTTTTGACCATCACTAATGAACTTATGGTGACATTTTTCGACCCTCACCAAAATATGAAATGGTGACGGTCAACGAACGCCACCATATATACACATCAATAATGACGACCATGAAAGGTCCCTCACCATAAATCGTTGTTGTTGATATGAAATGGTGAGGGTCACTATTTTTCATTATAGTCATTATTCGTGACGGACCTTGATGTCACCAATGAGCTTATTATGACACTTTTTGACCCTCACCAAATATGAAATGATGATGATCAACGAACGTCGCCATATATATGCACCAATAGTGACAGTCATGAAAGGTCCATCACAAAAAATCGTTGTTGTTCATATGAAATGGTGACAGTCACTATCCGTTATTATAATCAATATTTGTGATGGACCTTGAATGTCACCACAACACATACTTTCGGTGACGCCACCTTTGGTGACGTTCAATTTTTTGGTGATGGAGGCTATTGTCCGTCACCATTGCTCATATGAAATGGTGACGGTCACTATCCGTCATTATAAATCATTATTGGTGACAGACTTTGAATGTCACTACAACATCTATACTTTCGGCGACGCCACCTTTGGTGATGTTTAGTTTTTGGTGACGAAGGCTCTTTTGACCGTCACCAATGAGCTTATGGTGACATTTTTCGCCCCTCACCAATGTCTCTTTTTCTTGTAGTGTCTGCAAAATGAATGGAACACTATCTGAAAACTCTGAATGTATGTCAGTAGTAGTTTAAGAGCAAAACGAATGCCTCAAATGCAGTAAAAGTTGATGTTTTATAGTTTTATGATTTAGAATTTAATTGGTAGGGAAGATTGGCATGGATTGCCATCTCCCAAATTTAATTGTGTGGTGTGGATTGATTTGTACATGATCCAATGGCTGAAAAAATTTCATGGCTGATCCTTGTGCTTTCCTGAATTGAAATGCTTTCCTGAATTTAACTCCTGTAATTCCAGGGTTGTTGTGTTTAAGTCTTGAAATGAAAGGTTGGGTGAACTATTTCCTGAATTGAATGGTGTCATTTAATGTCTTCAATAAGATGAATGGTTAAACAAACATGTAGATATTGTTGACAGACATTTCATCGTATTATGGTAGCCTCAACACTGTGCATGTTGTTTGTTTTTACCTCTGTGGTTAAGTCATGGTTGAGATGTATCCCCAGAAATGCAAAACAGACTGTTGATGGCATAATTGGCTTTTTGATAGTGGCACAAAGTTTGTGAAGCATTCTGGAATATAGCTTCCGGGATCTGAGGCTGTGAGGCTAAGAGTCCAGCCGCACTAAAAGATGTTGACTTGCAAAAGGTATGGCGAAATGTTTGAACTAGAAATGTATTGGCTTATTTGGATATATTATATAACTTATATAATTTGTTATCATTGATGATTATGTGCATATTTTAGTGAGTTTGTAATTTATGTTTGATGGATGTGTGGGACCAGTACTATAACTACTACTGGTCCTTGCACAACAATAGAAGCCTCTCCCCTAGACTACTTCAAGGTTGACCAACTTCAACCGTGAAAATAGTTATCTCCTTTTCATATCCTTTTTTAAAAGAAACCTGACGTACTCTACACGGAACCGATTTCGGGTTCAACGAGAAAATTTCCTAATGAAGTGTAATACCATGGTCAAAGTGAATTCATTGGTATTGATTTTAATGACTTCCAAGAGGTTGAATAGCCTGAGTACCAAGAGAATAACAACTCTAGGTTATCTTTATACTTTTTGGATGTTTGATCTTCTATTATGAATCTTGATTAGAAGGTTAGCCATTAGGTAGATTTTATAGAATTTCTTTCATAGTGAATATATATGTATCTATATATATATATATATATATATATTAGAATTTAAATTGAATGACACTTAATTTGCCTCATAAATTTATTGCAAAATATGCTATTTGTGTCTTCCCAAATTTCCTTGGGTACCCTTCACCTACTCCTCTTACATCTAAGCTTGTCTGGTTTTTTTTCCCAAATTTTCTATATCAAATGTCTAAAGGTGACATAATCATCAATGGTAGAATGAGTAGGTCTAAAATCTATTTTATCTTTCTCTTATATTTTTCCCAAATGTTGATTCTTAGCTCTACCATGCTCCCAAAAAACTTGTTCATGAGGGTGTTGACCATAATAGTGTGATACTTAGAAGCGTTATTGATATCTCCATTCTTAAAGAGAGGAATGACCACAGGGTATTCCATTCTCTCCGAAATCCATCCTTTTTATGTGAGGAGCAAAAAGCCCAACTCCCCATTTTAAAAATTCAGCTTGAAGCCCATCTAATTCTTAATTCCTTGCTTGAAATCATCCACTATGAAGAGTTCCACTGATGTGCTCACTATGGGAGGAGTGTATTTCTCGTATACCCATTCATAGAGGAGCATGGTATACTCTAGCCATTGAACACTTGTAATATTGTTTTCATTTTTCTTTCTCCTTTTTGGTAGTTCTCTCCAAAATTCTTTGGGGTTGTGTTTTCCAAGAGATATTAACTCTTTCTTCGTGTATATACATTTTTTTTCCATTGCAGTAACTTTTTGTATTGCTTGTTTAAATTTATGAATTTGTGCTCTTTTAACCATATCTTGGCTTCTTTTCATTCTTCATCATACATGATACAATGCATTTTCCTCAAAAGTACTTGTATCCCTCTTCTTGGGATGAGATCTTTTGCATGCACTTGTCTTGTGGATTGTTTAATTCATGTTAGATGAAATCCATAGTACAAATGGTTTAGAATTGAATGTACTAGTCAAGAACCTAAACTAAATAGTTAGTACTGAAGCTATATAAAATAATTAGCTAGTAAATGTTGATAGACTTCAATTCAAAAAAAAAGAGATGAAAACACTTGCTTTATGATACATATCACTTTGCTAAAATTAAAAAATTATAAAAATTAACTAAGTTGTATTATTATTATTATTATAAAAAGAATTAATATATAACATAAAACACATATACTTTCAAAAAAAACATTAGTGAGTTTTCTTAATCATGGAGATTTATCTCCACTTTACCCCAATATTTTATAATTTGTAAATAGACTTTATTTCAATATTATGGGCCAATACCATTACTAATCAATACCACAAGCCAGTACCATAACTTATGGGTACCATATACCCAAAAAATCATAAGTCACTTCATATAAAACTTGTTTAAATCGTTACCATTCACCAAATGATTATTGATGATTAAATTAAATTTCTAAAAAAACCAATTAAAAAATAAACAATCATAACTCTGTAAATATAAATTCAAAAAATTCTTCTTAGTTATTTAACCCCTGAAAATCCCTTAAATAGATCGAATAAAATAGCTTAAACCTGCAATTCCAACAAATATTTTCTCTAATTAAAAGTAGCACTCAATAAAAGCATCTAAATCTAAAATAATGATACTTGAAATACTATAACAATAAGAATTTAATTTTTCAATTACTTTATATATATATATATATATATATATATATATATATATATATATATATATATATATATATATATATATCACTTTGCTAAAATTAAAAAATTATAAAAATTAACTAAGTTGTATTATTATTATTATTATAAAAAGAATTAATATATAACATAAAACACATATACTTTCAAAAAAACATTAGTGAGTTTTCTTAATCATGGAGATTTATCTCTACTTTACCCCAATATTTTATAATTTGTAAATAGACTTTATTTCAATATTATGGGCCAATACCATTACTAATCAATACCACAAGCCAGTACCATAACTTATGGGTACCATATACCCAAAAAATCATAAGTCACTTCATATAAAACTTGTTTAAATCATTACCATTCACCAAATGATTATTGATGATTAAATTAAAATTCTAAAAAATCCTATTAAAAAATAAACAATCATAACTCTGTAAATATAAATTCAAAAATTTCTTCTTAGTTATTTAACCCCTGAAAATCCCTTAAATAGATCGAATAAAATAGCTTAAACGTGCAATTCCAACAAATATTTGCTCTAATTAAAAGTAACACTCAATAAAAGCATCTAAATCTAAAATAATGATACTTGAAATACTATAACAATAAGAATTTATTTTTTCAATTACTTTATATATATATATTCGTATTCTTATTCTTATAAACCATATATAATATGCAAATTGTTGAAATTGAAATAATTTGCTTAAGATGAGCATTGAGATATTTTGTTTACCAATTACATTTTCCACATTATTTTTTTTTTCTATTTATATATTTATAAATACATTTCAATCTTACTTTGAATTTCTTTTATTGAGTTGTCATAGAACACATTGGTCTTAGTGGACATTAATCATCATCATCAAATTTTTTTATTTTGGTTCATATATAAATATGTTTATGCTTTTTTTTAAAGTTGATATTAAATTAAAATAAATTAGTGAACGTAGATATTAAAATGATTTATTTACCTATCCAATTGAAATATGAAAATATAAATAATATCAATTTTATTGTCTTATTTCATATGGACATTGAAATATTTTATTTATTGTGGGAATGAATTATTTGTACTCTATCTCTGTTGTATTAGGTTGTAATATCAACAACTAGTAAATCAAACACATTTAGAGTGTGGGACTATGTTTATAATAATTTTAGTAAAACTAACCAAATATGTATATTTATTTTTATTTTTATTATAACATACATTACTTTTTAATTTAAATAGACACATGTCACCTTCATGTTGGTTGTAGAATAATCTTTGATTGCATTCCTATGGGGAATTAAGAGATTATCGTTAAGATTAATCAATATCTCTCATTATGTCTTTGAATGCATAAATGGATCTTGAAACTGCCTTGAATACTTGGAATAATAATGATCCTTAAAATATTATTTGAATGCATAAAAGGATCTTGAAATTGCCTTGAATACTTGGAATAATAATGATCCTTAAAATATTATAACAGTAATATTTAATTTTCAATTACTTTATAAAATATATAGACTTAGTTCCTGTTTTCTAGGAGATAGTTTTGACCTCCCTAAATTGAATGTAAACTTATTTATTTCTTATTTTTATGATCAATGGAATAGAGCGGTTTTGCTTGGGGAGTCTCGAGGTGTAGCTCATCTCACCTATGAGCAGCTAGTTTCAGTTTGCAAGTTTCATTCCAATTTGACATTCCATTTTTTATCTCAGTATCAGAGCTCTATGTGAGTTGGATCTGTGGTGAGTTGAATCTTTGTGGTTGAGAGCCTTGGAGGCTGAGATCAAAGAGAATTTTTGGCTAAGAGCCTTGGTGGCTGAGATTAGAGAGCCTTGGTGGCTAGGATCAGAGGTACGATGGTAAAAATTTTCTTGTGTGACAGAGCGCTAGTTTTTTTCAATAAACCTAAGCAATGAAACCCCAAAAAAGAGTGGTAATGCCTACCAGTGTTAGAAGTACACAGGGAAAGAACCTTTTTTAGCACTGATAATAAATACAGGTACCCGGATTGATTGTGAAAACTTATAGGAATTTTCTTCAGCACAACCTGCAACAAGGTGAAGTCACACTGCTATTTTTTGCATGTTAAAGGTGGCCTGAGACCATTTGTATGTATGTTGGAGGATCTGGAGTTGGATCTGAAATATATTGTTGTAGGATATGAAGGTGGATTCATAGATCGGTTGTTAGAGGATCTAGAGTTAGATTCTATTGTTGAAGGATCTAGAGGTGGATATGTAGATCAAGTGTTCGAGGATTTGGTGTTGCATCGAGAGATCAATTTCTGGATTACTGGATTTGTAGATTAGACCAGTGGATCTATTGATTAGACAAGATACTAGTGGTGCTTGTGAATTAAAAGCTGGGCACTATTGATTTTTATTTTTTAAGCATAATCACATTGTAGATATATACCTTAATGAAAGAAATGAGCTTGATGGGTCAAATTACACCAACTTGAAGTTCAAGGTTTAGACATTGCTCGAGGGTTCTATTGCACGAACAATTGTAACTAGAGATGAAGCAAAGTCGATTACAGTTGGTGGTGCCACAGTCGCATTAGTTCAAGATTGGGAAAAGAGGGAAAATAAAGCAAAGGTGTTGTTAAAGATGTCGGAAAAAGACAACATAATCCCTCATATCCGAGACTGCAAAACCATCAATGCGATTTTAGTGACACTCAAGCATTTGTATGAAACAAAAAATAAAAATCATGTGTCATTTCTGAAGAGTAATGTTTTCTCCATTAGAATGGAATAGAATGAATCTATTGTTGCATTCATCTCATGGATTAAAAAAATGAGAGACAAGTTGGGTGACATAGGGGAGTTAGTATCCAAATCTGATCTCATTACAATTACCTTAAATGGCATGACAAAGTATTGTCAAATGTTCATCATAGGGCTTGCAGAATGGGAGAAAACTCCCACCTTTGAAGATTTTAAAGGAATTTTGATGTAGGAAGAAGAGAGACGTAAGAATATGAATCCTTAGAATGAAAATTTGGTGTTGGTGGCAAAGAAAAATTTCTTCAAAGGGAAATCAGGAGGGGTACATAAACGCGTTGGTCCATCTCAGAAAAATCCATTTTCAGGTATGTTATCTATTAAAAATGATTATGGAATTAAGTGTTTTTACTATGGTAGAACTGTTCATGTTGCTAGAGATCATTATAAAAAGAATAATGATGAAAATAAACATAGACACAAGAGGCATACATGGAATTTTTCTTGCGAAGATCTGAATCATGATCTGAATTATTTGTGTCGGATGTTGCTCTTTCTGCTGAGACCGATGAGGCTGGAACTTGGTTTTTGGATTCTGGAGCATCCACTAATATGACAAGTAATAAAGATTGACATGAAAAATTTAAGAAAACCGACAATGGTCCTAACATCTACCTACGCGACAATAGAGCATATTAGATTAAAGTGTATGGAGATATTCCTGTGATATTTCCTAGTGGTAATATCATGCACATCTAGAATCTCATGTATGTGCGTGGTATTAAAAAGAATTTGATCTTTGTATCCATGATTACACATCAGAATTGAAAGGTATATTTTTTTAAAACTTATTGTATCGTAAAAGATTTATTGGATCATCAAAAGTTAGTTGCATTGGAAGTAAGAGTTAGAGGGCCTATATAATTTGAATGTTACAAGCATGTCACATCAAGCTTTAACTTCAATGAATATGACAACAAAGGATATTTGGCATCAAAGGTTTGGTCACATTAACCTTCATGACTTATTGTTGCTGCAGAAACAATGTATGGTTGATGGACTTCATATTTTAAGGAATTAACATATTTATTGTGAAGGTTGTGCACTAAGAAAAATGCACGTGGATGAATTTCCCTCTATATTAAATAGGAGAAAGAAATATATAATTGAACATGTGCACAATGATATTTGTGGACCTATGTAGACAAGGTCCTAAGGTAGAGCTTACTATTTCTTGTTATTTATGGATGACTGCACAATGTATACTTGGGTATAATTTATTACAAGGAAAAGTGATACTTTTCAGTACTTTAAAGAATATAGAAATTTCATTGAAAAGCAGACAGGTAAAGTCATTAAAATTCTTCGCTAAGATCAAGGAGGAGAATATAGACTTGGGAACTTCATCAAATATTGCAGAGATCATGGAATATCACAATTGTTTATAGTACCCCTAATCCTAGAAATGAAATTACTGAGGAGGAAAATCATAACGCCTATGCGTGTGATGGTGATGGAATTGAGAGGGTTCAATTTAGTGGTAAAGGCACGAAGGTGATGGAGGAAAGAAATTCAGAAGAAGGTATGTCATTTTTTAAGGCCAACTCTATTTTGTTGATGGTATCTTTGTGTGTTTTCAGGTTGTATGTTTGGCATGTGTTTTATCTTTGGTATACTTTCCCTTTCCATTGATGGGAAGACTCATATCTCAAACTTTTAATGTGTGAAAGTTTTGAGAGAGACATTTTTTCGACTCGGTTAAAATATCTCCATGACTAGCTCACATTATCACATTCCATTGGGAGGTCCTGATGAATTTGAAAACATCACATTCTTTTTGCTTACAATTAAATTCACTAACACTGCACTAACTACCAGAATACCCATTTCTTTTCCCATTCCTATTCTCGTCCCCATTCCCATATTGACACTATAGTAGTACATGAATAGTCAAATGGAGCAAGCTAATAGTTTATTATCCCCAAGATATTTTGTCCCTATTTATTATTTCATTCTCATTTCCCTTTCCTGTTCAAATTTATAATAACATAGTTGGATGCAAATGATTTTTTTTATAGTTCTTCGTATTTTGTGTGACTTTGGATGTGCACTCAATTTTTCTCTATTTATGGGTTGCACGCAGGTCGACAAGTCCCCATGAGTGAAATTCCACCAGTCTCACTCACTGATGTGATTTTCTGGACAGCCACTTGAACATTCTATTGTGTTTTGTGGATACAAGGGTTTCATGCTAATTCTAAATGTTGCAAGTGAATCTTCTGTAAGCCTTTCTAGAAGAAGGATGCATTTGATTATTCACATTTGACTTCTTTTGGCCAAATAATTTTCCTTAGTGTCAAAGACTGCCATGACATATGGTTACTTAGTAAAGATAATCTCTCTTCTAGCTCTGCATTTTATGATCTCTGTTTGAGCTCCATATTTCATTATCTCTGTTATTATTTACAGAAAAAAAGGATTTACCTTACTTGGAAACCAGGGCGCAGGTTGGCCATTCACATTCTTTGTTGTAAATAATATTTATAACCATGTAATTCTTGAAATTATGAATTTATGTGGGATTCAAATTCATTGAGAAGTACCATTTAACTCATTGATGTTATTACAAAATTTCTATAAAATCATATTCTAAGCATTATCTAAAGAAAATGGCACAAACATCATTTATGGATTGGAGTCTCCCACTGCCTTGAATGTCAACTTTATTAATTCAAGCATCTCTTGGATTCGAGATGCTTACGTTGCATGAATCTTTGTTCCCATTGTTGAGACCTCATGGGTCTTCTAGTATAGAAGTGTCAATGATTGACTCTCACTATTTTAGGGTGGATTAGAGAAGGGACATATTCTGTAACTAAAATTTAATTCAAAAATAAATAGATGATACCTTGCAAACCTTCTACTGTATGAATCATAATACTCCTAAAATTCACTTTCATATATCTTCCGTAATAGGTACTAAAATAATATGAGTCAACACAATAATGGGTAGGTCATAAGCTATTCAACAATAAATATGACGCTTTATGTTTTTCTTATTAGCTTTTAAATTTGACTTCTGTTCATGTTGCAAATACCTCTGTACCTTAGTGAATAATATGAAAACATCACAAAAATTGTTACGTTGCTTATAATTACCCGTAACTTATGTATTGTGTTCACTCTCCAACATGGGATGCGTCCTTCTGCCACCTGTTGTAGGAGCCTTTTTTCTTCCATCAAAAGTGGAAGTTTGTATTGCCTCTTCTTAATTTACCTATTGTTCCATGTATTTAATAATGGGCCTTTTCCTATGCTTGAGAAACCAAACACAAACGAATACAAGAAAACCTAGTCCAACTACCCATTCAATGGAGAACCCAACTACAATTTTTCATGTCTTTGAATTATTTCTAGCTGGTGGGCTTCAAGCTGGAATTAGAGATCTTGAAAAAGAGAGGAGAAAAAACATTAGATCATGGAGGTCCCAACAAATTCCTTCGCACTTTCATTGGAATAGATTTTCTTCTAGCTTGTATAATTCAGTAAGATGACCATGGATTGGAAGACTCTGAGACTATACCTCAAATGATCTCTGCTATAGGCTTATGAACAACACCAAGTATTTGCAATCTGCCCACCACTTGGACTCTAGAAATCTGGTCCATTCAGGGCTTACAACCATTTTCCACAACAATCCGAGGCCTGATGATTTTTTTTTCTTAGTAACCCTTGTATACGACTGATGTATAGTGGTTCCAAGTAAACAAATCAAATATGCATGTTTATATATATCACTATACTAGAATTTATGTGTTCATGGAATCTGATAACAAATTTTTATTATTTGTCAGAATAGGGAATCTAAAAGCCTCATCAATACTGTAAATGATAATTTGGTATCTTAGTGGGAAAATATGTCTTCCCTATCATTTCAATATGAGTATCCATATTAACTAAATATGTATTAATGCTAGTGTTATTCTGTGTTTTCCTTTTTAGTTAATTGGGCCTATAATTATTTGCAATATTTAATATGTTGCAAGCTTAGGAGAGATTGATATAATGTGTAGTAACATATGATTTGGGTCTTGCACTCTCTTCCCACTGTTCAAAATTTTCCCTTCAAGCAAATAGTGCTCTGACACCAATAGTAAAAGGGCCTACCTTACCTTGCTCCATTTTTTTTAAATTCTACCTCAACAAAGTATGTGTATTAGCCATAAGTTATGGTGGACTCTTCCTTATAGTTATCCACTGGTTGAGGGAGTTTATGAGGTTAACAATATCAGTCTGTTGTTTTCTAGTTCACCAGATTAAATATGTCCCCTTTCCTTTAAGACTTTTAGACATAAATTATTGGCGTAGATTCATCTTGGTGGGATTTGCAGAGCATTTTCGAGTCAATTTATATGATGAGTCTTTATCACTAGTCTAACCTTGTGACAAAGGTGAAGGTGAAGAGTAACAACTGTTGTTCCATAAAGATAACTAGAAAATGGTCTAAATTATCCATGCTATCAAAACTCCATGCATAAGGAGACAATCATTATAACTGTTTGATAACAGCACTAAGGATTTATACAATCTTGTGCATCTCAATTTTTGATAGCTAGCAGCAATGACACTCTTAAATACAGAATTATTTGAAGATATATATGACAAGCATATGCTACAAATCACTAAGTATAAGTCAGATGGTGTGTAATTGGGCTAGTGTAAATTCTATGTTGAATCTATAAATAACTCATTAAATTCGACACATCAGGGGCAATAGCTGTAATTTTGTCTCTATTTCCACCTAGGATGCATTTTTTTGGGCCCTGCGTAGGTGTTTTTAGCCCATTGAATACCTACATAATATTTTGGTACATTGACTACAACTCCAGTAGGATCATGCTTATATTGTTTAAAAAATTATTGAAATCTTCACTTGGTTCTAGATTTAGCCTAAAATTTGTGATCTTTAAGAGGTACATATCATCAAATTTTATTTTTCATTATTAATATTTTTTAGAAATGCGATGCCTTTGTATGAGAATACCACTATTGAATAAGAATTTATTTGTGCACTAGATTTTGAAAGAAAAATGTATATCTGCTATCATTCCCTAAAATCTCATATCTCTCAATTTCATCCCATATCAAACCCACTCTCACCATCCTTAGCTCTACCACTTAGTGCATTTCCCTCTCCCTCTTATCCTAGAATTTTTTTTCATATTATAGGACACACACACATTCTACTACTGAGTATAGAGCTCTCCAATACCAATACATTGCTAAAATAATATTTACTGATCAGTAGCCTAATCCTATTGTAGAATTCCTTGACTCTCCTCCACAACACACAGTGCCAGAGGGAATTTATCCAGTCAACCCAACTTCTACAGATCCCTCATGAATTATTATGGCTAGGGATCAATCCTAGTTCATCAATTGGATTGGATCCAGAAATACTACGCTCATATTGGTTCATGAGTGACAGATTGTTACTTTGACATTGCTGCTTTTTCTGACATCAACCATTGTGATGTCTCTCTAGATTGTTTCGACTTATTACTGGAAATTCCTTGACAACATGAAATTCAAGACTTTTATGGTGTTGGGTGCAATAATGAAGTCACCTTCCCTTTTTATGATTCCTCTTATAGTTGGGAATGATGTTTCCTTTCAGGAAAATTAGAAAAATGTTTGTCGTTATGCATTATCCTCCGTATTAAGTATGAAAATTATAGTACCAAGTCCTATCCAACATACCCCACATTAGGCTCTTGTAGTCTCACACTTCCCCTTTACATAGTCTCTCCATTTCCACCTCCATATATTCACCCCTTCATCAACTTACACAACTAGCCTCTTCCCCTGATGGACTCTCTGATCGTCACCTGACATATCTTCCTGGGTCTTCTCTCTCTTCACTTCATTTGACCCTTATTATTCCACCTATTATAGAAGTTTCATCCATGTATTTAAAACATCACCAAAATTTAACAAAGTACCTCCCAAAAAACCTCAACATAAATGATTTAACTAGAATTATTTCATTTTTGTGGGTCTTAGTACACATCTTAGTCTATTGGGGAGGCTAGAAAAATATAATATCAAATCATACAATAGGTACATACTTTGCTATAATTTTCAAGGGGATTGCATTTGTTCAATTCAATTCAACCAACACCCAAAAATTTGCGCAAGTGGTTTCACTATACAACACTCTACACCAAATATTTAGAATCAAATTTAATAATTTTCCATCCATTGCACTGTTCCACTATCTCTTCACCACATGTCCAACAATTCTAGAGTGAAGATGTTAAGATGGCCAAATTTTTTTGCCATTGCATTATTATTCTTTCCCAAATTTTCTTGTACAATGGTCCTTTTTCTCATCTGAAATCAATTGTTATGGATGCATAAGCTTGTGCACAGGTATTTAGGGTACACCATATTATTACTATTTTCTCCTTTTCCCTTTTTGTGAGTATTGTTGTTCCAAAACTGAGAGGAAAAAATAGGGATTCTTTCAAGTTATACTGGGAAAATATGACGTGTTGAATATCCTCATCCCAATAGGCACAACTCTCCATAATAGGTTCTGTTCATGACAACATAATCACTAGTTCCTAGGCTTATTAGATATATGGCGTAAATAAATAAATGCACCTCAATTGAGTTTTGTGCATAATTTTTTGGTTAAGTTTTACTTATTCCAAATGGATATTTTTATAAGTATTATATAAGGCACTTGCCTAAGGTACGAAAGTAGGCTATCTATTCCATTTCATATGATTTTTGAGTTCGTATCTTGTTTTTATACATTTTCTACATGAGGTTTCATTATTTCACATCAACAAAAGATTAGTGAAACATCATAATTCAAAATTGGAGCACATCTAATGAATATTAGAAAATATCAAAATGGTTTTATCTATGATGTTTTCCTTGTAATTTTCATTAAATTTTTAAGGCACATTTTGGGGTTTGGAAGTGATTGCTTGCAAAAAAATGTGAAGGTCTTGTTGTCTTCGGGGATTTTGTATTTTCTATTGTTTGATTGTTGGACTATCAATGCCAAGAAAAACTATAAACATGTGCCCTTTGGATAGATATTATCAAATACTTGTCTTGGTGTTAATTTATTGACTACTTGAATTGGAGTATCTTTCTTCAGGCCAACCTAACACAACCGAACACTTTTCCATGCATGTTGCTGGGAAACAAAATTGATGCGGATGGGGGAAAAAATAGTGGTAAATATTTTAAATTAACATATCCCATTAGCTTGATTTGGCACTATTGCAAATAGTTACTGCTTTCAATGCATTTTAGGAGTTCTTGTTATCAATCTACAGTTTACTTATGCAAAATCACTACAATTGCAATACATGTTTTTGAGCTAAAAGCAATAACATGGTTTAAATCAGAAGGCATCCCCTATTTTGAAACATCAGCTAAAGAGGATTACTATATTGCTGCATCATTATTATCAATAGCAAGATCTACAATTAAGAATCAACCTGAAATATAAGTCTAACGTGTTTTGAAACCACGTTGGAAATTATCGTCTATGTATTCTTATTCCTCTAACTATTTATAAACTGTATTTGATTCGGTTTCTAGATTCTGAGATAAAGAATCATTGTAGAGGAATTTATTTTAAGGATAAAGAGAATGTTCTCAGAAATAGAAAACATAGAGATGTCATAATCTACTTATGATACATCATGGGTGGTCATGGTCCCATCTCTTGAAAACTCTCAACAACCACAATTCCCACAATGCCTTTACTAGATTGTAGACGATCAGCTATTGGATGGATCCTGGGGAATTCCCCACATGATTATCAAGGATTTTCTGTTGCACACTCTAGAATGTGTTATTTCTCTTATAAAATGGAATGTTGGCAATGAAAATGTTGAAACAGGTAATTTTTTTTCAACCCTGGCCTAACTTAGCTATCTCTTATGACTATATAGTGATATTGTTTTCTTAAATAAAGATGGGATTATGCGATCAATGTATTTTTTTTTTTGTTTCTTAAGGCTATATATTTCCATTTCTTTCTAGAAGGTATACATATTATGTGCCAAGTAAGTTTTTGCATGATGCCAACAACAATGTAGATAATGTTGGAAAAAATTCTTGCAAATTTTAAAAGATCACTGAACAACAAATTGAAACTTGGTAGTTAGATTCTTCAACATAACTAGGCTTGAAACATATATTTTAATAATAAACTTCAAATCAAAATTATTGTTTACATGATATTTTGGCAAAATTTTGCGCAAAAACCTCTAAGTACAACAACAAATTATATGTCAGATGTATAGTTTCATGAGCAATAATAAAATATATTGATACAAGAATGGGAATATGGGGATATTTTTATATGTAATATAAAGGGGATTGCCTCCAAGTATTTTGCATCCACCTTTTCTGAACATTATCATTGCTTGTGACTGAATTTTGTTACCTACTATTTCAAAATTTGTATATTATTTCAATTGTAAAACCAACTTGATCCTCTCGTTTTTAAAATTCAAAAATCAATTGGCTTTGTCTTTGAAGTTATTTTATTTTTATTTTTCCACAGGTTTAAGTTTTTTAAGAGAAAAAATTGAAGGGATAGCTCATGATGATGAATATACCCCCATTCGATTTTAAATTATCTTCCTTGCAATGTTGGAAGAGGCAAGAGTCTTGTTCTTAGAACTTCCTAATGATTTGAAACCCACCAAACTCATGCTCTCTCATCGAGAAGAAATCATAAAGGGGTATTTTTTGTGACTAATCTATATCTTCATGATCTCCCATTCTAAAAGCCTATTCTGTTTATTAAATACTTGTTGTACATTTTTTTATACATGTATTTTGGTTTATGTAGCAAAGGAATAGACCATATGCATGAGTATGACTCATATTTAATCTATATAATTGAGGGGATTCATAAGATAGTTGACTAGGTTGTAGTAGTTCAGTCAAAATTTTATCGAAAAACAAAGTTCGAACGAACTTTTATTAAAAGCTAGGCCGAAATTTGATTGCACATTCCGTTGGCTGGATCAAATTCAATAGAACCCCTCCAAAAAAACAAATTTCACAACTCTATAAGTAGCTAAAAATGGAAGCATTATTTTCGCACATTTCTTCATTTGGCTTGAATTTTCGAAGGAAGTTATTTGGGTTTTGAAAGGAATTTTTTTGGGCTGAATTTTCAAAGGAAATTTTTTGGCCTAAATTTTCAAAGAAAACTTTTTGGGCTGAATTTTCAAAGGTAAAATTTTGGGCTAAATTTTCAAAGGAATTCTTTTGGGCTAAATTTTTTGGGTTTTAGTACACCTCTAAGTCCGTTAGGGAGGCTAGAAACATATAATGTCAAATCATACAGTAGGTGCATATTTTGATAGATATTTCAAGTGGATTACATTTGTTCAATTCAATTCAACCAACACCCAAAAAGTTGCACAAGTAGTTTCACTATACAGCACTCTACACCATATCTTTAGAATGAGCTTTAATAATTTTCCATCCATTGCACTGTACCACTATCTCTTCACCACATGTCAAGAAATTTTAATGTGAAGATGTTAATATGGCCAAATTTTGTCGCCCTTGCATTATTATTATTTCCCACATTTTATTGTACAATGGTATTTTTTCTCAACCACACTCAGTTGTTATGGATGCACAGGCTTGTGCATAGGTATTTAGGGTACACCATAGTATTACTGTTTTCTATTTTGTCCTTTTTGTGAGTATTGTTGTTCCAAAACTAAGAGGAAAAAATAAGGATGCTTTTGAGTTATACAGGGAGGATATGACATGTTGAATATGCTCATCTCAACAGGAAAACTTCTCCATAACAACTTCACTTCAGGACACCATGTTCATTGGTTCCTAGACTTATTAGATATATTGCATAAATAAATAAATGCATCTCAATTGAGTTCCGTGTATATTTTTTTTGGGTTAAGTTTCACTTAGTCCAGCTGGATATTTTTATGAAAATATATAAGGCACATTCGTAAGGTGTGAAAGTAGGCTATCTATTCCATTTCCTATTATTTATGGGTTTCTCTCTTCTTTTGATAAATTTTCTACATGAGGTATCATTATTCCACATCAACAAGAGATTAGTGAAACATCATCATTCAAATTGAAGCGTGTCTACTGAATATTAGAAAATATCAAAATGGTTTTATCTATGATGTTTTCCTTGCAATTTTCATTAAATTTTTAAGGCACATTTTGGGGTTTGGAAGCGAGTTCTTTGAAGCTCTTGTTGTTGATCGGGGATTTTTTATTTTCTATTGTTTGATTTTTGGACTGTCAATGCAAATAAAAACTATAAAAATGTGCCCTTTCGATGGATATTAGAAAATACTTTTCTTGGTGTTAATTTAGTGACTTCTTAAATTGGAGTATCTTTCTTCAGGTCAAACCAACACAACCGAACACTTTGCCATGTATGTTGCTGGGAAAAATATTGATGTGGATGGGGAAACAATAGTGGTAATTATTGGATATTAACATATCCTATCATCTTTATTGGGCACTACTGCAAATGGTTACTGCTTGCAATGCATTTTAGGAGTTCTTGTTATAAATCTGAAATTTACTTGTGCAATATCACTACAATTGTGCTATATTTTTCTGAGTTGAAAGAAATAACATGGTGTAAATCAGAAGGTATCCCCTATGTTGAAACATCATGTAATTAGGATTACCGCATTTTTGCAACATTATTATCCATAGCGAGATCTGCACTTAAGAATAACCTAAAATTTAATTCTAACAAGGTTTCAAACTAGATTGGAAATTATCGCCTATGTATTATTATTCCTCTAACTATTTATCAATGTATTTGATTGGTTTCTAGATTATAAGATAAAGAAATCATGGTAGAATAATTTATTTTAAGATATAAAGAGAATGTTCTCAGAAATAGAGAACATAGAGACATCTGCATCTACTTATGATACAACATGGGTGGCCATGGTTCCATCTCTCGATAACTCTCAACAACCACAATTCCCATAATGCCTTTCCTGGATAATAGACAATCAACTATTGGATGGATCCTAGGGAATTCTCCATATGATTATCAAGGATAATCTCTCTCAGACTCCAGCATTTGCTATTGATCTTAGGAAATGGAATGTTTGCAATCAAAAAGTTGAAATAGGTCATTCTTTTTCAACCCTGGCTTAACTTAGCTATCTCTTATGACTATATAGTGTTATTGTTTTATTACAAAAAGATAGGATTATGTGATCATTATCTTTTTTTGTTGTTTCTTAAGGCTATATATTTCCCTTGATTTCTGGAAGGTATAAGCATTATGTTCCAAGTAAGTTTTTGCATGCTACCAACAACAATGTAGATAATGGTGGAAAAATGCTTGCAAATTTTGAAAGATCATTGAATAATCAATTGAGACTTGGTAGTTTGATTCTTCAACATAACTAGGCTTGAAACATAGATTTTAATAATCAACATCAAATCAAAATTATTTTTTACAGGATAATTTGGAAATTTCTGCGCAAGAACCTCTAGTTACAATAACAAGTTATATGTCAGTTGTACAGTGTCATGAGAAATAATAAAATATATTGATACAAGAATGGGTATATTTGTAAAAGCTCATATGGTTGTTGAGGCCTCGAAATTTGCTGCAACAACATGGAGGATGACCACCCGGTCCGGACCTTAAAGCAGTTCCTTTTCCATTTAGAATGGTGGCTCTGATTGGTTTAACTAGGTCCAGTTACCTTCTCTCAATATCCATTAGATTAAAATATGAGTTTTAACCATCAATGGGAAAGAGACATCAGATCATTTGTCTTGTCGATCGGACAAGAAAAGTGATCCTTAAGCTAATTTGGGCTTAGCCAGGCCACAACTAAAGTTTCTGCCTCTTTGGGAAAAGGACTTTTTAAGGATGTAGAATTTAATGTATATGCAATATTATTCTAAAATGAAAGAAAAAGAAACTATTTTAATCCTATCTCAATTAGGAAGAGATATATCTATCCCAACTGAGAGCAAGATGTTTTAAATAATTGAGATTTAAATATCTTTATTTTAAATGAATATCAAGCTAACGAAGTTGTTCAATTAACTAATATTGTGAATACCAAACACATTCTATCTAGAGACCTCTTAACTTAAATAAGCAATCAACAACACTAAGGAAGTAGTTCTCAAAATGATATTGACAATTTAATCAGTAACTTAAATAATTAAACAATAACATGCGAAAATAGTTCACAATATATCACTATTCAATAAATTAGTTTTATAAGACATATTTCTGAGTAAATAGTTACTCAGAAATCAAAATTCAACCCATAAGAGTAGAGACAAATAATAACATAAATTAACGCAAATTACTCATACCGACAGAAGTGCACAAGTATGCGAGTAAATTGACACATTCCTGTTAACATAAAATGAAACTAGCATTTAAAATAACAGTATTATAAATACCAATTTATTAAGTTTGTTTCTCCATCTCTGGTCTCTAACAGTATTTTACAATGTCTGAACTTCTGCTATCAAATTCAGAGCTACAGTAGTGCAAGACTCTATTCATTATACATAACTCAGAATGTAAAAGAAAAACCTTAATAATCTCCAGATCTGAGATTCCTTTCCTCTCACCCTACACCTATAAATCCTCTAGACAGTAGTGCGATCAAGAATTACAAAATTTTATAAGAGAGAAGCCCCTATTACATTTTGCAATCTGCTATTTATAATATTTACAAAAGGATTTCTTCATAAGAAAGTTTGTTTGAAGAGTGGTGTTCCTCAATAAATTTTCATTGGTTCAAAAAATATTATTCAATTGTTGGAGCCTTCTCGTTGATTGAGAACTTCTTCTTCTCATCTCTTCAACTATTTTCCTGCAAAAACAAATCAAAAACAAAATTAAAATGAAAAAATAAAATCAAAATGTCAAATCTAGAAATTAAAATAAATCAAATTAAAACTTAATTAAATAAATAATTGAAAAGGAAATATAAGCTTTCTTTTGATGTTGATGTTGATATAATTGGCCAAGGAGAACATAGACAAATGGATCCGCACTCATAAGAAGTTGTGGCAAATGAAAATGCAAAAAATAAAACTCAGAAAATTAGTTTTGTTCAAAAATTTGGAGCTTGATATTTTGCTGAATTTTAGACCTAATAATTTATCAAATATAGAAATGGAACCTCTTCAGGAATAATATCCATCATTTTATCTTTCCAATGAGTTGTCATGGGCCTCATTTGGCCAAGTAAAACTCCATTTATGAGCCTCTAAAGTTGATATATTAAAATTGCCAAAAATCTGAAATTTTTGTTACTTGGGCTAAAAATCAGAATTTTTAAATTAAATTCTAATCCTAAATTAGATTATAATATTAATTAATTGATAATAATTAATCGCAATTATATTATTCATCTAATTTAGTTATAATATAATTCTAAATTAAGTTATAATTATCTATTAATTAATTAGTAATTACATTATTAATTTTAATAAAAACTAATTGAAAAATAAAATTAAAATAATTAAAAAAATGATTTATTGATTGATTAAAATATTAAAATATTATATTACTATTATAATTAAAATTATATTAAAATTATAAAAACTATTATAAATAAAATATACTATTAATTTATAATATTATATAATAAAATTTATTTTAATTAATAATTCACAAAATATAAAAATGCACACCACCTGAGAGAGAGAGGAGGAGTGGAGGGATAAGACAGAAGATAGTGGAGGGAAGGCGATAAAATAAAGTGACGTGGTTGGTAGAGGTGAGGCCAATCGCAAATCACAAAGTCAAAACTTATCGCAAATCACACTTGGAGACCATTAGCAATAAATGTTTCGCAACAAAACAATAAGATATGTGATGTGCGATGGAGTGATGGAGCGGTAGGTAGGTAAAGGTCCCACATAATATTGCATCGGTATTTCGGAAGGGTAGCACATGAATGTGACGACGATATTTTGCAATGGCCGATATGCGAAATGGTAAGGGGTCCTACCAAAGGTTTTAAGCGACGGTTTAGTGGGTGGTAGAAACTTTCGATAAAACTTAAAAAATGCATCCTATAAACCAAAATCACAATTCGCAATCACAAGTTTTTAAAGATTGTTTTTTGATTAATTTTAAAAATTAAGATATGCGATGTGTGATGTATCACATCGCAAGGTTTTTTATTTCAAAATTTTAAAATATATGTATTATGAAGTGGGGTCTATAAGGGATCAATCATCCTACAAATTATACTTAAGCCATTTTGCAAATTTGGGGTTTTGGGTTTGGCAATTTCTTTTAAAATAACAAGTTGGAGTATATTACCAATATTTCGAAATGTATTTTCGTCCATTGTTCAATTTAGCTGGGTCATTTTGTAAGATCGTTAGTAAAAAATGAAAAATTAGTAAAATTGAACTAAAAGTTAATATTTACAATGAATGACTATTTTAACTACAAGAATTAAAATATTGGTACACTTTATACATTTTTTAACCCAAGCGAGAAAATGATTAAAACTTCAAAGGATTGCCATTTACAAACCGGTTGACCAAATGGAGTGAAACAAGTATCGTTGGAAAGCTTGTGAAAAATGGATTCAATAAAGCAATCAAAACAAAATTTCAAGGAAGATGAAAAAATGACAAAAAATGTAGGATAATTAACTTAATGAAATTCCTAAAAGGTGTTTAGCCAAATTTTTTGTAGAATGGGTCCCCATTATTTGAAGTATATAAGTAAAAAATGGGGGGGGTTGCGTTTTACCATATCAATGGCATATAAAGGGGATTGCCTCCAAGTTTTTTGCATTGAGCTTTTGTAAACATTATCATTTCTCATGTCTGAATTTTGTTACCCACTATGTCAACTTTTGTATATTAATTCACATGTAAAACCAAATTAATCCTCCAGTTTTTAATATTTAAAACTTAATTGCCTTTTTTTTTGGAGATATTCTTTAATTCTTCCACAGGTTTAAGTTTTGAAGAGAAAACATTGAAGGGATAGTTCATGAGGATGAATATACCCCCATTATATCTTAAATTATCTTCCCTATGGTGTTGGAAGAGGCAAGAGGCTTGTGCTTGGAACTTCTTTATGATTTAACACCCATCAAACTCATGCTCTCTCATCGAGAAGAAATTATAAAGGGACGTTTTTTACGACTAATCTATATGTCCATGATCTCCCATTCTAAAAGTCTATTCTATTTATTAAATATTTGTTGTGATTTTGTTCTGCGTGTATTTTGGTTTCTGTAGCAACGGAATAGACCATATGCATGAGTATGACTCATGTTTAATCTATATAGTCGAGGGGATTCATAAGATAGTTGACTGGACTAATGTTCTTGAGCATCAGAAAAAGGATGGCTCTCTCTTCAATTCTCCTTCTCTGATCTTTTGTGCTCTAATGCATACGAGGAAAAGTAATTGTCTTGACTATTTGTGTTCAATGTTGTAAAAATTGGGGAATGGAGGTGAGTTCTTCCAAGTACATAGTGCACATATTTTCATTTTTCTTTTAGCCTTATAATTTCCAAAGTCTAAGAACACAATCCTCTCACTGTAGTGCCAAGTTTTTACCCCATAAGCCTGTATGCTAGGATATCAATGATATATTGACTACACCGATTAGGATTAGCAAGGAATTTTAAAAACAACATAGTGCACACATTAGATGATGTATACTGGTGATTGATTTCCTAGAATTTTATCAGATATTTTGATCTTTATGCTTAGTTCCCAAATTTTGTTGAAACTAGTATTGTTTGGCCAGATGCTGGATGGAAAAAGAAACAAGCAGAGAGGAAAAATCACCAACACTAGACATAGTTAGCACTTCCATTTCTTTCATCCTTTTACAGTTGGATGAATATGGTATAACTACAGGTCCGCCCATTCTACAAATTATACCTTATTTTTCAGAGAATTTGATGTTGAATATTTACTCTCTTTTGGCATGGACACTTGTGAATATTCAATAGATTCCATAATTCTAAGCTTCGAATTCTCTGTGGAGGTTATTTAATTATAGAGTAGCATGTAAACATATATGTTGACATATGGGGTATGTATTCGTTTTTTTCATTGGTTCAATAAAACCGATTGTGTAGATGTTTTTTGATGTTATGATCTCCATTCTATGGAGAAAAGTGGTGAAGCTGTCACAACAATGCTGAGTTTATACAAAGCATCATAGTTTATATTTCTCAGAGAAACAATTTTGGAAGAAATAAAAACCTTCTCCATGAAATATTTCGACAAAAGAAAATTAAATTGAAGAATTTATGACCACAATATTGTTATGAAGCATCTTGATGGTGAGGTAACTCAAAAAATTATATTCAGATCCAAATTATATATCTTAAAACATATCGACATTTCAAATATTTTTGTAGAAAAATTTGGAGGTTGCTCTGTTCTTTTGCAGGTTGAGTATGCATTAAGGCTGAACATGAACTATAATCTATCGTGACAATTTCCTTCTATAATTTGAATTAATGTCTTCTTCCAATTTTATATCTGTAAGATATTATGACAATTTCGTTCCATAACAAGAATCAATGTCTTCTTTCAGTTCTATATATGTTAGATGTTCTACTCAATGAGTTTAGCTACATGCCTAAATGAAGTTTTCATTGGGTTTATTGCTTGGTTGGAATTATTTTATTTTCAGCTATTTTTTAAGGCCTTCCTAAGGCTCTTGCCAAATTGAGCCATCAATGGCTTTTTTGGATGCTAATGTGAGTGCAGGAGTATTGTATTTTATATTTATGAACAATTATGTAGGCATATTCTCATTCCCAATAGGGAAATTTTGGGCATTAATAGGTTGGTAGATTGTGCCTCAATGAATAACACGACCAAAATCATGACAAGTGATCCAAGATATCTTAGGATTTCCTTAAGAGCTTGGTTTCTTGTTCTATCCTAGTTTTTGTTCTTGGTCATTCAATTCTACATGGTAAATGAAAACTACTAACATCAACACAAGGAACTAAGATTTCTCTGTATTTCTTCATTTTTAAAAACTAAAATTTATAGTTGTAGTGAGTCATGCCCAATTTTTAAGGCCTTCCTGCACCATTAGAAAAACAAATTGTGCTTCTAACTCCAGGAAGCCCTAGATCTTGTAGCATAGGGTTCAATTTCCTAGATGACTTTCATAATATAACCTTGGCCACAACTTTCCAACTGATGTATTGGGCACCTTCAATTATAGTTTCAAATCAGTTTCAACCTTGCCATAGTTTGCACTGCCATTAAAGTTCCAAATGAGTTCCAAGCTCACCTTCCCGATACAACATCCTGCGTTATTCAAGTTCATGGTTGATGATTTATGCAACGTTATATGTTTCATCATTGTAAATTTGTTTGAACTTGTCTCTTTTTAGTAGTATGGATTAGTTTAAAAGTTGAAATATACAATAGTTAGAGTTCTATTATAAGATTTAATTCTAAAATGGGATCCTAATTAAATTTCACATCAATCAACTTATTTACACTTGTGCAAGTATTATTTATAATTTTTTAAACTTTATGTATTATCTATATACATCCTTGACTTATATACATATGTACATTTAAAACCAATTTTAGATGAGTTTCTGCATCTTTTAAATCATAGATTAATGGAAAAGTGAGTCTATCGATTATGCCATTATGCACCGAACGTTTTTTTATAAATCAATGCCTATATATGCAATTTCAAATACTGTCGTAACTTAGATAATTCTTTAAAGGGTGCTAGCTCAATGGAAGATCATGTGCCTTATAAGTTGCCTTATAAGCAGGAGATTGGTGGTTCAATTCCACTGCGCCCTAACATGAATTAATCAATGATTTTGCGGTTTATTTTTAATTAATACTTTTAATATTGATTTATTTCAATGGTGATATTTTTCTAGATTTATTGTTTTATAGTCTCTAAAGAGACAAAAGTGATATTGTATTGTCTTTGAATATGTTTTTATTATGTCTAGAGAGACAATAGTTAGGATTAAAGACACATTGTCTCTATAAAGACAATATGTCTTTAATCTCAATTATTGTCATTCAAGAGACAAAATTGAAATAGAGGGGGCTCTTAAGACAATATTTGAGACAATTTTTGGGTAAATTGTCTTAAATTGAGACAAAAAAAAGATTGGTATTGTCTTAAATATTGTCTTTAAGTAGGTGTCTCAAATTATTGTCTTAAAAAATAGTCAGTGTAAAGAAATTTATAATACAAGAAATATTGTCTCTTAAATTTTCTTTGTAAGGAAAATATATAATACAAGCATGATTGTCTCTTAAGAGACAATAATGCTTGTATTATATGTTGTCTTTAAACAAACAATTTTTTAAGACAATAATTTGAGACACCCGCTCAAAAAAATATTGATATTATAATTCCAATTATAGTTAAAAGTAACATAAATTTATTGAATATTAAATTTTTGTAAAGTAACTCTATTAAAAATTCATATTTTCCTAAAATTGAATTTTGAAAATAAATAAATATTATTTTATTTTTATAATTTTAGACCTACAATATTTATCATATTAATGTAATTAAATTGCCATTTTACCTTATCCACAATGTAATGCAACTAAATTATTGGACCGTGCTATCCAATTTTGATCAAACATGTTTTGAGAAGAGCAAATTAAAAATTATCCTCTAATTCAATAAATAGCCTTATAAAAATTGTTGGAAGTAATTACTCTGACAATGCACCACCTCACTACCCTCGCGCCACTGCCCTGTCATCACCTCCATGACCTGCGCAGATTTGAAGGGGCACAACCACCTTAACCCATTGATCATCAAAGGGGAAAATAACCGGCTTCAGTTCTGTATAAATAGAGTTGATTTGTGATAGAAGGATATATAGTCCGGACGCAGAGTCTGAGTTTTAAAGTAGTTGTAGCTGCATACTTCATTGCTTTAAGTTCTGCAAATGCATGTGTGGTCTTATGTTTAATCAAATAGTAGTAGCTTTGTTTTGTGTTGTTTTTCTAAACTGCTTGAGTTATTTTCCATTGTTTGCTCTGTTTAACTCTTTAAATTGGTATCAGAGCCTTGTGTGTGAGCATGACTACTGAGATATGAGATCGTGTTTTAGTTTTATACTCTGTTTCTTTCAATTTGGTTGAACATTGTTTCATGTGTGTTTTTCATTAAGAGTGAATTTTTTAAAGGAGCAACTAGGGTGGAAGATTACGTAATCTTGGCATAGTTCTACTGTCGAGAACGACAACGAAACTTGGCCACATAAAAGCCCATCATATATTTTGCATGGCATGCTATCAATAATAAACTAATCATTGGAAATTTTCATTGAGTGCTATTTTGAGCGAAATTTGTTTCGTCAATTTATTCTCATCAAGATTCAGTTGCTTAGGTCCCATTGAATCAAGTAAATAAAGATAGTTATTCTAGAAAATTGTCATTGTTAATATAGTAGTGAGCCTGTAGAGTTATGCCCATATGGTGAAACAACATTGAGGCATATTCTCTACCACCATATATTGAGTTGAGGAAAATGTGTTGTCTACAATTGGTTTCTAGACTTTACAAAAATTATATGTCATATCTGTAGCATATATACGGTTATTACTTCAAAGTATAAGAACTTTCTTATGGAACGAATTCCATATTGTTGTTTGCATAAAATTATCTGATCTGTTGTTGTGTGATGTAAAAAAAAGTTGCACTCGAGAAGTCAAGTTGTTGAAGCTGTTGATGTTGTTGAGCAGCCAGAAGACAGAGAAGAGAAGTCTCCATGTTGCACAGTTGTTGCATATTAGTTGAGAGCTTTGAATAATTATCAAAGGCGTAAGTGTACCAGAGAAAAAGATTCCCCAGAGGTAGCCACTATAAGCTAGATTGTGCCACTATCGTTGTTTTGAGTAGCCCTTTATGATGTTTTTTATGAGATTTGATGACGGTGAGAAAGTTTTGAAAACAAATTTTCTATAGGAAATTTTTTAAAAAGGTGGCAAGCTCAAAGTGCTTTGAAAATGGACAAGGGATTATAAAAGTATTTTTTTGAAATTTAAAAGGGAGTTTTATAAAGCTTTTTTGAGCTCATACATATTTTCAAGATTTTTTTCATAAAGTGAAGTTTCATTTTTCCTTATAAAAAGCGAATGGGACTTTTATTGAAAAGAGAGATTGTGCATTTGCAAAAATTTGTTTGTGCAAAATTATTTTTGATGTTTTTTCAAGCATGACAATGTATCTAGTGAAAATTGTGCCTTACAGGGGTGCATATTAAAAATCATATTATTTTCAGGGGCGATATGGAATATAGCCACATGCAATCAGGTAAACAACTATAAGATAGAGGAAGGACAGTAGTCATGGGTCGCAAAAGGAGACTAAAGTTGATTAAGAGAATGAATAAAAAAGAACTAGAAAATATTGTTTTGGTTCACGTCGGAGCCGAGGAACTCAAAATTCTAGTAGAAGACGGAGAAGAGATGGATGGTGAATGGTGTAGCTTTGATATGCTACCATCACCTATGTTTACTAGTAAAATTTTTGATCTTTGGGCTATTAGAATGCTAAATTTTCTTCGAGCTAAAGGTTTAATTGAGTATCACTGTAATAACCCATATGATGAAGTTTGCTATGCTTTAATGTTGGATTTTATCAAACAGGGATTGCATGAGATGTTTTTGTGCAAGGTAGCAAAAGCTACAACTCCCAAGGAAGCATGGAAAATCTTGGAAGCAGAATTTGGTGCAAGGGGGAGTAATCAAGTCAAAGATCATATGATTGTACAACCTGTTGAAGAAGTGTTTGAAGATGAAATTGAAGAAGATATGTAGTAGAAAATCTACAGAAAGAGGAATATTTTGGTGAATCTCACTTGAAAGTGAATCACAATATTGATGGTGTGTTACGAGCGAGAGTTGATTTTGGCATATATAGTGTTGCAAGTGGTGACAAAATTGATTCAATGGATCCAACAATTGAAATTGCTGGTGTTAAATTTGATGAAGATGAATGCACTAGTGATGAGTGGTTGCAGATGGTGCAACAGAAACAACTTATTGATGTATTTTTATTCGATGAGAGAAACCCACCCGTGTCTGGAAATCAAGTGGAAGGAAACCTATTTGTATAAGAAGTGGTAGAAAATCAAGATTATGAAGAATCAACAAAGTCAAAGAAGGAAGAAAATAAAGCTCTCATCCAAGAGCAGAATGAACAAAACCAATATGGTTCTGAAGATGTTTTTTCATATAAACTTAACATTGATTTTGTGTATGCGGATGTTAGAAGAAACCGACAAGAGGCAACAAAATATGAAGAAGAAATAAAGTTCCTTGAAGAATGGCTTGTAACACCATATGTTGATGAAGTTTGTATAGAAGATGTAGCAATTCATGTCGAAGACAACATGGATGATGTTGAAAATGAAAATGTCAATGAAATTTTCTTGTATTGGAGTCGTGAAGAGACCAAATTTTATTATGAATTTTTGTTGGAGCAAATTGATAATCAAAAGATTGATGATAAAAAAAAAAATTACAGAGGATGAAATGTGGGAGAAAATTTTATTATGAACTTTTGTTGGAGCAAACTGATAATCAAAATATTGATGATAAAAAACAAATTATAGAGGATGAGATGTGGGAACAGTCCACATACAAAAAAAAATTTGAAAACGTAGAGGACATCCATGGAAAACCTGAAATGATTTTCCATGTTTTTATGATAAACAAAGATTTAATGATGGAGGAGTTGTAATAAAAAATGAAGAAACTAAAATTTGGAACCTACATCAAAAAGAAAAAGATGAAGTAGTTCAAAGGATACAGGATTTGGAAGAAAAGGAAAAAGAAATCTAGTTAAAGACTTGATGTCAAAGTTTTTAAACCATTGTAAGCCTAAGACTTAGACCAGGCATGTTTAAGTTATGTTAAGCCATGATTAATTTATCATTTTTAATTAATTGAAAGTGTTGGAGATAATTACTGCGGAAATGCACTGCCTCACCGCTTTTCCATTGAAGGGGCACAACCACCTTAACCCATTGATCATCGAAGGTGCAAATAACTGACTTCACTTTTGTATAAATAGAATTGAGGTGTGATAGAAGAATAGATAGTCCGGATTCAAAGTTGTAAAGCAGCTAACTGCTTGAATTATTTTCCATTGTTTGCTTTGTTTAACTCTTTCAAATACAATGTAACGGAAGAAAGAGAAACGATTTAACTACTCGAGTTATTTTCCATTGTTTGCTCTGTTTAAATCTTTCAAATACAATGTAACGGAAGAAAGAGAAATGAATTCTGGATATATCGCTTGACAATAAAACTGATTCCAAATACTTTCCATGCACATGACTGAAATGTTAAAGAAATCCCATTGTAGACACTGCACTACTAAGATTCACACAACTCAGATTATGTAACTCTAATCTAAAATATGCAAGAAGAATTTTCAGCATTTTCTAATTTCAAATTCGCCAGTAAAATTTTTCACAATTTACAGAATGTTATGTCGAAAAAAAGACCAAAAGAATGAATAAAATCAAAGGATGTTGCATATATATTGGATTCAATGCTGATTATGAATACAAATATGTGTAGGATAAGTCTGTATTGTTGTAAAAATATGCTGACAAGAGGGACATGGCCGTCAGAAAGATGGATCAGATCTGTTAATGAAACATGCATCACTACAGTCATTGTTCTGTACATTTAGGTTAAATGGGCTACCATGTACAATTACTATTTTGTATAATCAATACGAACGATGTGTTGCTGGGAATATGCGCCTGAAAATTGATGGTGATGTAGCAGATCTATGATTTGCATGTAATGGGCATGTGGATTACTATTTCTAAGAAGCGTCAGCACACGTTTGAACAACGGAATATCACAAGGCATTTGTTGAAATGTTATTTTCAACTCCTGTATATTCTGTCGCCTTCTAATTCTGTTTGGAAGGATCTTGAGAATGGGTTGCTTTCCAAAAGAGCTGAACAGTTAGTTTCAATTTTTTGTTTGATCGACGCAGTCCTCTGCATTTGAAAAATAGAGTTTTTTTTTGTGTTCAGGGACAGTCTATGTTTTGGGTAAAACAGAGTATTTTTTATTTTAAATAGAAAACATAGTGAACATAAGTGTTTTGATCTTTGAAATCAACGTGGGTATTTTTATTTTTAACCCTTGTGGTCCCCACAATGTCTTGTTGATGTGGCGAGTTCTGCAATCAGAATGTTCACATATATGTTACCACAGCCATATCATATAATCGCCGATGAAATGTTTTAACGTGGCCCGATTTCAATATATGAGAACCGGACCCGATCCATATTATAGGTAGCAGTTTAATTGTGATCGCGGGTCCGATTCTTCAATCGGCATCAGGAGTGCATTGTTATTATGGCCCGATTGCACCGTGTGACATCCAAACCTGATCCAAGTTATAAGTTGGAGTTAAATATGTCCATCACATCCATTCCTCAATCGAAATCAGAAGTCCGATGTTTAAACCATTTATTTGTTAAGTCACGGACCCAATGGTTTTATGAATCGGAATTGATAAGAGCTTTTCGCGTCACATTCTCAGCTTACGTCAGCAACCCTCCGATGGATGTGATGAGGTTTTATATGATGGATTTAATAATCCATCGCACACAAAAAAGGTTACGTCAGCAAGACCAGTTTTGTTATGTGAAATGGTTCTATGTGTTTTGGCTCATAAGTTTTCAAATCCGACAGTGTATTGTTTTGGTTTATTGCATGACATAAGGTTTTAAATGTTTTACATTGTAATGTTTATAACATATGCGCGAAATGTAAGTGGGCCCGAAGGTCTTCCAAACAAGATTTAGTTTAGTTTCATTTCATATAGTTTTTGTTTATGTTTTAATATGCACAACATATAAAAGTTGAAAGGGCCCGAGAGCCTGTGGAATGTTAAGTTTTATTTTAAAAGCACAGTAGTGCGTTTTCTTTGTAACAGACAGAGAGGTTTTTTTTACACACAGTAGTGTAGAGTTTTATCTTAAAACAGAGACAGAGTATTGACAGAGCGTATTCTCTGTAGTGTTATATTTTGGTGAGACGGAGAAGTCTCTTTGGGAACCGCGTCTTGAAGCAGTCCAGAATTTTGTAACAGTTTTTTTAAGTAAATGAAATAGATTTTCAAGGGAAAAAATTTGTTCTCCAGTGAAGAAATTTTTGTATTTCTCTATGTTAAAGAGGAGAGTATTATTCTCTCTGGTTTGTTTTGGAATTTTCATAAATTCCAACATGGTATCAGAGCTAGTCCAAGCTCTTTGAAGGTGTCAAAGAAGCTGAAGGAAGGAGTTCTTTGTTGCAGCATCTTCTCCAACAGAGTGAAGACTCAGTCAAGAAGAATCCAAGGTATTTCTCAAGTCATTTTTTTGTGTTACTGTTGAAGACAGTTAGTTATTTTAAATACACAGTCAAGTATTTTGAAGCATAGTTAAGAGTGCAAGAATGGTTGGAGCCAGCACTAGCATCGGTATTGGAAATACCCAACTCCCACAATTTAATGGGAAAAACTATGACTACTGGGCAATAACCATGAGAGCCATGTTTGCTTCCCAAAAATTATGGAAACTTGTTGAGGATGGCTTTGAAAAGCCAGCAGATGAAAATGGGTTTAATTATTTAACTAGGCAGAGAAGGAACCGTTGAAGAGCAATAAGAAGAAGGATTCTAGAGCCTTCTACTTTTTGTATCAAGTAGTGCAGGAAAGTGTGTTTCCAAGTATAGCAGCAGCTAAGAGATCCAAAGAAGCATGGAAAATTCTCAAGACATCCTATCAAGGCATGGAGAAAGTGAAGACAACAAAACTACAGTTGCTAAGGTGATATTTTGAGACTCTCTGCATGAAGGAGTCAGATAACATTGACGCATTCTTCACACATGTGATTGGAATGGTCACACAGATAAGGTCTCATGGAGAGACTCTTGAAGAAAGGAAGATTGTGGAAAAAATATTAAGGATTCTAGCTTCAAGGTTTGATGTGATTGTCACTACCATAGAAGAGACCAAGAATCTCACAAATTTTTCAGTGGATGAGGTACATGCATCACTGATGACACATGAGCAGAGATTGGGTAGAAATGAAAACTCATCTCTAGAGCATGCCTTTAAGATCCAGATGTCTTTCGGAAGAGGAAGAGGGCAAGGAAGATGAAACAAGAGAGGAAGAGGTAGAAGCCAAAACAGAAGTGGAAGAAACAATATAGCAAATGCTCAAGGACAAAGGTATGATAAATCCAATGTCCAATGTCACTATTGTAAAAAATATGGACATTATGCAAATGAATGTAGAAAGAAGCAGCATGATATGGGTAATAGAACAAATGCAAATTTTACCAGAGAAAATATTAGCCAAGATAAATTGTTTTTAGCTTGTAATATGGCTGAGGAAAAGAGTGAAGATTTATGGTTTCTAGACTCCGGTTGTAGTAACCATATAACATGAAACATAGCCATGTTTTCTATGTTAGATGAGAGTGTGAAGTCATAAGTCACACTAGGGACTGATAGTAAAGTTTCTATTATGGGAAAAGGAGATGTAAATTTTTTAACAATGAAAGGTGAAAATAAATCCATAGCAGATGTTTATTATGTTCCAGGAATGAAATGTAACCTCTTAAGTATTGGACAACTTGTTCAAAAGGGGTACAATGTTCTCTTTGAGGATGATGTTTGCACCGTCATGGATAAACCACCCAGCAAACAATGTATTGTTGAAGTGAAGATGACAAGGAACAGGATGTTCCCTCTCAGGATGAGAGCATATATGAAAAATGAAGAAGAAGTTGCAGCAGTGACACAAGAAGCTTTCCAAAATGAACCAAAATATGACAATTGGTTGTGGCACTTGAGATTTGGACATCTCAACTTTGGAGGTCTTAACTTGTTTAACAGAAAAGGAATGGTAAGAGGTTTGCCATTGATTGAGAAACCGGACAGCCTTTGTGAAGGTTGTATTTTGGGGAAACAACACAGAGAAAGTTTTCCTTCCGAGAAAAGCATAAGGGAAAAATCACCCTTAGAGATTGTCCACTCAGATTTGTGTGGACCAATTCAAACTGCATCACTTGCTAGCAGCCACTATATGCAAACATTCATTGATGATTTTACTAGAAAAGCTTGGGTTTACTTTTTGAAAAAAAAGTGAAGTGTTTGAAAAAATTTGCAATTTCAAAGCACTTGTTGGGAACTAAAGTGGGCTGCATATCAAAGTCCTAAGGACTGATAGAGGAGGTGAGTATATCTCTAAATATTTTCTACGTTTTTGTAGAGAAAATGGGATTCATAAGCAGTTTACAACTAGATATACTCCGCAGCAAAATGGAGTTGCCGAAAGGAAGAATAGAACAATAATGGACATGGTAAGGAGTATGTTAAAGGCAAAGCATTTGCCTAATGATTATTGGGCTGAGGCTATACATTTTGCAGCGCACATATTGAATAGATGTCCTACAAAAGCAGTTATGAACAAAGTGCTGGAAGAGGCATGGAGTGGCACAAAGCAAGGTGTCACACACATGAAAGTTTTTGGATGTGTGGCTTATGCACACATTCCGGATCAACTAAGAAAGAAGTTGGACAGCAGGGGGGAGAAATGTATTTTCATTGGATACAGTGAGAAATCCAAAGCTTATAGGTTGTACAACCCATCCACCAAAAATTTTATTGTGAGCGGAGATGTTCAGTTTATTGAAGAGGAAGCTTGGGATGGAAGCATAGAGAAAACAGTGAATGTTAAACATTGTTTATCTCATGATGAAAATGATGATGAGTTGGCTGAAATACATCCCCAAACAGCAGCACCAACACAAGGGCAGCAAGAGACACCCTTGAGGAGAAATGAAAGTGCTTCTCCAAGCACACCACAACGAGGAAATTCAAGTGCTTCTTCGAGCACTTGTACACCTAATGAAAGAGGTAATAAGTTCAAAGATTTGAATGACATTTATGAAAAAGAGGCAGCAAATGAAGACATGAATTCTTTGTTTGCTTTATATTGTCATGTTGATGACCCTATCCACTTTGAAGAAGCTATTAAAGATAGGAAATGGATAGAAGCTATGGATGAGATGCCATAGAAAGAAACAAGACATGGGATTTGGTTGAACTCCCAAAAGGTAAAGATGTCATTGGAGTTAAATGGGTCTACAAGACCAAGAGTAATGCTGAAGGAAAAATAGAAAAACACAAGGCAAGACTTGTTGTCAAAGGGTATAAACAAAAGCATGAGATAGACTATGAGGAAAATTTTGCACTGGTTGCTAGAATGGAAACCATGAGAGCAATGTTGTCCATAGAAGCACAAAACAAGTGGAGAGTTTACCAATTGGATGTGAAGTCAGAATTCCTAAATGGAGTGTTAATGGAAGAGGTTTACATTAAAAAACCTCTCGGCTATGAAAAGAAAGGCCAAGAGCACAAAGTGTGCAAGTTGAAGAAAGCTCTTTATGAGCTAAAGAAAGCGCCAAGAGTGTGGTACAGTAGGATAGATTCCTATCTACTGGAAAATGGATTTGAAAAGTGTGAGGGAGAACCCACCCTCTACATCAAATAAAATGATGGTAAAATGTTGATTGTGGTTTTATATGTTGATGATGTTATTTTCACACGTAATGATGATTACCTTATTGAAAAATTTAAAACAGTCATGAAAGAAGAATTTGAAATGACTCACATGGGTTTGTTGAGATACTTCTTAGGAATAGAAGTAGAACAAGATGAAAATGGGATTTTTATCTCATAGGCAAAATATGTTAATGAAGTGCTGGAAAGATTTAATATGCAGGAGAGAAAAGCAGCAATCACTCCCACAGTGATGGGATTAAAACTCAGTAGAGAGGACAGCAGCAAGGATTTTGATCCTAGTTTCTACAAGAACATAGTTGGCAGCCTCATGTATTTGACTGCAACTAGGCCTGATATAATGCATGGTGTTAGTTTGATTTCCAGATTCATGGAGAGGCCAAAGGAAGCACATTGGCAGGAAGCGAAGAGAATTCTGAGGTATGTTAAAGGAACCAAAAGGTTTGGTATTTTATATACTGCTTCGGAATGTTCAGATTTAATAGGATACACTGACAGTGATTGGGCTGGAAGTGTAGATGATCGGAAGAGCACTTCTGGTTATGTTTTTCACATGGATTCAAAAGCCATTTCATGGGCTTCTAAAAAGCAGCACATTGTAGCGTTGTCTACAGCAAAGGTATAATATGTGGCAGCTACAGTAGCAGTGTGTCAAACAATTTGGATGAGAAGGATGCTAAGAAGTTTGTGCTAAGAGCAAGAAAAATGAACTGTGGTTTTTTGTGACAATAGCTTAGCTATTGCATTATCTAAGAATTTTGTGTTTCACAAGAGAATGAAACACATTGACACAAAGTTTCATTACATCAGGGAATTGGTAAACAATAGAGAAATTGTTTTGGAACACTGCAGAACTCAAGAGCAGTTTGCAGACATTCTGACCAAGCCATTGGGGCAGAAGAGTTTTGAATTTTTGAGAAAATGCCTGGGTATGACTATTAACCCAGCAGTTGAAATTAAGGGGGAGTGTTGAAATGTTATTTTCAACTCCTGTACATTCTGCCGTCTTCTAATTCTATTTGGAAGGATCCTGACAATGGGTCGCTTTCCAAAAGAGCTGAACAGTCAATTTCAATTTTTTGTTTGATCAGCACAGTCCTCTCCATTTGAAAAACAAAGGCTTTTTTTTTTTTGTTCAGGGACAGTCTCGGTTTTGGGTAAAACATAGTACTTTTTATTTTAAATAGAAAACACAGTGAATAGAAGTGTTTTGATCTTTAAATCAACGTGGGCGTTTTTATTTTTAACCCCGGTGGTCCCCACAATGTCTTGTTGATGTGGCAAGTTCCGCAATCGGAACGTTCACATATATGTTACCACAGCCATATCATATAATCGCCGATGAAATGTTTTGAGTATTATTCTCTCTGATTTGTTTTGGAATTTTCATAAATTCCAACAACATTCTGAAAGCTCCATGATGTGAATACCCCAACTCTCGACCCCAACTCTCGAGCGCATAGATCAAGCAACTCGGCAAAAAGAGGATGGTTTAGGTACTGTATCTCGACAATGAAACGATGGTCCTCCTTCCCTACGTAAATGGGTAGACATCCTGCTGGAACAATATTGGAGGACATTGCCTTCTGATTTGGTTTGGACCTTAACATTTTCGGCCACTTCTTCAATTTTTGCAAGTGCTTTAAAGTGTTCCTCATATTGATATAATCCCCCCACACAATCTCAACACAAGCGAACTCGGAACAATGTAAAACTAGTAAAGCAGTACTCGATGCGATTGTCACAATTTTGTTGGACGCAAAAGAGTTGCAAATGATTTATAAAGAGAAGGTCGGATTGAAAAAAGAAAATAAAAGAGAAAGAAACAATCGTTTTACGTTTGCATAAGAAAAAAAGGTACAAACGTCCTTGTTCCGTCGTTCAGGATGCCAGCTGCCTCCATGTGGATTGATTACGCAGACAAGTATTTTTAATTATATTCTTATTCTTAAATTCAGCGATGTGAGAACCGAGAGCGTCAGCTATAATTTATAGGAAGTTGTCTACCGAGCCGTGAAAAAGCCCGGAATTTGGTCAACTAAAACTCAAAAAATCAGTTGTTTTGAGTGTTTAGAATCAATTTTTGATGTTGGAAATGGATTCAGCACTATCAAAAACTCTTAGACACTCAAAATACTCAAGTTTAACAACTGTAAACAAGATTCTGAGCAAATGTTTGCCAGATTTTCTGAAAATCATTGCAATATTCTGGTTAAAAATGCGGCCTTTTTAGACTGTGAACGTTCGGTGAAGACGTGTGGAACCACCGGCGTCTTTCATTAGAGGCGCGTCATGTAACATGGCATGGCTGACGTTATGGACATTGGATTCAATTCTGCCACAATTTTTTACTCAGAGAGTGAGATTTTTTATTTTTATTTTTTAAAGCAGCTTACATTGAACCTCATTTGTTGGTGCAAGTTGAATACTGCGTTTGTACAGAATCAGTGAGTCGCTCAAAAAGCCTCACGCTCACGAGGGCCTCATTGCATCTCATGATTGAGGTTCCAATCCTCATCGTCATATTAAAAGACCCACATCCCGAACATTGGCAGTGGGTCTGTGAGGGCCGAGGTCCTCGTGAGCGTGACTCATTGTTTCCGTACAGATGCACTGCTGAGCCTGCAACTGTGATGGGCCCGACGGAATTCCAATTTTATTTTGCCGCAATACCTCCATGTGAACCGAATTCCAAGATACCTGAATGGATGGAATGAAGAGTTCGAAATCGTAGTTTGTAATATTAGACCTGGTTTTCTATTTTTGGGAATGTCATATGGTATCCGAGGCAAAACCGATATAACGAATTCGCTACCGTACAATATACCACACAAAATGGATATATGTGAGATTGACCATTTTCAACTGTGCAAATAGTTATCTCCTTTTCATATTCTTTTTAAAAAAAAACCTGACGTACTCATACACGGAACCATCAAAATCGATTTCGGGTTCCACGAGAAAATGTCCTAATGAAGTGTAATACCATGGTGAAAGTGAATTCATTGGTATTGATTTTAATGACTTCCAAGAGGTTGAATAGCCGTACCAAGAGAATAACAACTCCAGCTTATCTTTATACTTTTTGGATGTTTGATTTTCTATTATGAATCGTGATTAGAAGGTTAGCCATTAGGTTGATTTTATAAAAATGCTTTCATAGTGAATGTGTATATATATATATTTTAGATTGTAAATTTCATGACAAAGTGTCATTTAATTTCCACCATAATTTTAATGTAAAATATGCTAGTTATATCTTCCCAAATTTCTTTGGGTACTCCCTACTTACTCCTCTTACATCTAAGCTTGTTTGGTTTTTTGTCCCAAATTTTCTATATCAAATGTCTAAAGGTGACATAATCATCAATGGTAGAATGAGTAGGTCTAAAATCTACTTTATCTTTCTCTCATATTTTTCCCAACAGTTGATTCTTAGCTCTATCATGCTTCCAAAAAGCTTGCTCATGAGGGTGTTGACCATAATAGTGTGATAGTTAGAAGGGTTATTGATATCTCCATTCTTAAAGAGAGGAATGACCACGGGGTAGTCCATTTTCTCTGAAATCCATCCTCAATAACCCCATTGAAAATTCACATAATTATTTTTATGTGAGGAGCAAAAAGCCCAACTCCCTATTTTAAAAATTTAGCTTGAAGCCTATCTAATTCTTAAATCCTTGCTTGATATCATCCACTATGAAGAGTTCCACTCATGTGCTCACTATGGGAGGAGTGTCTTTCTCATGTACCCATTCATAGAGGAGTTTGGTATACTGTAGTCATTGAACACTTGTAATATTTTTCTCATTCTGCTTTCTCCTTTGTTGTAGTTCTCTCCAAAATGCTCTCGGATTGTGTTTTCCAAGATATATTAACTCTTTCTTCTTGGATATCTTAGCTTGTTTGCATTCTTCATCATACATGATACAAAGCATTTTCCTCAAAAATACTTGTATCCCTCTTCTTGGGATGAGATCTTTTGCATGCACTTGTCTTGTGGATTGTTAAGTTCATGTTAGATGAAATCCATAGTACAAATGGTTTAGAATTGAATGTACAAGGACCTAAACTAAATAGTTACTAGTGAAGCTATATAGAATAATTAGCTAGTAAATGTTGATAGACTTCAATGCAAAAAAAAATATGAAAACATTTGTTTTATGATACATATCACTTTGCTAAAATTAAAAAATTATTAAAATTAACTAAGTTATATTATTATTATTATTATAAAAATAATTAATATATAACATAAAACAAATATACTTTTAAAAAAACATTAGTGAGTTTTCTTAATCATGGAGATTTATCCTTACTTTACCCCAATATTTTTAATTTGTAAATAGTCTTTATTTCAATATTATGGGTTAATACCATCACTAATCAATAGCACAAGCGAGTACCATATCTTATGGATACCATATATCCAAAAAAATCATAAGTCACTTCATATAACACTTGTTTAAATTGTTACCATTCACCAAATGATTATTGATGACTATTTATTAAAATTCTAAAAAACCTACTCTAAAATAAACAATCATAATTTTGTAAATATAAATTCAAAAATGTCTTCTTAGTTATTTGATCTGTGAAAATCTCTTAAACAAATATTTGCTCTAATTAGAATAAATCCTCAATAAAAGCATCTAAATCTAAAATAATGATACTCGAAAAACTATAACAATAAGAATTTGTGTTTTCAATTACTTTATATAATATATAGATATACACATTCGTATTCTTATTCTTATTATTATCATTTTAAACCATATATAATATGCAAATTGTTGACATTGAAATAATTTGGCTAACATGAGCATTGAGATATTTTGTTTATGGATTACATTTTCCACATTAATTTTTTTTCTATTCATAAATTTATAAATACATTTAAATATTACTTTCAATATTTATATTTACAATTATTTCTTCTATGTGTACATTGACCAACCCCACCCATGATAATCAGAATTATCTCTCTGTGTTGACAATCACTAAGAAGAAAATGAACATCACTAGGATAAGAACTAATTCTCACTAGCTTCGAAGTGAGATCACAAAAACAAGATTTTGAAGGATGCCAATTAGACTTTTTTTTATTTTCTTTTATTGAGTTGTCATAGACCACATTGGTCTTAGTGGACATTAATCATCATCATCATCATCATTTTATTGTGGTTCATATATAAATATGTTTAGTCTTTTTCTAAAGTTAATATAAAAATTAATTAGTGAACATAGATATTAAACTGATTTATTTACCTATCCAATTGAAATATGAAAATACAAATAATATCGACTTTATTATCTTATTTCATATGGACATTGAAATATTTTATTTATTGTGAGAGTGAATTATTTTTACCGTATCTCCGTTGTATTAGGTTGTATTATCAACAACTAGTAAAACGAACACATTTAGAGTGTGAGACTATGTTTATAATAATTTTAAGTAAAACTAACCAAATATGTAAATTTATTTTTATTTTGATTATAGCATACATTATTTTTTAATTTAAATAAACACATGTTGCCTTCATATTGGCTATAGAATAATCTTTGATTCCATTTTTATGGGGAATTAATAGAATATCGTTAAGATTAATCAATCTCTCTCATTACGTCTTTGAATGCATAAATGGATCTTGAGATTTCCTTGAATACTTGGAATAAAATAGCTTAAGCATGGAATAATGATCCTTAAAATATTATAACAATAATAATTTATTTTTTCAATTACTTTATAAAATATTTAGACATTTTATTATTATTATTTTAAACTACATAAATTTTGACATTGAAATAATTTAGTTAGCTTGGACATTAGGATATTTTATTTTTAGGTTATATTGTTCGTATTAAAGTTTTTTTATTAATATATTTTAAATACATTGGAATATTATTTAATCTCATATATTGAAATATTACTTGAAATTAATGGAGAAAGTTTGTTTCACGGTTGTGGGTGTGCCTTATTTTAGACTTAGTTCCTATTTTCTAGGAGATAGTTTTGATCTTTGTAAATTGAATGTAAACTTATTTATTTATTATTTTTATGATCAATGGAATAGAGTGGTGTTTCTTGGCGAGTCTCGAGATGTAGCTCATCTCACCTATGAGCTGCTAGTTTCGGTTTGCAAGTTTCATTCTAATTTGATATTCCATTTTTTATCTTGGTATCAGAGCTTTGTGTGAGTTGGGCTTGTGGTGAGTTGAGTCTTTGTGGTTGAGAGCCTTGGGGGCTGAGATCAGAGAGAATTTTTTGCTAAGAACTTTGGTCGCTGAGATTAGAGAGCCTTGGTGGCTAGGATCAGAGGTGAGATGGTACAAATTTTCTTGTGAGACAGAGTGCTAGTTTTTTTTAATAAACCTGAGCAACACGCCCCCAACAAAGAGTGGTCATGCTTACTAGCATTAGAAATACACAGGGAAAGATCCTTTTTTAGAATTGATGATTAATATGGGTACCCGCACTGATTGCAAAAACTTATAAGAATTTTCTTCAACGCAACCTACAACAAGGTGAACCCACACTGCTATTTTTTTCATGTTAAAGCTCGCTTGATACCATTTGTATCTATGTTGTAGAATCTGGAGTTGGATTTGAAATATATTGTTGGAGGATCTAAAGGTGGATCCGTAGATCGGTTGATGGAGGATCTGGATTTAGATCCATAGATCTACTATTGGGGGATTTAGAGGTAGATATGCAGATCGAGTGTTGGAGGATTTGGTGTTGGATCCAGATATCAGTTGCTGGATTACTATATCTATAGATTAGACAAGTGGATCTATTGATTAGACAAGCTACTAGTGGTGCTTGTGAATTAAAAGCAGGGAACTATTGATTTTTTTTTCAAGAATAATCACATTGCAGAGATATACCTTAATGAGAGAAATAAGCTCGATGGGTCAAATTACACCAACTTGAAGTTCAAGGTTTTGTTGTGGTAAAACACAACCCCCCAATTTTTGACTTGTTCACTTCAAATAATGGGGACCCTTTCTATAAATTTTTGGCTAAATTCCTTTTAGGGTTTTTATTTATTTGATTATCCTACGCGATTGTTAATTTTTCATTTTCTTTGTATTCTTGTTTTGATTGCTTTGTTAAAATTAATTTTTAATAAGCTTCCCATTGATGCTTGTTTTACCTCATTTGGTCAACTGGTTTGAAAATGGTACTCCTTTAAAGTCCCATCATTTATCTAGTCTGGATTAAAAATGCTATTTTTATTCTTTTTTTTCTTTTTTTTTCGGAGTAGCTATAGTTTAGAAAATTTCATAACTAAACTAAAAATCATTAAAATAAAACCAAAATAAAAAATTGATATTTAACATTAAATTTTGAGATTAATTAAATTAATTATTATAATAAAATATAATTAATTTAATTAAAATTAAAACTTAATATTAAAAAATATATATATATAAAATAAAATAAAATAAAATTGACATCGCATATCGCAATATCGCAATATCGGATCCATCGCAATTTTTTAAACATGCACATTTGAAAATCCCCGATCCAAGGTTCTTGCGATATGCAATGTGTTAAAAGTTTTTAATATAAATTTTTTTGTTTTACCCCTTATGTCTCCCGTACCTCCACCTCACTCACCCTCACCTCACCCTCACCTCACACTCCACTCACCATATCCCTCCATAATCTCACATGTATGAATTAATGGGTGTAGATTGATTTCAATGGTTTGTTTAATGGAGTTTGGGTTTGATTTGATTCCAATGGTTTGTAAATTAATTTTTATATTTTTATATTATAATAATTATATTATAATTATAATTTTAATATAATTTGAATTATAATATTAATTATATTTAAATTAACTTTTTCAAATCATTTGTATATTAATTTAATTTTGTAACTTAATTAATTTCTAAATTAGATGATAATTAATTAGAATTAATTGTATATATTAGTTAGTTAATAATTAATTTAGAATTAATTATTAGATAATTATAATCTAATTTAGGATTAAATTTTTAATTAAAAATTCTGATTTTTAGCCCAACAATAGAATTTCTAGAATTATGCGAGTTTTGACTCATCAACTTTGAAGGCTCATAGATTGAGTTATACTTGGCCAAATAAGGCCCAGGATGGCTCATTGGAAATATAAAATCAAGGAGAACATTTCTAAGGAGGTTCCACTAATAGATTTGATCATTAATTGGGTAAAAAATCATGCAGAAGATCAAGCTCCGAATTTCTGAAACAAAATCAATTCTCTAAGTTATTTTCTGCATTTTCATTTGTCCTAAGCCTCTTCTAATTGTAGATTCGCTCATCAATAATATCTTTGGCCAATTAAAACATCCCAGGCATCAATAGAGAGTTTATATTTTATTTTTAATTATTTATTTAAATAGAATTTGATTGGATTTGTTTTAATGCCAGAAATGGTATTTTGATTTTATTGTTGCATCTTAATTTATTTTGATTTCTTTTTGCAGGAAAACAGTCGAAGAGATATGAAGAAAAGATCTTAATCAATGAGAATGCTCCAGCAATTAAAATATTGGAATTTTTGAGAAAATAAAAGTGATTGGGCAGATTTTCTTCAACAAACTTTTATCTCAAGAATTCCTTTGCAAATATTATAAATAGTAGATTGCAGAATGGAATAGAGGCTGCTCTCCTCTGCAATTCTAGAATTCTAAAAGCACTTTTGTAATAGGGATTTAGATTTGTAGGTGGGAGGAGTGGAATCTCAGATCTGGGGATTATTTAGGTTTTTCTTTTACATCCTGAGTTATGTATAATGAACAGAGTTTGCACTATTGTATCTCTGATTTTGAAAGTAGAAGTTTAGGCATTATAAAGGACTATTAGAGACCGGAGCTGGAGAAATGGATTCAATAAATTGGTATTTCGAATACTATTATTTTAAATGCTGGTTTTATTTTATGATAACAAGAATGGTGTCAATTTACTAACATATTTGTGCACTTTTGTCGGTATGGGTAATTTGCTTCTATTTTATGTTGTTATTTATCTCTGCTCTTATGGGCTGAATTCTGATTTCTGAGTAACTATTTACTCATAAATCTGTCTTTTAATATTGGATGAATAAATAGTGATATGTTGTGAACTTCTTCCACATATTATTGTTTAATAATTCAAGTTACTGATTAAATGATCAATACCATTTTGTGAACTACTTCCTCAGTGTTGTTGATTGATTATTTCAGTTAAAAGGTCTCAATACGATGTGTTTTGCTATCCATAATGTCAGTTAATTGAAATATTTCATTAATTTGATATTCATTATAAACAAGACATATTTCAATCTCAATATTTTAAATACCTGCTCTTGGTTGGGTTAGATCTATATCTGCCTAATTGAGATAGGATTAAGATAGTTCGTTTTGCTTGCATTTTTGAATAAGTTTGCATTTAGAATAATTTCTACATTCTTTTAAGTCCTTTTCCCAAAGAGGCAAACTTTAGTAGTGGATTGGCTAAGCCCTAAATTAGCTTAAGGATCACTTTCTTGCGTGATCAACAAGAAGGTTAATCTGATGTCTCTTTTCCATTTGTGAATGCAAGTCATATTTTAAAGCCATTGGAGATTGAGAGAAGGTAGCTAGACCTGGTTGAACCAGTCAGAACCACCATTCCAAACGGAAAAGGAGTTGCTTTAAGGTTCGGACCGGGTGGTCATCCCCCATGTTGTTGCAGCGATTTTCGAGGCTTCAACATTTTGGCGCTAGAAGGGGGGCCTGAAACTTGTTGTATGTTGGAGTCTTTTCAATTTTAACATTTTATTTAATCACAATGGCTCCTCTTAAACTTCCAATTTGGAGTTGTATCCATGGACCTGCATCTTCCAATACTCCACCCGAAGTGGTAAGACTCTTGTCTCAGGTAAATTTTAATGGTGAGAGAAATTCTCCTGCTTTTAATCATGTCCTTCAATTTATTCAAAATGTTTCAAATTATGATTTTCAAGGAATTGATGAAGGCATTTTATGCAGAATTTTTACTCTCACATTTGCGGCAAAATCCAGAAACTGGTGTAGAACTCTTCTGGTTGCCTCAATTCATAGCTGGGATCAATTTGTTACAATTTTCATTTGTAAATTTGACCGCTATGATTATGATTAGGTATGTCATGAAATTTAATATCTACGAAATGAAAATGAGTCTGTTAGAGATTTTGATATTCGATTTCATTTGAATTTTTTACAATTTAATGTCGGAGATGAACCTATGGAAGAAGAATCACTAGATTGGTTTGAACATAATTATTCTCTTTCTCCTATTCCCGATCCATATGGAATTAGTTCAAGCTTTGTTCCATCCCCTCCCAATATAGATGTGAAACCCAATTTGGATGTACAAATAAATTGTGATAAAGAGGTTTCAAAAAGCTTGGAAAATATTTCTAATCAAATGCAAGAAGACAACAACAGCAATTTTGGAGAAAGACTTGCATTGGAATCTGAAAGTTTATCTGCATTAAATTCAGAAAATCAGATTGCAAATCAGCAAGTGCAAGCAACAATCAAAGTAAATAATAGCATGCAAACTGCTATACAAATTTCTGAATCTTTTCATGATGAGCAAATGCTGAAATCAGAGTAGCAAAGCAATCTTCTTCAAAAAAGCATGAGTACGCAAAGAAATGATTTAGAATCTGAAATTTACAATGAGCATAATGTACAAGAATTCTCAAACAGAAACATTTTTAAATGCATTATTTCAGATTCACATTTTCCCCTTTATCCTGATATTTTTAATGATGGTAATTTTCCCCCTCCTGGTGTTAATGATATTTCAGAAAATACAGAGGCTGATCTAAATGAATCACCATTAAGTTTTTATCAAGATAGAGAAGCAATTAATGATCATTCTTTTGCCATTAATGAACATGAAATTCTTGTTCCTCCGTGTTTGGATATATTGGATAAGATTGAAGGGAATTCTAGAGAATCTTGTGAAGTCATTTATGATAATTACTCTGACATTGAGGATATTGATTTCTATTCTTCTAAAGAGATTCCTCATGATAAAATTCAAATAACATCTGAGAATGAGGAACATTTCAATTTAGAAATTATTCCAACTAATCCTCGCTCTAAAGCAGATAATCATCTTCATGATTTCACTATTCGAGAAAATATTCCAATTTATGATTCAAATCATGATCAAGCTTTCATTCCTGTTCATAATCATCAATCTCTTTCTAATTCACAAGTTGGAATTCGAAATTACTCAAACTCCATAATTCTGGCCAATCCTTGTGAAAAAAAAATTATTTCAAAACGATCCCGATTGTGCTGTAACATTAGTTGTACAAATAGTGATTTCATTTTATTTTTGTTTCCTCACTTATTTTGTATTAAATCAGATTTATTTTCAGATTTTATTTTTTAGATTTTTGATACATTACGCTGGCATATTGAGCACTTTATTATTAAACATTCAATTGATACATTGCCCTGTTGGAAAATTGAAGTTTTATATTATAATCAAAAGCATCAAAAGCTATTTCAATTTCAATTTCAATCAATGCTAATGTTTTATCAAAAGCTTCTATCTTCTCAAAGGCAATATCAACAAGAGAGTGTATTTTTAGAAGTCTGCGAGCAATCCAAGTTAATTAATAATTTTCCATTTCATTTGAAAGATTTCCATCCATTTTTCATTAATTCATTTGAAAAATATTTGGAAATTTTTCCTTCATGGAAGATTGTCAATAGCTTAACATTTACACATAACACTAACAGTTTCTTCCAGGCCTTTGAATCTAAAAGCTCATATCCACAATCTGGCCTTTCATCTCCTGTTTTGAACATTTCCCAATTATTAATAGAAATCCATCCAAATTTCTATGATCCAATTGGTATTCAATTGGAAAGAAAATTTCATGAGAAGAGATTTTAGATAAGCTTCTAACAATAGTTGTACATTCTGATTTCAGGTTTAATTTTCTTAGTTCAATTGGATTTGTATTTTTATTACTAACATTTGAATTGTACATACATGCAGGGATTAAAATGAGAAAATGGTTACACTAGAAATATGACTATACCTAGTCATTTTTCAAGTATATGGTTAGAATAGGAGTAGAGTTAATGTAGTTAATTTATTTTTAACAGTTCTGTAGATTAAAAATAAAACAAAGCAATCAGCCATTTTCATACATGTTCAGTGAAAACATTTTCTCCCAATCAGAAAATTTTAATTCTTGCTTTCCTTTTTAAATTTCTTACAACAATACCTCTACTCTGTCTATTTTGAATAATGTCTTGATTAAATTCAATTAAGGTTGCACTTGGCATCAATCGCCTCAAAGCCACTTTTCTTAATTTTGGGATTTCCTTCTAATATTTTCTTTTGAAATTTATATGATAAACGTTTTGAGGATATAAAAGCTTCATGATCTCATTATTCCGTGAAATGTATGACTGTCTATGATAAGCTTAATTCTGACTCAATCATTATTATTCAGTCTAACCTTTCGTGGTAATCATATGAAGTTCATATTATCTTCCTCGAAATTTGCTAAGCTCACCTTAATGATGCCCATTTTGCTGTGTGCACACATTCAGATCTGTTTTGACATTTTTCCACAATTAGTGGCTTTAATCCCATTCAGACCTTTAGTTTATTATCTGATGTTGTAATACTCATCATATTTATTTACTAAAGGCATTATTGAACAGTCACTATAACAATACATATTTTTCTCAAGTTAATTCGGAATGAGAAGAGGTAATAAATTGTTGTTTCAATTCAAAAGGGAAGACTATTTTCATATTTATTTCTGGTAAATTTTGTATTTCCTGAACATGAATAAGCAGATTTTATTTAGGCTGGTTACTCATTCCGATTTAGAATAAATGATGAGATGATTTTGGATAAAGGAAAAATTTTGATAAATCGAAGGAAAAATTTGAAGATTCATGAGGTAAAAAAACTATAGAGAATTTCCTTCCAGGTATGCATTCACAAGTTCATTCTCATCTATTATTAGTTTCTCTTTTTCTTAGTTCATTTTTATTTTTGTTTTGTTTTATTTTCGAGTTTTCATTTGTTTTCAAAACTTAAAGTAAGCAGCAAACCCATTTCAAATTTGCAACAGGTTCAGGGAAATTTTATTTTGAGATTCATTAGAATTTGAACATTTTTAACTTTTCTTTCAACCATTAGAAAACCCAATTGAAATTTCAAGAAATATCATATGATTCAACTTGATTTTCATATTGCTAATACTTCAGTGAAAATGTTTGCAATACTACCATCCCACTTGTCTTCGTCAATAATTTCATTCCGATATCACATCATCCACTTCATAGCCATTTGTAGCGAAATATTTCATTGAAAGTAGCTTTTAGCATTTTTGATAACAAATTGTTCATAAAAGATCTCCAATGTATTACCTCGCTCATATGTCATATTGCATTTCGCATATCAAAGGTTTGCAGTTAAATATACTTCCATTATCATGAATCGTCGATCTCCAATAAACGACTTTACCGATATTGCGATGACCACATAATTCCGGATCCGATATTAAATTCAAATTAAGTTTATAAAATATCACGTCCATTAGATCGCAATAAAACTAGGGGCTTAATTTTAAAGGGCCGATGTCTCAGATCTAGTATGTTATTAAACTTTCATCATAAAATTATCGGGTCCACTCTTCATCGCATATCGGCGTATCGAGAATTGTTACATTATGTGCTTAAGATTGCCGATCAAGATTGCCGATTAACCACATCATTCATCGCATATCGGCATCACAAGAATCATATTGTGTTACATCGAGTACCAAAATTTTGCCAATCGCCGATTAACAATTGCCGATATCGCAATCGCTTCATCGCATTTTTATTTATGCTTACATCACAATTCCAAATTTGCGATGCGCGTTGTGCAATGTGGGAAGCACAATGTAAATATTCCCCGATCCCCGATATAATATTTCTTCAATGATGTGATTTCTCCATCACATTGCACATCTTTTCAACGCATGTTTTCATATCGGCAATTTTTCATTTGCAATCTCTGATGTGATAGCTTTCAATGCATGCCTCTGAGCCATTAACATTTAATCGATATATGGCATAGCAACAAAGGTAAAGTCTTGCAGATTAAACTCGAAGCATGGTGAAGAAACATGTGATGTGAATCATCCAATACGACGATGTGTTATTTTAAAAGCGAGCTAGGGTAACCACTATGGTAAGAGAGCAACTGATGATAAATTTGTGGCATATTCAAATCATTATGATTTTTCATGTATTTCAGTTTTAAATATATAATTCCATAATTAAAAAAGAAATTCAAGTCCTCTCTATATTCACATTTAAATTTTATTATCATGGATGAGGTCTTGATTCTGGACAATTTATAAAATCATGGAGTTTATATGAAACTTATAATATTTTGAGAAACATTCGTTACTGCAAATTCACATTCTCATTTCTAATGCATTTCTTTTAATTTCAATTCCCTTGAGCACTAAGCATTCCATTTTTTCATTTTACTGCTTGCTTTAGTTTAGATAAAATAAATAATGATTTTGGGTTATAGGATTTTGGTTAGTTTGACTTCTTCAAGTTTTTTAATGTTAATTAAAATAAGAAGTCATCTAGTTTGGAGAAACTGATACCTTTCAGGTAAAATCAAAAGCAATTATCCAATGGTAAGATTTATGTACCCACTTTCATTAATTTCCATTTCATTACTTTAATTTTCAGTTTTCTGATATATAAATATGTTTTGCAGCTCTTCATAAAAGCTTCCAATCCTCTGCCAGATCATATTTTCGAAGTCCATACTCTTATCCTGGCTTTATTTCAATAAGTAGCAATAATCTTCGTTGAAACAGCTACGCTAGGAAGTTTCTGAACCTTTAATCTGTTTCTTTAAGCATTCCTTTTTATTAGAAAATGATTAAGATGATGTTTGGAAACAAAAATATTGAAATCAGACAGAAAGTTTTCATTGTGGCTGAATTTTATCGTCACTGCTATCTAAAAAGCCTAAAACACTTACAACCTTGCAAGGTATGATTTTTCTAAATCTCGACATAAGAAGGATTAATTACACGATTATTTTCTTTCTTCATATTGTTGAGACATTGGTATAAACATTCTTGTTTGAGTTTATCTTGCGAAACTTGGATTTTCTTTTTAAAAAAAAAAAAAAAAATTCTTCATTTTTATTTTTGCTCATTTCTTTCTCATTTTAGCATAAGAATTCTTTTTCCTTTGGTTTTCAGTTTTGATTTTTGTGACTTTGCCATGATTTATATGGAAGGCCTTCTTATTACCTAAATATGGTTGGCATACAGAGAGAAAAAATTGTTCATAATCATCTATTAACTTTTTCTTAAATATCTTAGTAAAGTTTGATTTTCTTATTATAAAGGTAGATATACTTAAGGAAGAGATTACCAATTTAGAAAAATTGACAAAGTATCTGGAGAAATTTCTTTTTCATCAAAATTGTAATCATTTTGAGATTTCAATATTTTATTAAGATCTTTCAAAGTTCTATTATCAGTCAAGAAAAGTTATTTTTAACCAAGTAAAGACACTTTACAGCAAAGCACCTTTTAACTCTGAAGTTGTCATTCTTAACTCTTAAGGAGTCAATGATTGTCCTTGTCCCAAAGAGTCTTATTTTTCTAGAATATAATCCAGAGATATATTTAAACTTAAAAGATAAGAGGTCTCATTATGAGCCTGCTTACCATGATCATAGGGGAAAAATAGGCTGACATTACCAACACTGCCAAACAAACCAGGGTAATGGCTTATGATTGCAAACAATTATAAGACAAGGGGTCTCATCACGAGCCAGCGTGTTCAGTCCAATTATAACCAGTGAATGGCGTTGTCAACTATCTAGCTACCAAACTAGGACAATGGCTTTTAAGAACTAAAAAAATAAAAAATAAAAAATAAAAAAATAAAAAAATAAAAAAAATAAAAAATAAAAAATAAAATAAATAAACATATATAAATGGATTTATTTCTAGGTCAATAATTCTTAAAAATATGGGATTCTGAATCATTGGTGATTAAAAGGTAACCCTGTCGAGACTATAGATGTTTGCTGGCAACAATGGCTCTACCTGTGACAAATGAGTATATTTTAAAAGCTAAGCTGTAAAGTGACCCCTGCTTTATCTCTACAACTAATTAAGGACTGATATATAGTTTTGAAATATTTTAATTTATGAGGAATTTTAAGAAAAATTACAGTTAGATGATTCTTTCTTTTATTCAGACTAATGAACCTAGTCAAGCATTTTAAGTATAATTCTCTTTTCTTTAATTATTTTTACTTGAATTTTAGTAAAATCTCATTCATATCAAACAGAGATAACTGGTTCTTCTCCCGTGTGTCGCCATTGTTGTGGTAAAACACAACCCCCCCATTTTTGACTTGTTCACTTCAAATAATGGGGACCCTTTCTATAAATTTTTGGCTAAACGCCTTTTAGGATTTTTATTTATTTGATTATCCTACGCGATTGTTAATTTTTCATTTTCTTTGTATTCTTGTTTTGATTGCTTTGTTAAAATCGATTTTTAATAAGCTTCCCATTGATGCTTGTTTTACCTCATTTGGTCAACTGGTTTGAAAATGGTACTCCTTTAAAGTCCCATCATTTATCTAGTCTGGATTAAAAATGCTATTTTTATTCTTTTTATTTATTTTCGAAGTGGCTGTAGTTTAGAAAATTTCATAACTAAACTAAACATCATTAAAATAAAACCAAAATAAAAAACTGATATTTAACATTAAATTTTGAGATTAATTAAATTAATTATTATAATAAAATATAATTAATTTAATTAAAATTAAAACTTAATATTAAAAAATATATATATAAAATAAAATAAAAAATAAAATTTACATTGCATATCGCAATATCGCAATATCAGAATACATCGCAATTTTTATAACATGCACATTTGACAAAATGCGATATGTGATAAGGCGATATGTGATGTGTTAAAAGTTTTTAATATAAAGTTTTTTGTTTTACCCCTTATGCCTCCCATACCTCCACCTCACTCACTCGTACTTAAGGTTTTATAATCACACTCCACCACCATATCCCTCCATAATCTCACATGTATGAATTAATGGGTGTGGATTGATTTCAATGGTTTGTTTAATGGATTATGGGTATGGATTGATTCCAATGGTTTGTAAATTAATTTTTATATTTTTATATTATAATAATTATATTATAATTATAATGTTTATTATAATTTTAATATAATTTTAATTATAATATTTATCATATTTAAATTAACTTTTTCAAATCATTTATATATTAATTTAATTTTGTAACTTAATTAATTTCTAAATTAGATGATAATTAATTAGAATTAATTGTATATATTAGTTAGTTAATAATTAATTTAGAATTAATTATTAGATAATTAAAATCTAATTTAGGATTAAAATTTTAATTAAAAATTCTGATTTTTAGCCCAACAACAGAATTTCCAGAATTATGCGAGTTTTGACTCATCAACTTTGGAGGCTCATAGATTGAGTTATACTTGGCCAAATAAGGCCCAGGATGGCTCATTGGAAAGATAAAATCAAGGAGAACATTTCTAAGGAGGTTCCACTAATAGATTTGGTCATTAATTGGGTCAAAAATCATGTAGAAGATCAAGCTCCGAATTTCTAAAATAAAATCAATTCTCTAAGTTATTTTCTGCATTTTCATTTGTCATAAGCCTCTTCTAATTGTAGATTCGCTCATCAATAATATCTTTGGCCAATTAAAACATCCCATGCATCAATAGAGAGTTTATATTTTATTTTCAATTATTTATTTAAATAGAATTTGATTGGATTTGTTTTAATGCCAGAAATGGTATTTTGATTTTATTGTTGCATCTTAATTTATTTTGATTTCTTTTTGCAGGAAAACAGTAGAAGAGATATGAAGAAAAGATCTTAATCAATGAGAATGCTCCAGCAATTAAAAGATTGGAATTTTTGAGCAAATAAAAGTGATTGGGCAGATTTTCTTCAACAAACTTTTATCTCAAGAATTCCTTTGCAAATATTATAAATAGTAGATTGCAGAATGGAATAGAGGCTGCTCTCCTTTGCAATTCTGGAATTCTAAAAGCACTTTTGTAATAGGGATTTAGAGTTGTAGGTGGGAGGAGTGGAATCTCAGATCTGGGGATTATTAAGGTTTTTCTTTTACATCCTGAGTTATGTATAATGAACAGAGTTTGCACTATTGTAGCTCTGATTTTGAAAGTAGAAGCTTAGGCATTATAAAGGACTATTAGAGACCGGAGCTGGAGAAATGGATTCAATAAATTGGTATTTTGAATACTATTATTTTAAATGATGGTTTTATTTTATGATAACAAGAATGGTGTCAATTTACTAACATATTTGTGCACTTTTTTCGGTATGGGTAATTTGCTTCTATTTTATGTTGTTATTTATCTCTGCTCTTATGGGCTGAATTCTGATTTCTGAGTAACTATTTACTCATAAATTTGTCTTTTAATATTGGATGAATAAATAGTGATATGTTGTGAACTTCTTCCACATATTATTGTTTAATAATTCAAGTCACTGATTAAATGATCAATACCATTTTGTGAACTACTTCCTCAGTGTTTTTGATTGATTATTTCAGTTAAAAGGTCTCAATAGGATGTGTTTTGCTATCCATAATGTCAGTTAATTGAACTATTTCATTAACTTGATATTCATTATAAACAAGACATATTTCAATCTCAATATTTTAAATACCTACTCTTGGTTGGGTTAGATCTATATCTGCCTAATTGAGATAGGATTAAGATAGTTCATTTTTCTTACATTTTTGAATAAGTTTGCATTTAGAATAATTTCTACATTCTTTTAAGTCCTCTTCCCAAAGAGGCAAACTTTAGTAGTGGATTGGCTAAGCCCTAAATTAGCTTAAGGATCACTTTCTTGCCTGATCAACAAGAAGATTGATCTGATGTCTCTTTTCCATTGGTGAATGAAAGTCATATTTTAAAGCCATTGGAGATTGAGAGAAGGTAACTGGACCTAGTTGAACCAGTCAGAACCACCATTCCAAACGGAAAATGAGCTGCTTTAAGGTCCGGACCGGGTGGTCATCCCCCATGTTATTGCAGCGATTTTCGAGGCTTCAACAGGTTCAAAATTTTCTTGAGGGTTTTGTGCATGAAAAATTGCAACCAGAGATGAAGCAAAGTCGATTGTAGTTGGTGGTGTCACAATTGCATCAATTCAAGATTGGGAAAAGAGGAAAAATAAAGTGAAGGTGTTGTTGAAGATGTCAGAAAAATACAACATAATCCCTCATATCCGAGACTACAAAACCACCAATGAGATTTCACTAACAGTCAAGCATTTGTATGAAACCAAAAATACAAATTGTATGTTGTTTTTGAAGTGTAATTTTTTCTCCATTATAATGGAATATAATGGATCTATTGTTGCATTCATCTCATGGATTAAAAAACTAAGAGACAATTTAGGTGACATAGGGGAGAAAGTATCCAACTCTGATATCATTACAATTACCTTAAATGGCATGAAAAAGGATTATCAAATGTTCATCATAGGGCTTGCAACATGGGATAAAACTCCCATATTTGAAGAGTTGATATGGATTTTGATACAGGAAGAAGAGAGACGTAAGAATATGAAGCCTCAGAATGAAAATATAGCATTGGTGGCAAATAAAAAGTTCTTCAAATGGAAATCAGGAGGGGGACATAAATGCAGTGGTCCATCTCATAAAAATCCATTTTCAGGTATGTTATCTATTAAAAATGATTATGGAATTAAGTGTTTTTACTATGGCAGAACTGGTCATGTTGCTAGAGACTGTTATAAAAATAAGAATGATGAAAACAAACATAGGCACAAGAGGCATACATGGAATTTTGCTGGCAAAGATCTAAATTGTGATCTGAAATTATTTGTGTCTAATGTTGCTCTTTCTGTTGAGACTGATGAGGCTAGAACTTGGTTTGTGGATTCTGGAGCATCCACTCATATGACGTGTAATAAAAATTGGCATGAAAATTTTAATAAAACCAACAATATTGCTAACATCTACCCATGAGATGATAGAGCATATCAAATTAAAGGGTATGGAGATGTTCCTGTGATTTTTCCAAGTGGTAATATCAGGTGCATCTAGAATTTCATGTATGTTCTTGATATTAAAAATAATTTGATCTCTGTATCCATGATTACAGATCAGAATTTAAAGGTGTAGTTTTTCAAAACTTATTGTATCGTAAAGGATTTACTAGATCATCAAAGGCTAATTGCATTGGAAGTAAGAGTTATAGGCCTATATAAGTTAAATGTTACAAGAATGTCACATCAAGCTTTAACTTCAACGACTATGACAACAAAGGATATTTGGCATCGAAGGTTTGGTCACATCAACCTTCATTATTTATTGTTGCTGCAGAAACATGGTATGGTTGATGGACTTCATATTTTAAGAAATGAACATATTGATTGTGAAGGTTGTGTAGTAAGAAAAATGCACATAGATGAATCTCCCTCTATATTAAATAGGAGAAAGAAAGATATACTTGAACTTGTGCACAATGATATTTGTGGACCTATGCAGGTAAGGTCCTTAGGTATTATTCCTTGTTATTTATGGATGATTGCACAATGTATTACTTGGGTATAATTTATTACAAGGAAAAGTGATACTTTCGAGTACATTAAAGAACATATAAATTTGGTTGAAAAGTAGAGAGGGAAAGTCATTAAAATTATTCGCTAATATGAAGGAGGAGAATACAGACTTGGGAACTTCATCAAATATTGGAAAGATCATGGTATATCACAATTTTTTATAGTACCCCTAATCCTAGAAATGAAATTACTAAGGAGGAAAATCACAACACCTATGCGTGTGATGGTGAGGGAATTGAGAGGGTTCAATTTAGCGGTAAAGACATGAAGGTGATGAAGGAAAGAATTGCAGAAGAAGGTATGTTGGTTTTTTAAGGACAACTCTAATTTTTTTATGGTATCTGTGTGTTTTTTTAGGTTGTATGTTTTACATGTGTTTTATCTTGGGTATATTTTCCCTCCCCACTTATGGGAAGACTCATATCTCAAATTTGTAACATGTGAAAGTTTTCAGAGAGAAATTTTTTTGACTTGGTTCAAATATCTCCATGACCAATAGATGCTCACATTATCACATTCCCTTGGGAGGTCTTCATGAATTTAAAATCATCACATTCTTTTTTCTTACAATTGAATTCACTAACACTGCACTCACTACCCGAATACCCATTTATTGTCTCATTCCCATATTGACACTACAGTAGTACATGAATAATGAAATGGAGCAAGCTAACAGTTTGTTATCCCCAAAATTCTTTGTCCCTATTTATTATTTCATTCTCATTTCCCTTTCCCATTCCAATTTCTAATAACATAGTTGGATGCAAATGAATTATTAGATAGTTCTTAGAATTCTATGCGACTTTGGATGTGCACTCAATTTTTCTCTATTTATGGGCTACACACAAGTCGACAAGTCCCCATGAGTGAAATTCCACCAGTCTCACTCACCGGTGTGATTTTCTAGACTGCTACTTGAACATTCTATTGTGTTTGGTGGGTATAAGGGTGTCATTCTAATGCTAAATGTTGTAAATGAAACTTCTGCAAGCCTTTCTAGAAGAAGGTTGCATTTGATTATTTGCATTTGACTTATTTTGGCCAAATAAATTTCCTTAGTGTAGGAGATTGCCATGGCATATGGTTACTTAGCAAACATTATCTCTCTTCTATCTCTGCATTTTATGATCTCTCTTTGAGCTTCATATTTCATGATCTCTATTATTATTTATAGGAAAAAAAAGGATTTACCTTACTTGGAAACCAGGGCACAGGTTGACCATTCCCATTATTTGTTGTAAATAATATTAATAGCTGTGTAATTCTAGAAATTATCAATTTTTGTGGGATTCAAATTCATTGAGAAATACCATTTTAACTCATTGATGTTATTACAAAATTTCTATAAAATCATATTATGAGCATTATCTAAAGAAAATGGCACAAACATGATTTATGGATTGGAGTCCCCCACTGCCTTGAATGTCCACTTTATTAAGTCGAGCATCTCTTGGTTTCTAGATGCTTACATTGCCTGAATCTTTGTTCCCGTTGCTGAGACCTCAGGGGTATTCTAGTACAAAAGTGTCAATGATTGAATCTCACCATTTTAGGGTGAATTTAGAGAAGGGACATATTCTGTAACTAAAATTTAATTTAGAAATAAACAGAGGAAACCTTGCTAACCTTCCACCGTATGAATCATAATACTCCTAATATTATAATACTATCCATTCCATATATAATATGAGATATTTCCATAACTAAAAGTTAATCCAAAAATAAAGAGAATAATCCCTGCAAGCCTTCTTCATATGAATCATAATATTGCTACAAGTCAAGATGAGTGGTGAGATAATGTGTGATATCTTAGCATTGACCACATTAGGGAAGATATATGAAAGTGAAAATCAAAATGAACTCATGATAGGACTCTGTTAGGCATCCAAGACTAGCATATGAAAAATAGGAATAGGTACTAAAATAATATGAGTCAACACAATAATTGCTAGGTCATAAGCTATTCAAAAATAAATATGACGCTTTATTTTTTTCTTATTAGCTTTGAAATTTGACTTTTGTTGATGTTGCAAATACCTTTGTTCCTCAATGAATAATTTGAAAACATCATAAATTTTTTTACTTTGCTTATAATTAGCCATAACTTATGTATTGTGTTCACTCTCCAACATGGGATGTGTCCTTGTGCCACCTGTTGTAGGAGCCTTTTTTCTTCCATAATAAGTGGCAGTTCGTATTGCCTCTTCTTAATTTACCTATTGTTCCATGTATTTAATAATGGACCTTTTACTGTTCTTGAGAAACCAAACACAAAGGAATATAGGAAAACCTATTCCAACTACCCCATCAATGGAGAACCCAACTACATTTTTTCATGTCTTTGAATTATTTCTGGCTGGTGGGCTTCAGGTTGGAATTGGAGACCTTGAAAAAGAGAGGATCAACAACTTAGATCATGGAGGTCCCAACAAATTCCTTCATACTTGCATTGGAATGTCTGGAGCCCAGCCAACCCCAACAATTAGGTAAGGCCATTATGGATTGCAAACCCTAAGACTATACCTCAAATGATCTATGAAACATGAACAACACCAAGAATTTTCAATCTTCCCACAGGTGACTTGGACTCAGAAATGCGGTCCATTTAGGGCTTACACTAGTACAAAGTATTTCAATTAGTTACTAAAAAAATGACTAAAATTTGCATATAAATGACTATTTTTTGGGTGATGACCTTCAGCTAATTTACAGTATCTTATATCGTGACCAACTTTTAGTCGTTTTTAGCTTAGTTATTAATTGGTTATCTCAATTTTGTTGTTTAGTAGTATATTTGGTCATTAATTTGATCATTAATTTAGTCACTGATTTGGTCATTAATTTAGTCATTGATTTGGTCATTAATTGTCACAATTAATGACCAAATATACAACAAAATATATTACTATATGATCACCCGATAAAACCAATTAATGACCAAAGAAATACAACCAAAATGTTAGTCATGTTATAAGATACTGTAAATTAGCTACTAATAGTCATATATATGCAAGTAGTCATATTTAGAAACCAATTAATAGTAGAGAAGAAACATGACTAAATTTTAGTCGTGTTATAAGATACTGTAAATTAGCTACTAATAGTCGTATATATGCAAAATTGAGATTAGCTACTAATAGTCATATATATACAAAATTGATTCGTCATTTGTGGTCATAAATTTATCATTTGCAATAGTCATTTATTCATTATATAAATGACTAATTTAGTAGTTTATGTTCATTTCATTTACTTTCATTAAAAATCATTATAAATGACTAATTTAGTAGTATATTAATTTTATTTGTGTTCATCATTAATCAATATAAACTACTATTTTAATAGTTTTAGATTGATTTTATGTGTTCATTATTAATCAACGTAAATTAATTAGTATGATTTTGCAACTAAATTTTAAAAAAAAAATTGTCATACAATTTACATATTCATCTAATATGAAAATGCAAAATTACATATGTTAATTACAATACCAAGTAATATCAAGTACAACTATAAATAATTCCAACCACATAAATTATATTATATAAAAGGTCAAGTATTACAATATGAGTTTCCAACTTAATGTTGGTTGGAGTACAATTTACAATAAAATATTGTTCATCACTTTAAAACATTATCATTATCTTGCCAAGGAATTGCAAGCAAATTCACCAACTATGAAAACTTGACCATCAATCTTTATGTGTGTGTCTTATGCGGGATATTGGCTCTACAGGTACCACTAGACTAGTACACTTCTCTCTCTTTGTCACTCTAGTGTTATTGTTCCCCTCTTTCTTCAATCCTTGCTTCTTACCATCAATATTGAGTCCATTTTCTACAAAAATAAAACAAAAAAAATTACAATGAAGAGTATAAGACATGAAAATCGATGAACACTGGAATATAAACTAAAGTAGACTATAAAGGATTTATACTATATATACCTCAACATCAGCAATACTGTTAATGTCATTTTTCCCCATAAAAACAAGAAACTCAAACAAGTTTTCTTTAGTTGGGAAATAGTGGCCACTATGTGGCCAGAAACCCTGTATAAACAAAGCAAATAAAATGTCACAAATAAACAAAACAGAGCTAGCAATTTCTACTAAGAATGTCTTATGCTCCACTTTTGTAGTTGTATCGTTTCCTCTAGTTATCTCTAAGAAGCAGTGACACTTCAACAATAAAACTAGTTAGTAAAAATATAATGGGTGGAGCAAAGTTTTGTTGACACAAGATTACAACAAGAAACTAAAAAAGACTAAGACAAGACTTTGTAAATTGTGATACTAACCGGGAATATAGCTTCAATATAGTAATCTTCAATTATCAACATACTATTCCAAGGGAAAAGGAATCCAATTCCCATAAGCCAAAAAATTATGTATGCCCCTTGTTTTCCCTGTAATTAATTGAGAAATATTAGCACACGCAATTTCCATTTAGAATCTCTAAAATGATTCTATAAATATTCAAAGCAAACTTAAGGTTACTCATTCATTTTTCTCTGATGCAGACAAAACATAATATGCTAACTTGTTTTTGAGCTAGAGAGTTCTGTAACTCATCGTGTCCAAAATCATTGTTTATTGTCATGATTTTTTTTTTTTAATGATCAGGCAACGAGCCTATATTTGATCAAAAAACATATTTTTCAGAATGTATTCCATTTTCTAATTCAAAGCTAGATTTCCTTCTAGTTTATGACGATCAAACAAACTAGAATCGTTTTCCTTTAACAAGTCATTGTTGTAATATACTACTAAATAGACAACTAAGTAATGAAGTTATTAGTGGTGGAATACTAATAAATCGCAAATACAGGCAAGAAATATTACCACTATGTCCTAGACATGCCTAGTCTTTATCCTCTTGGTTGGAAATATTACTTCATGAAAACAACATATTTGACAAAGAGAACTTTTATAAAACTAACCAATGCTAGTGTATCCAACAACAATAACATTTCTATTGGCATGCCCTCAAAATGTGTGGAAGTATCAAATAAGTGTAGTGCACTTCCCTGTAAGGTTAAAGTTTGGCAATGGAATATATTGTCCCTTAATCTAATCAAGTTTTAACTTGCCTTTGATAACTTAGATAGAATGGGAATCCAATATAGAACAATGATAGAAAGCTTTTATTCATTCACACTTACATAGATCCTAAACAAGCATTGAAGAATTATACAAATCCAAGAATGTCTCACATTCCACCAGGAAACAAAATTTCTAGATTTTGATTGTAAACCTTGAGGCTTTCTCAAATTTGTAAAGAAGTAACATCATAAATATTTTTCCTTAGTTCTCAAACCTTCTTCTGTGTGGAGCTTGAGAAAATATGCGTGCACATATCACAATATAGCATGTTGTGGAGTACACTTACATGAAACCAATCATTCAAAATTTTATATTCTATCAAGATTTAGGCATGTGTTAAATGCCCATTATCTACATCTTTGTGCAATGGTGCCATTAATAATTTGAAGGTTCTTGGCTTGCTAGTATGATCTAATTATTTCTTTGTGCAAGATGTTTTTCCACTCCTATTTTTAAAATTGTTATGTTTATGAACAGTATATAGATACAATGGATGCTTCGAATAATAAAAGAGGCAATTATTTTTCCATCAAAAGAATTCAAGTATTTGCATATGGTGTAAATTTAGTAGTTATATTGGTGGTACTTAGGGTCAAACTAAACGGTTATTTTGCATGCATCTAAAGAAATACAAAGTGATAATAGGAAAGACTCATGCGAACTTTTCTAATCGTACATGTTGAATTTGCAAGTGTTAATGTTGTTGTGCTCAATTTCTTATTGGGGTACCTATCAGCTGACAAAGTTTGTACAAATGTTTGAAATGAAAATAAGTTATAAAAAATAACATAACACATAAGATTTTTAGCACTTGCTTCTTTTTCTTTGCAAATCCAAACATGTCTCGAAGCAACTTATGTTAGCTATGTCCAAATGATGCCAGATTTTGTTTTCCATTTAAATTTCCAATTCAATCCTATGTATCATTATCCAAGAAATTTGGGTCCTTCAAAGGAAATGACAAATGTTTGTGTGCAATACAATTTAACCATACAAATTTGTCTTATTCTATAATGAAAATTGTTAAAAGCACAATGAAGTTGTGAAAAATTGGGGAAAATAAAATTATTTACAGATAAAACTAAATGCATCCATGTAACAAGTAACCCAATCTAAATGTGCATATTTATAAGTGACTGGATAATGCATCTCAAGGGTAATGCAACTCATCCTCATATTGGAAACCCCTTTAACACACACATACACATACAAACACATGTGGGTCAAGGACACATCTTTACCACTAGGTAGGTGTCCCATGAATGCCACTTTCTCAAAGGCATCCCTAAAATACCATTGAAGGGGTACCTTTTAATATAATGAATCATCCAAGTGCATAATATTAGAGCATTAACACTCCAGTACTATAATTTAATGTAATCAAGTTTACAATATATTAAACTTTACTAAATAGTTATTAATCATAAATGTCATTAATTAAGAGGTCAAGATAAAAACATAAAACTTATTGCAAAGAAATGAACTCTATTATTATGGACTTTAAATGAGCATGTTTCTTTATGAGCCCGAGCCATAGAGGGAACTTTGGGAGTGACTGCAAAAATTTCCTAGAGCTTTATGGTTATTCCTCTAGGTGAAGGTCAATTTCTAAGCCTTCTACTAAAGCTATTAAGGCTAAGAACATCACAAATATTGGGGTGTTTACTATTCACTAACTAGTCAACACATCTCTTGCATCGCACAATGAAGGAATGCCTTGAAGTGGTAATCACAAAGTTTCAGAGATTAAAGGTATTGCAAACAAAGGCACCTAGGTTATTGTTGGTTTGAGTTTGCTCGAAGGAACTAACATACACAAAGAAACTTGAAAATATGTCAACATGGCTCATATGGAAAGAGCTCTATGGTTGTTTCTATTAGCAATGGAAGAACCCAAATTGTTCTTTAGGGACTAACATGGTAGTTCAAGCACAAAAATAATGGCTTAGATGTGTTCTTAGGGGTATGGTAAAGTAATATTCTTGGATGTACTCATAGATAGATCGGTAGTTAACACGTTTCAATCAAGATCACTTAGGCCAAAAAAAAAATCTTTCTTTTGGACCTGAGGTTGCACGACAAGTGTTCAACAAAATATTTGAACAAAAAGTATTTGACAAAAAAACTAGTAACAATGGAAATGTTAGGGGACCTTAATTTGAGAGGGCTTTGAAATCAAAGCAAGCTTTCAAATTATTGTCAAGTCTATCATAGGGAAAACCTTAATATTTTGGGTGAAATTTCTTGATTTTATAGTAAATAAAAAGCAAAAAGTAGAGCAACAATAAATTTGTTTGCACAAAACCAACTTGATGACCATTATCTATTGTCTAACATATGCAAGGACACTATTCTAATTTTGGTGTTGTGCCTAGAAAAAGGAGTGATGGGAAAACGTGTGTTTTCATCCTCGGAAACTATTTCTTTCAAGGTTTAGGTCCCAAATAAACCCCTCCACTTCAAAGACTATAATTTGTGATCAAGTTTACAATATTTAAAATTACCAAAGAGTTATTAATAATAGGTGTCATTCATTAATGGGTCAAGAAAAAGCCACAAAACATGTTGCAAACAAATTCCCTCTATTAGCATGGACTTTAAATGTGCATGTTTCCTTATGAGCCCAAGCTATAAATGTCACAATGGTAGAGTTCTCTGAGCAAGAGGTCACAAACCCTTTCTGTGAATCACATGCACTGAAGTCTGATTCACAACACCTATATTAGAATTTTACAAGTGGATCTATTCAAATTGGAAAAGAAATTACTATGAAGTGTATCTATATTCCGAAGGTTTCTTTATTATTTAATTTTCTTATCTCGATTATTGTCCCAAATATTTTGAAGAGGGTCCTCTAGGGAAGAACAAATCCTTTTGTTATCCCACAGTTCCCACACTTCAACCCAACCACTATGTCTGTCACCAAAATGGTAGTTTGGTTTCATCTCATTTTCCAATACTACTTTGGAATTTATCAATGTTTGTATATATTTTTAATACTTAGGGAACAAATTAAAAACAAACCTTGAAAATATTAAGTTTGGTTTTTCACATATGATTTACCCAATCACTTCTAGAAAAAATCAACTATGATTGATGAGACAAACCAAAATCATGACTAGTTTCGCATACTAGACATCTACCTTATTATCATTAACATGGGAAACCTAGACGCAACCTCAAAAGGACTACTTAGCAAGGTTAAGAGGCCCAATATGCAGTATATCCAAAAAAATAAATTCATGCAATTGGAAAAACACTGCACAAAAGCATGAGGGACTTCTTTGCCACTTATTCCCAAGCTATTATATTTGTTGTGTATTACCATATTTTGAAACATGATTTTGGATTTGACTCTTAATAATGGACAAATTGAACTTTGTGCATCTTAGTTCACAACTTCATGCAATGATCCTTGGAAATTTTTATGTATGTTGACATGATCCTATGATATTGTTGAATATGTTATTTTCAAGTCTAGAAAATATGATCAAACACAGTTTCCAATCGATTGAGAATTGGTTCTATCTATAGTTATAATCATTAATGTTTAGCTCTATCCTTACTCCACGTAGTACAAATATTTGGGGATTTTAACTTTGATAGGAAATGGTGTCTCTAACTACCATTTTGATCATCCAGCCTCCCATTTTAATCTTAAATCCACTTAGTGGTCAATGCTCTAATCCATCATAACAATTTGTTGAGTCTTCATGATTTCAATTTACAAGCAAGTCATGACAACTTTGCATTATACAATGGAAACTCTTTAAGTCTTCACAATCTACAGCAACAACTTCCCCACCTAGCACTCAAACCTTCAAGTTTTAATCTCGATTCTCCTCCATCCATAGACTACTCAATAGTCAATGCTACGAAAATAATCTTGAAAGAACAAAAACTGGTATAAAAGAACATGAGATTTGTGATTTTATTAAATGTTAGAATTTTTAATTTTCATGTATAATCTAAACACAAAGTAAAAAATAATTATTTTTCTATATAGTCCAAACAATCCAATTAACAACTCAGATCAAGGCTACCCTAAAGTAAAGCCTTCCTCCTACAATGCAACCAAACTTACATCCAAACATTCCTTTCCCATGATAGTACTCAATGTTATTGTGTACTATGGTACTTCTAAAAAAAATATTATAGATGTTTTTAAATACTCCTTCCGTTTCTTAACCATCTCTTGGAAAAATATCCTATGATTCCATTTATGGTAACATGATCTGGGCACTAACAGGGTTAATAAAAAATTACTTATGAACCCAACAATTGCATGCAAATAAATTGAAATTTTTCACAAAAAATTGAAAACAAAAAATCAAACAGACTCTATGACCAACAAATAGAAGGTAGCAACAACCTTCAAATTTGACCAACCCCTTCAGTTATTGTCAATTGCAAATTGCGTTATGGAAACAGACACACTGAACACTGTAGTTCAATGTGAAAATACAAATTTTGTTCCATAATTCATTATAGGATCCTAAAATGCAAATTTGACTATTTATATGATTGGCATGCATCACGATGCAATTTGAAATTGCCAATATATGATAAGTGAACTAAATTATAATAAATTCTCATGGAATTTGAAGCTTATGAGATATAACTATATTAAATGTCCAAAAAAAAAAACTATAGATGTAATTTTAAAACAAAAATACCATCGGCTTCAAAAGTCAAATTTAGATAACAACACATTTTAGAACATTGAACACTACTAGTAAAATAATCTTGAAAGAGAAAAACTTATCTTAGTAAGATCTTGGTATAAAAGAATGTCATATTTGTGGTTGCAGCAAACAAGATTGCCCCTATTCTGATTTAACTTCTCCACACTACAAACATTTTCAGGCGCAATGTGTTGCATAATCAGATGTAATGATTCTCATCCTTGCAGCCATCTTAAAACAATCATGTATGAAAAGTTATATTCCAGAAGCTATGACCACTAATAGATTGTGCCATCAATTGCATAATGACTATTTCTTGACCACTAATCAACATGACAAATATCTAGCCTTACTATCTCCCAAAAATTGCATGGAATAAGATATCTATTTACTCTCGATGACTTCCAAAAGTATGAGGATGCATCACATAACATGGACTTCCCTCAGCTTGGGTGCCAATTCTAAGGAGAATATATTCTACCAAATTCATCCAAGACGGAAATGAATAGCTTATGTTTTCCAAGGTCCAAGGATTAGCTATTGATAGCAGAGGCATTATTGATGGAACGACCCAGAAATGGTGGGTTGGTGATTACAACCAAGACCAAAACCATATTTTCCATAGTTTCCCCACGTCATTTATGGTATATTCTAGCTCAAATTTAAATTTGACAGATTTGAAGTTCAAGGACAGTCCAAAAATCCATTTTGAAATAGCTTGGTCAACACATGTTCAAGTTGAACTTGGAAATTGTTTCTCCCAGGGATAGTCCAAATACAAATGGAATTCACGTCTCAACCTCTTGAGATGTAGTGATTCAGAATTGCACAGTTGCAATAGGAGATTATTATGTTTCTATAGTTACACAAAGCTCAGATATTGGAATCAAAAAACTAGTTTGTGGGCCTAGGCACAAAATAAGTATTGGAAGTCTTGGCAGGAGGGATTTAGAAGATATAGTTTGAGACGTGGTTGTTAATGGGTCTTCTCTCAATTGCACAGAAAATGAATCAGTACGCATAAAAACATGGCAAGGGATTCTGGGTATGCCCAACAAATAATGTTCCAACATGTGAACATGATTAACATCTCAAATCCCACTATTATGGATCAATATTACTGTGCCCCTCCATTGTGATGCCACAATCAATTAAAACCATGCAACAATCATAGTTTCGTTGTTAAAGTTCACAATGTGACATACATAGACATCACTGGCACTTCGGCAATGAAAAAGGCAATAAAACTTGCATGTAGCTAGACCATTCCATCTACAAAAATTGTGATGGGGGGTATAAGACTTCGCTTGGAAAATGGAGACCCAACCACTTCTTTATCGGCTAATGTGCACGGTTCTAGCAATGGCCAAGTCATTCCTCCCATTAATTTCACATCACTAGGCTTGCAAGCATCAAATTTATTTATTAATGGGAGCTATCGGTCATCTCATTAGTTCTGCAATTATCTTCTTCTGTTCCATAGTGGTGAGATGAAGTTGTTAGTTTGAAAATTATTTATAGTTACCTTGAAATATGTGAATATTCTGCAACTAAAGACAACTCCCTAATGAATATGCATCGGCTATGGAGGAGAATGAGGAGTATGTAAGAATTTAGGACCAAGATCATGAGGCTTCTGTTGATGGGTAATCCATCACTAAACGAGTATGAGGATGATGAATATTATTAATTTTTTTATAAAAAAGCTTAGTTCAGAAATAAGAAGACTCGGGGTGGGCAATCTGTCTATTAAAAATTGTAACTAAGTGAGCCTATAAGATGTTGAGAGCTTATAAGTACTAAAAATTCATGCTCTCCATCCAAAAATTCTTCCCATGTACAATTTGAAGGTCAAAAAAATCATTATTACCTCCTCAAAACCCACTTTCTCTAATGTTAATGGCAAAAAGTAAGAAAATTTCAAAAAATTAATAAGTAGTGATTTGTTTATTATTTTTTCAAATCAAAAGGACAAGGAAAATGACATGGAAAATTAAGATAAAGTCAAAGGCTGAATCAAAGGGTGATTGGAGCATCCACGTAGGTTCCACAAGTTCAAGTGCCAAACAAGCCAAGACAAGGAAGGAGCACATTGAATTCTGTAGATACCACAAATTGCTGTAGACCCAACCTCAATCCCCCCTTCATGTTCCACGCATATTCATTGAAAGAAAGGGAAATTCGAAATACGCTTTGTTAGTTCGAAACTCCACCCAGCAGCCTGAGAATACTCCACACAGTAGCCTGTACACATGTTCTGGTAAGTTTTAATTGGAAATTTTCTAGACAGATTTATTTCGGAGTTGGATAGTTGGACTCCCCTTAGCCTCCCTCCTGCATCTATTCAGCTCAGCCTCCACGCAATCTACTCACAGGAGACTACAGCTAACACGTAGCACCAGAGTGGAGATACACAGATAGTCTATAAAGGATATACACAACAGTATTGGACACATGTTTGATGGATGAGTTAACTAAGAAATTAGCTAAGATTTTGTGGCAGTCTGCTCCCCTTTCAACTCCACTCTTTCAACTCCACTCATTGCACACATGTATTACTCAGCCAATTCGCACAGTAGTTTAGAGGATGAGTTAAAAAAAAAATTATCTCAGATTTTGTTGAGTCAACTCCCCTTTCAACTCCACTCATTGCACACATGTATTACTCAGCCAATTCACATAGTAGTTTAGAGGATGAGATAACAAAAAATAAAAATAAAAAAATTAGCTTAGATTCTGATGAGGCTAATCACCTTTCAACTCCACTCATTGCACACATGTATTACTCAGCCAATTCACACAGTAGTTTAGAGGATTTTAGCTCAACCGACAGAGTATTGTACAACCAGTCACAAGAACAACAAAATAAGAAAAAAAATGCAGAATACAAATTCGTCAAATAGAGATTAACAACAATTGTTTTTTTTTACAACACATGCGTACACAAGATGATTGATATTTCGAGTCTCGGGAACAATATTATACTTTCAAACAGTGTTTGGTTTGAGATTTAGGCTTGCTAAGACTCGAATATTATACTTTTAAGCAGTGCTTCATTTGAAATTCAGGCTTGTTTGGCAAGAGCTATGCTTGATTTTTCCCATTATCTTTTGTAGCACCACGTTTCTTGTGAGTGAGCAAGAATGGTTGGCTTAGTTAAATCTGTATTTGCAACTTTCTTGGTCATTGTCATGATAATGCTGTGCACAACAGCAGCTGCCCCCAGTCCGACAATTGAAACATGCACTGCTTCATTGACCTTATTTCCTTCCCTAATTGCCATTCTAATCGCCTCTTTCTTCCCATTCTTGACTTCTCTGCTTTTCCACTGAAATGTATTATAGCTGATCTTTAGCCCCTATTTTAGGATCATGGAGATCTGGCGCTTAGTTTATTGAATTTTTTGATTGTTTTTCCCTTTTTCAGAGGAAGATTTGAATTCTTTGATAGCATTGTGGATATTAAAGAAGATATTGCTATGTTTTTAACTGCCGAGATGCTTATTTTGCACTGATTGGCTTGATAGTTTGTCTAGATATGGCCCTGGTACCTGCCTGATCATGATTTCAGCTTCTTCCTTAGGATACGGTGTTTTTACCAGCAAATGGCGATCACATATTTGCAGGATTTTCTTATTAGTCTTCTGCATGTCTGGCCTTAAGCGGCCGCTTTGGAGGCATTGCCATTTAAACGAACTATTCAACAATTTGCGTGTATTTGTAGGTTCTTTAAACTCTGACGAACTTATTGTTATTTTTTCAGCACAATACAAATTAAAATAAAATCCTAGTCGGGATGATATCGTTACAAGATTCAGATATGAAGGGAAAAGGTTGCCTCTTCTAGCATCCCATATTTTGTGTCAAGGAAGATCATTAGAGAATTTTCATTTTCAATATCGAAATCATGGTAGATTTTCTCATCGTCTTCTGCATGTATGGTCTTCAGCAGCCGCTTTGTAGATGTTGTTATTTCAACAAAATAAATCAGCAATTTGCTACTTCTTATAGGTTCTTTAAGCTCTATCTTTCATTTTTCCAGCACAGTAGAGAGATTTATGTAAAATCATGGATAAAAACCCTAGAAGGTAGAAAGATAAAACTAAAAAGTTACCTGTTTTGGTTTTAGCATTCGTCATTTTCTCCTTTGTAAACGAAGATCAAATTTTCCTTTTTTCTCTAACTCAGGACATATTTTCTCGTCTTAAGCATCTCTTGTTCATTTTTCATTCTTTAAACTTTCTCTTCTACTATATTGTCAGTTTTCTAGCACAGTAAAGAGATTCACTGTTTGGATAAACTAGCCATAAGGTAGCCCAAGGGATTAGCTCAACTGGGTAGCCCAAGGGATGTTGTTTGACATGTGGATAGCAAGTTCCTGGGTTGATTCCACATCCATGAAAGTGGGAAGGATCCCTTGGTATCCTCTTGTGGTTTTACTCTGGAAAAATTGGTGAAAAACCTGGTTATAAGGTATATATTTAAACGAAAAGTAAAAAGTAAAAAAAAAAAAAAAACTTCTTTTAGTTTATTTCTTATGTAATTTTATCGTATGTCAAGAAAAAGACGATCATAGAGTTTTCTGAATACCTCATAGCCATAGGTGAACAATGTGCTAGCAAATTTTCTTTTGGAATTTTCACTATAATACCGTTTTAGCTCCTTATTTTCAATACTCTGTTGTCCAATTTTTCTTTTCTATTTTTATCCTTGCATTCATTATGCACCGACCATTGTGCTGAATTTCCACTACATTCAAGTTGCTTTAACATAACATTGTACCAAGGTATTTTAATAATATGTTTTTGACTGGATTTTATCCTAAATGATTCTTTACCCTGCAGGGAGGTAGTTTGGGATTCTAGCTGTCTCTTGCTGGCGATAGTCCACATATCAGTGTGAAGGAGTAAAACAGCGCAGTAAATTTTGTTGTGATAAATTGTCTTTAATCTATTACAAGTTTGTAAACTAACTTGTTTGAAACGTTGTTGACTGACAATATCAGTGTCTTAACCTTTTATTGTCACTCAGTTCTTTAGTTTTCAAGCAGGTTGCATTGCTGGTTTTGTATTTATGAAAATCCCATGGTCTTACCAACATCATATCTTCCCATAAACGATACTCTCTTTAGAGTCTGAAAATGGGATGGTCTTATTGGAACCTCTTTTTGATGAAGAACAGTACATTGTACATGAAAATGTCACCAAGGTGTCTGGTCTCCATACAAACTACTACTAAACTCCATTACTCTCGAGTCTGTCTCTTCCTTTTTACTGCCCTTGTATCTTAATTTTGTGATTTGACATGATGCAATCATTCCTCTATTGTCCTCTTTTATCCTGGTTTTTTCCATTTCTCTCTTTCTGACCAAAATCAATTTCTTTCTTGACCTTATCTATGTGTATTTTTTTATTCAAATTTGTTATTGCAGGCAATCTTTGCTACCTCATATTTCGCTATGATTAACATGTTATCATGGAGATCACCCGTTTTAACCTCCAAATGAAGTTCTGAACAAGGTAATTAGTTCTCTGTTTTCCATAAATTTGTGACACACTAAACAAAAATTTGACTCCTAGAGTAGAAGATATAAGTGCTAATTATGGACAAAGCTTTTAACTAGAAAATAAAATCCTGTCATCTTTATATATGTTAAGTCAACATCTGTACATCCTATTATCCTTTTTTTGGTGTCCTTTTTGGTTCCATCACGGTCACAAAATTTATATTCATAAGATTTGAATATACATATTTCTTCCCAAATTTGCAAGTTGTTTGCCAACTAACATATATTAATATTAATTTAGAATCAATACATAGTGAGTCTAGGAGAATCAAAGACCTTCAAAAATTTTGTGATCTGCTTAATTACTATTGATTAATTAAATTTAATTAGGCGTATATATATATATATATATATATATATATATATATATATGTCCCTGCCCCTAGCATTCAAGCACCTTTCTTCTCTTGGCATAAATAATGCTCAAGTTATCTCATTATGGAACTCTCTCCTATTTTAGGATGTGATATCAGCTTGAATTACAAGTGTCCGTTTTTATTTTTAAAATTTTTCTTTTTGTTTCTCTGTAATATGTCATAATACAGATATTATATTTGCATCTTTTGTTCAAAGCAACTCATTTGAGTATATCCTTAACTCCATGTCTTATTCTTAATATAAATATTTCCTCTTACTGAGCCTGTTTATCTCGACAAGATATAAATATTTTCTCTAGTTGAGCCTGTTTATCTCGACAAGATATCGTGGTTTTAGGAAATTGCATTTTCTTCTGGTTTTTATATTACATTTTTCATGGTTTTATGAACATGTTGAAATTTTTGTTTTTCTCATATCTTCTAAATGCCAGTAGATGGTCATATTTTTAGTGGTCATGCTTCTGTACCCATCATACCATCATATTTTGTAATTATGGCGTTGTTATTTCTGGGAAAAGATGGATCACTTCTATTTAATTGTCCCGAATGTTGTCTTGAATATAACTACTCCTTTTCACCCTTGTGCCAAGAGTAACGAGTCTCATCGTATAAAGACTTTAGAGGCATGGTAAAATGCACTCACATATGCTAGCCTATCAAACTTTGAGCCTTATTTTTTATTACAAACAATGTCTATATTTTGGAATGTCTGTGCCTTTAAAAGTGCTTGCGGCTGTGAAGGAATCCTTTCCTTTGCGTAGCTGAGTTGAAACTCCAGTTTCAGTGGAATAGGACTGAATTGGCTATTGCATTGATGGCAATAGAGAAAGATTCTTGAAATTTTTGTAAAGGTGTTCCAAAGACAAATAAGAAAGTGCTTCTCCCATCTTGTACACATATTCCACCTAAATTAATGGAACAATATAAAAGCTAGAGTAGAGAAACTCTAGACAAATTTTTAAAGCGTAAATGGTCTTTTTATCCATCTCAATTCAATCAGAGTAGTGGGATTGACTTTGCTCTTCTGATTATTTTAATAGGTAGCATCCCTGTCTTCTTTAGGCTGTTTGTATCTGGCATCTGCCCATGGATCAAGTTTCATATTCCCATTTAATTGTCATGTTTGGTGATGTAGTCATGACTCATAAGTAGATTATGTGAGTCAGGGATATTGTGGGGAATGCGTGAACTTAATTCCCTCATGTATCTCATCAATCATATTTTTAGTTCTTATGAACTAATGACTTGTGATTTCTGATATCATTAATTTCATTTTCCAGGGAAGTTGAAAGGATTAAAATCCAACCACGTGAAGTTCATGAGCAGGTGATGCATTCCATGCCACCTGAGAAGATTGAGATCTTTAAATCACTGGAGGACTGGGCAGAAAACAATATATTGGTTCATTTAAAGACTGTTGAGAAGTCTTGGCAGCCACACGAGTTAGGAATTTTTGCCTGATGCTTCTTTGAGGGCTTCCTTGAAGAAGTTAGAGTTGCGGGAACAGTCACTTGAATTACCAGATGACTATTTAGTTTGCGTTGTGGGATTTATGATTATCGAGTAAGCGTTGCTCACTTACCAAACCATGCTCAACACCTTGGATGGTGTAAGAGATGAAACTGGTGCCAGTCCCACATCTTGGGCAAGGTGGAGCTGTCTGAGGAAAATAGACACAGTGATCTTCTTAATAAGTATCTTTACTTGTGTGGCCGAGTGGACATGAGACAGGTGGAGAAAACCATACAGTATTTGATTGGTTCTGGAATGTTAAGTGATGACACAAGCGTTTAAACTTTACAAACATATGGTCGAAGTATTTTATTACATTTACTATTGGTGTCAACAGGCTGTGGGATTGCATTTTGTAATGCTATTTTACTAGATTTTCTATATTGCATGTTGGGAGCTTTCTGCAGGATATTGTTGATGAATACTATCTGACTTCACGTTTTTGCTTATTTAGGATCCACACACAGAAAATAGCCCCTATATGGGCTTCCTATACACTTCTTTCTAGGAGAGAGCAACTTTCATATCACATGGAAACACTGCAAGATTTGCTAAAGGATGTGGTGATTTGAAATTGGCTCAAAGATGTGGAACTATTGCTGCATACGAGAAGTGCCATGAGACCACATATACTAAGATAGTGGAAAATTTGTTTGAGACTGATCCTGACACCCTAGTGTTGTGACTAATTATTATATTATATAGTGTTGTGACTGAAATTACAATAAGCAAATGAATTACAATATAAGTCTATGTTGCAACATCTTCAAGCACAACAACAACAATGAAAGATAAATCTTCCCAACATCTTCAAGCACAACAATGAAAGACAAATCTTCCCAAATCTTGACTAGATGAACTACCTTAGGTATATGTTTGCACCTTTAGGGATAACTGTCAGTATATTCATTTTTAGTCAAAGTAGCACAACAATGAAAGACAAATATTCCCAAACCTTGACTAAAAGAACTACCTTAGGCATATGTTTGCACCTTTAGGGATAATTGTCAGTATATTTGTTTCTAGTCAGAGTATTTTATATGTTTAGATGGATTTCTGAATCCATTATTTCTTAATTTAGTAAATCAGATTTTTCATGCTCCTTAAGAAAACTAACAAAAATAAAATTCAAAAATAAAACGTATCATTTAAAACCCAACGAACTTGGGAATGCTATAAATTAACTAACTCGAAATATAATCACAAAAGGCTGAAGATTAAAGCTTAAATGCACCTAGATCATGAGTAGAACGAGTGGAAAGACAATGTGAGATAAGAATAAGCAAGATGTTGATTTCATCAAGAAAAAGGGTTTAACAAAATTACCTCGTCATCGGTTTTGGCCTCATCGCTGCGAGAAGCATCTTGATCGTCCTCTGGGCTAGACACATCCGTCGGCTGATTGTTTTCATCGTTGTCTGTCGTTGGTTGAGTTACGGATTCGATTTTTTCCTGGTCCTCCTTTTCTTATTAAAACCATACATTTGTATATTTCCGCTTTGATACAGTTCAACTAGAGCCACAGAGATCCAGATCAAAAACTAGATAGAGTTTACAGAACATCGCAACACCAAGCCCAGGGACAGTTACCAGCATAGAGCTCTACCACCAACTGGATTATTATAGAACCAAAACATAAGACCACTTGCAGACAAAAATAATAATCTAGGGTAGCATCATATTTCCTATCTCCTTCAGCTGCCACCGTCAAAACCACCACCACCATAACCATGGTTTCCATGATCATCACTTCCATTGTAACCCCATCACCACAGCCCCCACGGTAGCCACGCGAGCCACAGCCTCCACTACCGCCCCCGTTTCCTCTAGAGTGGACTGGGCTCGGTTAACGATGATGCTCATGGCATCCCTCATCGATTACCAGAGTCATACTTCCCCATTAACTATTCAACGCAAATTCGAAACCCTTGGACCAGTTTTTGCTGTGGTTCCAGTGAGGTTGTGGTTCTAATGGATTTCAATAAAAAGAGTAAAAAAAATTCACCCCTCCATTAATTGCAGCATGGATTAAGAAATCCCTCGAAAATCAATCAATTCATTTTCATGTGATATTGATGGGATAACTTTCTACTAGCATTATCCTCCCTAGCATTTCGGGTAGCTAAACCTTCTGGTAGCATTATCCTAGCATTTCAGGTATGGTGGCTAAATCGAGAAAGCTGTGGCTTGCTGAGTGATTCTCATAAGCTTCTCTCAGAAGAAGTTTCATTCATTTTCTTAGAGAGGTAGGGGACTAAAGAAAGCCAGGTATTTGTCGATCTGCTGACCACACCTGTCCCTGTTAGGGCATGAAAGAAGTTGGCAGTAAATCAATCGCAAAAATCATTCTTGGTCACTAACTAACTTGCTCCAGGGAGGACCAGATCTGATAAGGCTCCAGGGCGGGCTCCTAAACTTCTGGCAATTATAACAAGGCGGGAGTACCTATTCAAACTATGCTGGCTAGGATTCTATTTCTCCTCATCCATCCTGGGTAGGTTCAATTTAAAAACTCTGTGCCATTTTTTATTAATTTATTTTCATTTTAAAATTTCCCTCCAAATGCATTTGATTTTACCTTTTCGGATTTTAGTAAAAAGAGTAAAAAAAATTCACAGCCGTTTTTTATTAATTTATTTTCATTTTTTCAACCTTCTATCCGTGGATTGAGAAATTTTCCCTCCAAATGCATTTGTTTTTACCTGTAAAAAAATTAAAGAAAAAAAAAATCACCACCATTTTTTATTAATTTATTTTCATTTTTTCAATGTTCTATCCGTGGATTGGGAAATTTTCCCTCCTAATGCATTTGTTTTTACCTTCCAAAATTTTATTAATTTATTTTCATTTTTTCAGCCTTCTATACGTGGATTGGGAAATTTTCCCTCCTAATGTATTTGTTTTTACCTTCTCATTATTTTTATCTTTCGAAATTTTATTAATCTATTTTCATTTTTTCAGCCTTCTATCCGTGGATTGGGAAATTTCCCTCGTAATGTATTTGTTTTTACCTTCCGAAATTTGAGAGCGTGGGAAGGATTCCCCAAGGTTTGGAAGTTCTCGCCTTTTTTATACATTTCCTTGCAATGAGGGTCACTAGAGCCTCTTGAGTCCTTGTTGGTCTAGGGAAAATGTTCTCAAGGAAGCAACGAAACATATCGGCCTTAATATATCATTAGTTTTAGATGTGAAGATATCTCGATTATATAGTATTATAATTATATTATTGTTGTAGTTTTAATCTTTGTTGAGTTATAGAGTTAATCAATATATGTAAGAGTAGGTAATGATTTTAATGGAGGGTGTTATAAGATTAATTTAAGGAAATTGAAAAACGGAGAGGGTCGTGAAATCAATACAGAGATTTTCATAAGGTTTAAGGGGTGTCAAGGTGGTAGAATATTGCAATTTAGAGAACTATATAGAAATTTAGGAAATATTGATACAAATTGCACATATGTATATGTTGTGGTGAAAATGTAACAATGTTTTTGAAATTCTTTTGTAAGGTATGACATTGGTCAAGTTTGCCATGTTTTTTAGAAGTATGCATGTGTACATAATGATGGACTAAATGACTTATGTTAGGTGGGATGAGGTTGAACCCCAACAATTACAAGCAAGGAGATCAATCTAGTAATGTTGGTGGTGTGGGTCAATGAGCATTGGGCTATTTAACTTGCTTTCACACACTTTTGTTTTTTGGATCGAAATTGTTTTCATGAACACAAGAAAGTGGAAATTAATTGATTTTAGACATTGCAACGTGGTAGAAGCATCTCAAAAGCTATGAAAGCACCACTTTAACTCAACAGTCACAACTAAGTGGTTTATATTCTACGAAAGTCACTCTAGACTTGAACCTAACCCTATCTTAAATAAACAACCCCCTTAAGAAGGCAATTCGCCCCATGAGGGGTGAACATGTCACATGGAAATAATGAACACTTTTGGCGGAATAATAACACTCTATTTTCACCCACCAAGCAATAAGAAATCCCTCATCAATGTTATGCACTACTTTAGATGGGTTGAGTGTCCTTGGATACCTCGAACAATCGTATTGAATTTATGTGATGTTAACTAAGTTAACCAACAAAACACGTATTCAATATTGGTAACAATATTTGCACACTATTTATTTCATTTACCATTCAAATGAGGCTTTACTACTTGTAACCAACCATACATGTAGTTGATCAAATTGACCAACCTACCACACTTCTACTAGTGACAACCAAAAGGTACATGTTGGTAATCGGGTGACGAATGTGGTATGCCTCAACATTCGTAATTGAACATAAATGTTGTTGATGGGGTTGACCAGCCTAACATACCTCTCGCAATTGTAGTTAAACATGCATGTTGATAGTGTTAATCTCCAAGATAGTGTTAATAAAAAATAGATTTTAATAACCAACCTAACACATCACTAACAATGACAATGGAATGCACATGTCAATAAATAAATTAATCGACATGACATGTTGTTCATTAAGATGATTGACATGACACACAACTCACTAAGTTGACCAACTTGACAAACTATTGGTTTTTTCAATGAACTAAAATGCCTTTAATGAACACAACTAAATGTGCATGATGTTGAACAAGTAAACCAACCTGACATACCTTTAACCATAGTAACAATGTGTGAAATTTATGGATTGGGAAAACCAAACTAACATACCTATGATAATCAAAATCGACCATACATGCCTATTGTGATTAACCCTTCACGAGTTCCATTGATTTCGTGCAAAATTAAGCATGTCATGCAACTCTTAGACTAACTTTGATACATATACAAATTAAGTTTGTATTTACTTGTTAGAATTGTGTTAAAGTGCTTCCCCTTTAAATGTCACAATTTTGAATCCAAGGGAAATTAAGGTATGTATACCTCCATGGATTAAATAGTTAAATCATTGCATGAAGGGCATATATTGTCCCATGAACTAGGGGGTCTCACATGCCAATTTAGTATCTACCTACATTATAACTTTATATTAAATACTATTATTATTTTCTTGTGTTAATATGAGTGCTTTTAATATTTAATATACAGTTAAGTATATTACCCCTTGACTAAATAGTGAAGTATTTAATATTGGATGAGAGAGTTGTAAGGTTGAAATTTCTATACCTCGTGTTAATTTGGGTGTTTGTATAATTTCAATGCAAAATTGGATTTCATACATATCCATGGATCCATTAAAGGCATTTACACATGCCAACCAAAGACATTCAATAGTTGGGTTAGAACTAGCGATTGGGAGGAGTTCATTATCATATTCATCCAAGGGTTTCCATACTAGAGAAATTAGGGCATGTGTTTGATTTATGGGCTAATGTTTGAATGATATGAGGAGACGAGTTAGTGCAAGTCCTTCTTATGGTAAGGCCCTGCACCTCTTCCTTTATTTCTTAAAGTAAACTTGAAAGAAGTGATTACAAATATATGATACATATAATGTGAAAACCATTCACAACATCGCGACATTAAACATTTACATGAGATGCAACTTATTTCATGTTCAATATATTTTTTCCTTTTAAAAGGAAATATATGGTACCATGATATAATATAGTGATTCACCAACATTGACCACCAAACAAATGACCTAAACGACAAATGTTATGTATGGTGAATATCATCCACCATAAACTATGATTATTAGCCACTCTGACACCCCTAAGTTTATGGCCACTCATTGAACATGACTCCAAGAGTTGTTTCGAGCTTCTTAATCTTATTCTTTCCCAAAATACTGACAAGGATGTCTCATCACTGTAGCATTTTTTTTTTTCTGCCTCTTTCATCAAATTCTCTGCAACCGCATTTTTATGTTATCCTTAATTAACATTTCAATTCCACGTGTTTTCTTATTGCGTATTTTAAAGGGTTTCCTTCATTCTCGTGGCAGACACGGAGTCGCATTCATGGGTCCTTCTGTGTTTTAGGGACCATCTCATTACTTGCAGTGGTTTCTCTCTAAATCAACACATGGCAAGTGTGGTATGATAAAATAAAACATATTAGCACCTAAAAGGCCATCGATTTCGAGTTAATTCCTACCCTACGGCATGGAAAATTTTTCGGTTTGAATAAATTTTTTCAATGAATAACATCATTGTGAGTAAAAAAGTAATGCAGTTCGGCTTGGCATCTTCTTACTGCATTAGGTGGTTTAATGGGTTAAGGGTTAAGGGTTTAGGGATTAGGGGTTAAGGGTTTAGAGGTTTAGGGTTTGGGGGTTAAATGGGTTAGGGGTTTAGAGGTTTAGGGGGTTAGGGGATTTAGCAGTTAAGGATTTTACGGGATAGGGGTTAGGGGTTAATGGGGTTAGGTTTAGGGGATTAAATGGATTAGGGTTTTAGAGGTTTAGGGGGTTAAATGGGTTAGGGGTCAGGAATTAGGGTTTAAGGGTTGAGGGGTTTAGGTTTTAGAGGTTTAGGGTTTAGGGGGTTAAATGGGTTAGGGTTTAAGTGTTTGGAGGTTTAGGTTTTAGGGGTTGGGAATTAGTGTTCAAGGGATTAGGGGTTAAGATGATAGTTTCGTTGGTCTCTGTTTGTGCACAATAGTTCTTTATTCTTTGTGTCTTAATGTACAATTTTGTAGGTAATGTTGCTTGTTTCCATGTATTCTCTATTTATTAATTTCTAGTATTTGTTAGCCATTTATTTACATTTATTGATGAAAATGTCTATTGCAATTAAACCAAATGTATATTCAATCTCAAATTTCAAACTCAGCCACAGTGCTGTCACACAATTTAAGTCTGGAGAATGGACATCTGATGAAGTCTCAATAACCACACTGCACCTCATGACTGCTACATAAGAGCTTAAGTTTGAGTGTCCCACATTCATGAGAAATTTGGCGATTATACTCTTGCTCCACCTAATTGTGTCCTGGAAATACCCTTGTTTGTTGCAAACACATCCTAATGTTGTTTACCTTGTCCTTAACAGACCAAGGAAACAAATGAGATTGAGAGGAATGGAAAGCACTACAAAGTTGGAGAGAGTACAAAAGACTAGGATGATTTAAAGGATAATCTTGAAGAATGTAACAGAGATGAAACAATTAAAAGACATTGTCCCAAAAAAACAATTGATAATGTGAAACCTTCTTCTGTACCAGTCAAGCAAGACTACATTCATGTGAGAGAAAGAAGAGGCCAAGTGACCGATAGGCAATATAGCCTGGCAAAGATGGTATGGTTCCCTCTTTTTAATGAAATATTTGATATACATTTTTATATTGAAGATTAACTATTTTGATCTTGCCAACAAGGGGGAATTAACCCGATCGTAGGTCCCAACTGGACCTGCTCTCATTTGGAATGGATAATCCCAACGAGTTTTAAGGATTTTTATAAGGGTTAGGGGAATAATGAGTTAGTGGTTAAGGGATTAGGGATTAGGGGCTTAGGGCTTAGGGGAATAAGGGCTTAGGGTTAGGGGTTAGGGGAATAATGAGTTAGTGGTTAAGGGGTTAAGGATTGGGGGGTTAGGGGTTAGGGGGTTTAGGTGCATTTAGGGGTTAGTGGAATAATGAGTTAGTGGTTAAGGGATTAGGGATTGGGGGCTTATGGGTTAGGGGATTCAGGCGCAGTTAGGGGTTAGGTGAATAATTATTTAGTGGTTAAGGGATTAGGGATTAGGGGCTTAGGGGTTAGAGGATTTAACAGTTAAGGATTTCATGGGTTAGGGGTGAGGGGTTAATGGGTTATGGTTTGAGATTTATTGGCTTCACGTTGGCAATTCATGTGAAAATTAATTGTGCATTGGAGTTCGGAGGTGGTGAAAGGATAAGGCAAGGGAAGATGAGGTAGCCTAGCATTAGACTCCTAAATATGGTTTGGTTTTTGTCCTAATGGTGGCCTCTGAAGAGGAAGCGTAAACGTTGCAGGAAGGTTTACAGAGGGAGTGGCTTGTGTGTGCTTATCGTGGGAATTTGCTGGCGTGGTGTGTTCAATTGGTCCCTACTGCTTAGTTTCTTAGCCATTGACTGCGTTTGGTTTGAGGATAAGAAGTTGAAGGGAAGTGAGATCACTCGTTTCCATTTTTCTTGGCTTTCAGTGAGTATATTTTTTCGTGATAAGAAAGGAAGCTAGAATTTGCAGTCGAGGAAACCTTGAGGGTGGTGGCAGAAAACTAGTTGATTTTCTAAATTTAGTGCCCTCCAGTGTGAGTGTGATGGTGTTTGGTGGATTGGTGTGTGGTCTCTATGTGGGGAATTTGGAGGCTGGTCACTGCCCTGGGGGAAGTTACACTCAGGCGTCAGCTACTTTATCATCGTTTGTTGTTCAATTTCCTGTGTTGGTTTGGTGGGTGATGGTATTTGGTTTTGCTACTGGTAGAAGTCTTTATCTAGTAGTGGAAGGTGTCTTTGTGCTTCCTTTTGGTGGTGGGAGATGACATTTGGCTCCTTTGCTGGTGGTGTTTATTTTTCTATAGTGGGGGGTCTGGTATCTCGACTCTACACATGGTGGGGTTCCTCGACCTTGGTGAATTATGAAGCCCCTGGTGTGGTGTGGGTGTTCTCCCTCCCTTGTCATCCATGGCCCTGTGGGGGTGGCAGACTCAGAAATAATCATGGCGGCTCCACACCAAGGTGGAAAGACTGCTGGCGTGCACGACTCGTTAGTGTGGGTGCGCATGGGGGTGGTGGAGGAGGTAAGCGGGGTGATAATAGAGGTGGGGGTTTGAGGGTTTAAAATCATAGTCGTCGAGGTGGAGGAGGCCATGGTGGCAAGGATAATCATGGGTTTGATTGATTTGAGGTAAATGAGGGGCAGGTTATCCAACATTTTTTCCTAAAGAACAATCGTGCACTTATCAACACCCTGATGGAAAGAGTGGACACAACTGAGAGATTTTGTCATGAGGAGCATGCATAGCATATGGAAACATTAGACTGAATGCACTATTTACAGTGCCAAGTCCGGGAGCGACTGGTAGTTGTTTGGCAAGGCCAAAATCAACTCACTGAGAGAGTAGAAAAGTTGGAGACTTGGTTGGCGCACTTTGAAGGGCACGGTCAGTGCGACTTCTATCCTCCACTTCATCTAGGAACAACCCCAGACAACCATTCATCCACTACATTGGACGAATAGTATGCTATTTTGTGTTCTTTATGTTTTATATGTGTTTTGGTGCCTCTGACCCAACCGTTTATGGACAATTTCCGTAGTCCCTCTTTTGCATTTTTTTGCATCTGGTGCAAATTTTTGTTAACAAACCAAGTCAAGGTGAGACCACCTGCTTTGTAACTGGCTATATGTACTCCTTTTTTCCTACATGAATATAACATTGACTTACAAAAAAACAAAGGTTCATACATCATTAAAAATTTAATTAACTTTCATACCTAAATTAACAAATGTTCATACCTATTTACTAAATAGGTTTATAAATATATATTGTAGGTTTATCTATTTAGTATTTATCAAATGTAAATATGATGATTTAATACTAGATTTAAATGAACTCACATGTTTAACATAAGAAATTTTATATTTATCTAGTTATTAAATGTAAATATGAAGATTTAACCTTAGATTTAAAACAACTCACACTTTTAACATAAATCAATGAAGTTTAAAAATTAAACTTTATGGCCAAATATTAAATATAAATATAAATATAAATTTGGCTATCTAATTAATATTACCTTTACTAAAATTATAATGAATGCATTAGTGTAAAGTTGATAGATGATACATGCAATTATGTTAATTGTAGATGAATCCATCTGCACTGTTAACTTTAGAGACAAAAGGGTATTCATAATTTCAACACCGTAAATTCAGAGACCCCTTTGTCTCTAAATTTTAACACTGCAAATGGATTCAGAGACACCTATAGTGAAATGTAACACTTCGGTACCAAAATTGCAATTTTCCATATATGGAGTGACACAATTAAAAATTACTAACATAAATGACTAATTCATAAACTTGTTGTACTTGTTATTTGGCCATATTTTTATTCTTGGACTATAATAGTCATTTACATTAATCATTATTAATTTTGTCACTTATTATCTAGTCATATATTTTAATCCTAGACTAAATTAGTCATTTAAGTTAGTCACATTTACTTTAGTCACTTATTATCTAGTCATATATTTTATCCCTAGACTAAATTAGTCGTTTAAGTTAGTCACTTATTATCTAGTCGTATATTTTATTCCAAGACTAAATTAGTCATTTAAGTTAGTCATTTTTAGTTCGGTCACTTAAAATTGCTCAAATTTAGTAGTAATTCACTTGAAATAATTGCGGTGACTAACATTTTTAGTCACCTAGTCACTAATTTCATCATTTTACTAGTGTTACAAGCATTTTTTGCAACGGTCCCAAGCCCGATGAATTCTTTTTCTTAGTAACTCCTATATATAGCTGAGGTATAGTGGTTCCAAATAAATAAATCATATATGAATGTTTATATATATCACTGTACTAGGGTTTATGTGTTCAGGGAACCTGATAGCACCTTTTTATTATTTTTCAAAGAATAGGGAATCACAAGGCCTCATCAATACTGTAAATGATAATTTGGTATCTTAGTGGGAAACTATGTCTTCCCTATCATTTGAATATGAGTATCCATATTAACTAAATATGTATTAATGCTAGTGTTATTGTGTGTTTTCCTTTTTAGTTAGTTGGGGCTATAATTATGATTGGAATATTTAATATGTTGCAAACTTATGTGAGATTAATATAACGTGTAGTAACATGTGATTTGGGTCTTGCACTCTCTTTCCACTGTTCAAAATTTTTCCTTCAAACAAACAGTGCCCTGACACCAATAGTAAAAGGGCCTACCCTGCCTTGATCCATTTTTTTAAAATTCTAACTCAACAAAGTATGGGTATTAGCCATAAGTTATGGTGGAATTTTCCTTATATTTATCCACAAGTTGAGGGAGTTGATGAGGTGAAAAATATCAGTCCATTGTTTTCTGGTTCACCAGAATCAATATTTCCCCTTTCTTTTAAGCCTTTTAGAAATACATTATTGGGGTAGATTTATCCCGGCGGGATTTGCAAAGCATTTTTGAGTCAATTTATATGATGAATCTTTATCACTAGTCTAACCTTCTGACAAAGGTGAAGGTACAGAGTAACGACGATTGTTCCATAAAGATAACTGGAAAATTCTCTAAATTATCCATGCTATCAAAAATCCATGCATTAGGAGCCAATCTTGCTAACCGTTAGATAGCAGTAAAGAAGGATTTATGAAATCTTGTGCATTTGAATTTTTGATAGCCAGTAGCAATGACACTCTCAAATACAGAATTATCTGAAGATATATATGATGAGCATATGCTACAGATCACTAAGTATCAATTAGATGGTGTATAATTGGCCTAGTGTAAATTCTACGTTGAATCTATAAATACCTCATTAAATTCGACACATCAGAGGCAATAGCTATAATTTTGTCTGTATTTCCACCTAGGATGAATTTTTTTGGGCCCTGTGTAGGTGTTTTTACCCCCTTCAATACCTACATAATCTTTTGGTACATTAACTACAACTCCAACAGGATCCTGCTTAGATCATTCAAAAATTTATTGAAGTCTTCACTTGGTTCTAGATTTAGCCTAAAATTTGTGATATTTAAGAGGTACATATCATCAAATATTATTTTTCATTATTACTATTTTTTAGAAATGTGATGCCTTTGTATGAGAATACCACCATTGAAAAAGCATGTATTTGTGCACTAGATTTTGAAATAAAAATGGATATCTGCTATCATTCCCTAAAACATCATATCTCTCAATTTCATTCCACATCAAACTCACTCTCACCATCCTCAGCTCTACCACTTAGTGCATTTTCCTCTCCCTCTCATCCTGGTTTTTTTTTTCATATTATAGGACACACACACATTTTATTACTGAGTGTAGAGCTCTCCAATGCCAATACATTGCTAAAATGATGTTTACTGATCAATATCCTAATCCTACTATAGAATTCCTTGACTCTCCTCCACAACATACTGTGCCAGAGGCAATTTATCCAGTCAACCCAACTTCTACAGATCCCTCACTACTTCTTACGACTAGGGATCAATCCTAGTTCATGAACTGGTTTGGATCCAGAAATACTACTCTCGTGTTGGTTCATGAGTGATAGGTTATTACTTTGACATTGATGCTTTTTTTGACAACAACCATTGTGATGCATCTCCAAATTGTTTCGACTTATTATTGGAAATTCCTTGACAACATGAACTTCAAGCCTTTTATGGTGTTGGGTGCAATAATTAAGTCAGCTTCCCTTTTTATGATTCCTCTTATAGTTGGGAATGATGTTTCCTTTCAGGAAAATTATAAAAATGTTTGTCCTTATGCATTATCCTCCCTATTAAATATGAAAATTATAGTACCCAATCCTCTCCAATACACCCCGCATTAGGGTTTTTTTGTCTCACACTTCCCCTTTGTACAATCTCTTCATTGCCACCTCCATATATTCACCCCTTTATCAACTTACACAACTAGCCTCTTCCCTTGATGGAATATCCAATCGTTGCCCAACATTTCTTCCTGGGTCTTCTCTCTCTCCACCTAATTTGACCCTTATTATTCCACCTATTCTAGGGGTGTCATCCATGTATTCAAAACATCATCAAAAGTTAACAAAAGACATCCCAAAAAAACTCAACATAAATTATCTAACAAAATTTATTTCATTTTTGTTGATTTTAGTACACGTCTTAGTCAGTTGGGGAGGCTAGAAAAATATAATGTCAAATCATACAATACGTGAAAACTTTGCTATAAGTTTCAAGGGATTGCATTTGTTCAATTCAATTCAACCAACACCCAAAAATTTGCACAAGTGGTTTCACTATACAACAATCTACACCAAATTTTTGTAATAAAATTTAATAATTTTCCTGATCCAGGTGGATATCGGTGGCCACCCACCTATTCCATTTGGACTCACACCATCAATTCTTGCAACTTTTCACATTCAACACAACTTACTATTTTTAGCAGGTTTTTGGGTCCTGCACTCCTAAAGCTGTTTTGGGGCCTTAATGATCCAGGTGGATATCGGTGGCCACCCACCTATTCCATTTGAAACCCCACAATTAGTTCTTTCAGTTTTTAAGTTGCAACACGACTTACTTTTTTTAGCATTTTTTGCGGGTCCTGAACTTCCGGAGCCATTTTGAGGCCCTAAACGACGTTTTTTGGGAAAACTGGGAGCAACATGGGGCCGTGGACTAACATTGCTCACATTAAAAGTTGTACTTATTGGATAGATATTCCTAACAAGGTATGATACACATCAAATGGAGATCCTATGCCGAAGTTACATCCCCGAGAAGTTGAAACACCAATTTACCCAAACGGGGCCCATAGTTTTGGCACTTCATCTCCTAGTGTTAGTTTTTTTGACATTTAGAGTTCTCCATTGTTTCTCAATAATAAATAGGCCCTCGAGCCTCATTGTAACACATTTCAGAGGTCTGTAGTTGCCACATATCTTCTCAGAGATACGCTACCAACACCCTAGCTATTTTTATTTCCATTATGTTTGTAAGCTTATTTCATTCATTCTTTTATTAATAAAATGAAGCATTATTTCTATTGTATATCTATGCTTATGGTTATATTTGTATTTTTTTGCGCTCCTACATAAATCTGAATCATTTCCATCCATTGCACTATTCCACTATCTCTTCACCACATGTCCAACAATTCTAGAGTGAAGATGTTAAGATGGCCAAATTTTGTCGCCATTGCATTATTATTCTTGCCGACATTTTCTTATACAATGGTCTTTTTTCTCAATCGAAATCAATTGTTATGGATGCATAGGCTTGTGCACAGGTATTCAGGGTATATCATATTATTATTTTTTTCTCCTTTGCCCTTTTTGTGAGTATTGTTGTTCCAAAATTGAGAGGAAAAAATAGGGATTGTTTTGAGTTATACTAGTAAAATATGACGTGTTGAATATCCTCATCCCAATAGGAATACCTCTCCATAATAACTTCTCTTCATGACACCATGATCAGTAGTTCCTAGGGTTATTTATATATGGCATAAATAAATAAATGCACCTCAACTGATTTCTATGCATAATTTTTTTGGTTAAGTTTGACTTAGTCCAAATGGATATTTTTATAAGTATTATATAAGGCACTTGCCTAAGGTACAAAAGTAGGATACCTATTCCATTTCATATTATTTCTTGGTTTCTATCTTGTTTTGATACATTTTCTACATGAGGTTTCATTATTTAACATCAACAAGAGATTAGTGAAACATCATAATTCAAAATTGGAGCACATCTAATGAATATTAGAAAATATCAAAATGGTTTTATCTATGATGTTTTCCTTGTAATTTTCATTAAATTTTAAGGCACATTTTGGGGTTTGGAAGTGATTGCTTGTAAAGTTCTATGAAGGTCTTGTTATCTTCGGGGATTTTGTATTTTATGTTGTTTGATTGTTGGACAGTCAATGCCAAGAAAAATTATAAACATGTGCCCTTTGCATAGATATTATCAAATAATTATCTTGGTGTTAATTTAGTGACTACTTGAATTGGAGTATCTCTCTTCAGGCCAACCAAACACAACTGAACACTTTTCCATGTATGTTGCTAGGAAACAAAATTGATGCGGATGGGGGAACAAATAGTGGTAAATATTGTAAATTAACATATCCCATCAGCTTGATTTGGAACTACTGCAATTTTTCGATGGTTAAAATTCATTTTAGGAGTTCTTGTTATCAATCTGAAGTTTACTTATGCAAAATCACTACAATTGCAATACATGTTTCTGAGCTGAAAGCAATAACATGGATTCAATCAAAAGTTATCCCCTATTTTGAAACATCAGTGAAAGAGGATTACCACATTGATGCAACGTTATTATCAATAGCGATATCTGCACTTAAGAATCAACCTAAAATTTAATTCTAAAGTTTTTTGAAACCACGTTGGAAATTATCGCGTATGTATTCTTATTCCTATTACTATTTATAAACTATATTTGATTTGGTTTCTAGATTATGAGATAAATAAATCATGGTAGAATAACTTATTTTAAGGATAAAGAGAGTGTTCTCAGAAATAGAGAACATAGAGACGCCTGCATCTACTTATGATACACCATAGGTGGTCATGGTCCCATCTCTGGAAAACTCTCAACAACCACAATTACCACAATGCCTTTCTTAGATAGTAGACGATCAACTATTCGATGGATCCTAGGGAATTCCCCACATGATTATCAAGGATCGTCTATTGCACACTCTAACATGTGTTATTTCTCTTATAAAATGGAATGTTGGCAATGAAAATGTTGAAACAGGTAATTATTTTTCAACCTTGGCCTAACTTAGCTATCTCTTATGACTATATAGTGCTATTGTTTTCTTAAAAAAAGATGGGATTATGCAATCAACATATTTTGTTGTTGTTTCTTAAGGGTATATCTTTCCATTGCTTTCTGGAAGGTGTACACATTATGTGCCAAGAAATTCTTTGCATGATGCCAACAACAATGTAGATAATGGTGTAAAAAGTTATTGCAAATTTTAAAATATCACTGAACAACAAATTAAGAGTTGGTAGTTAGATTCTTCAACATAAATAGGCTTGAAACATAGATTTTAATAATCAACTTCAAATCAAAATTATTGTTTACAGGATGTTTCGGAAACTTTTTGAATAAATACCTCTAAGTACAACAACAAACTATATGTAAGTTGTATAGTTTCATGAGAAATAATAAAATATATTGATACAAGAATGGGCATATGGGGAAATGTTCATATGTAATATAAAGTGGATTGCCTCCAAGTTCTTTTCATCCAGCTTTTGTGAACATTATCAGTGCTCATGACTGAAATTTGTTACCTACAATTTCAAATTTTGTATATTAATTCACTTGTAAAACCAAATTGATCCTCTCGTTTTTAAAATTTAAAACTTAATTGGCTTTTTTTTTTGAAGTTATTTTTTTATTATTCCACAGGTTTAAGTTTTTTAAGAGAAAATATTGAAGGGATAGCTCATGAGGATGAACATACCCCCTTTATATTTTAAATCATCTTCATTGTGATGTTGGAAGAGGCAAGAGGCTTGTGCTTGGAACCTCCTAATGATTTGACACCCACCAAACTCATTCTCTCTCATTGAGAAGAAATCATAATGGGGTATTTTTTGTGAGTAATCTATATCTTCATGATCTCCCATTCTAAAAGTCTATTATGTTTATTAAATATTTGTTGTACGTTTTCAATACATGTATTTTGGTTTATGTAGGAAAGGAATAGACCATATGCATGAGTATGATTCATATTTAATTAATATAATTGAGGGGATTCATAAGATAGTTGACTAGACTGTAGTAGTTCGGTCAAACTTTTATCGCCACCACGTCGCTGTAATTTTAACTAAAAATGAAGTTCGTCCGAAATTTTATTAAAAGCTCAGCCAAAATTTGATTGCACATTACGTCGGCCCAATAATATTCGATAAAACCCCTCCAAAAAAACAAATTTCGCAACTCTATAAATAGCCAAAAATGGAAGCATTATTTTCATACATTTCCTCATTTGGACTGAATTTTCAAAGGAAATTATTTGGGTTTTGAAAGGAAATTTTCTGGGCTGAATTTTCAAAGGAAATTTTTTGGCCAGAATTTTCAAAGGAAACTTTTTGGGCTGAATTTTCAAAGGTAATATTTTGGGCTGAATTTTCAAAGGAAAATTTTTAGGCTGAATTTTTTGGGTTTCAGTACACCTCTAAGTCCGTTAGGGAGGCTAGAAACATATAATTTCAAATCATATAGTAGGTACATACTTGACCCCAACTTTTTCCTATGTAGAAAAAAGTCGTGGGTCTGCACTTGTCCCACAGTGCGCATACGTTCCTACGCACTGTGTACGAAGACAAAGTGCGGTCCCACAACTACTCTAGAAGCGCAATGTGTGACCAAAAATAGTGGCAGAAAGGTGAAATTTTAGTTGTTTTTGAAATTTTCTTGAAAATCCATTTATAGGAGCCTCTGGGAAAAAGCACGTTGAGCAAACACAATGTTTATGTGCACTAGTTTTGCCTGTGTGACCAAAAACTCAAAATTTTTCAAAATTTTCCCAAAATTTCTCTCGTTTCCATCTTTCTGTCCTGCCTTCAAGGGAGTAATGATGCATCAGCCAAAATATCAAGGCTATCCTTCTTCTTGAGCCTCATTATGGTCTTCTTGAGCTTTTTATTCATGTTCTTAACCCTAATCTTGCAAATCAAATTTCTTGTGTAATAGTGCCTTGCCATGTGCCTCTGCATGGAAGTGTTTCTGTTTTCCTTCTTCAGTAGCTCCTCTAGGTGTTTATTTACAACCCAAAGCCAAAATTATTTTTCTTCTTCAACTTCAGCAACTATGATGTCATTGATGTCTTTGTGAGCTTGAGGAGGAGATGGTTATTTTTCATGTTTTTCTCTTCTTTCTTCTGCTCTAGTTTTAGGCCTTCTTGATTGTGCCTGAATGTCTTTGAATTCTAGTCACTTAACATCAATTATGGCCTTGCCATTTTATTTTTCTACCACATCATCTGGATTTCTGTATGATGGATGGTCCCTTTGTGGTTTTCTTTGCAACAATAGGTTTAATTTGAGCTGCACATTCTCTTGTTGCAGAAAATACACCATGAAATTTTCCTTGGAAAGATCATATTTGAGATCTCTTATCTGTCCGACCGTATGAAGCTGAGGCGGCAGTTGAGCAGGAACTCAAGAAAGATCTAGACAAAGTGGAAGCTGAGCGAGCTGCAGCATCTGAGTGGAAAAGGAAGGCCAAATTAGAAGCAGCAGCGGAAGCAGAGCTTAGGCAGAGGAAAGAGCAGGAAAAGGCTGAAGCCGAACACCGACAAAGGGAGGAAGAGGAAAAGAAAAAGAAGCAATAAGAGGATGAAATAATGCCACTAGTATCTTTCCAGTATAGATTTTTATCTATGATGTAGTACCTCAAAGATTTTAGCTTCACAAACCTTGCTTTAGATTCAGTCAATTCAATAGGAGCTCTATGATGATGTAAGAAAAAAACAATGTCTCTGTACCAGTCAGATAGAATGTACTTATCTTCAATAGGAATCATCTCTTCATCTTCATCTGATAATTTTGAAATTTCTGCAATAAAATTCATATCAAGAAAACCAAAATTGGACTGTGCCATCAGCTTTGCTAGCCCCTAACCTTATCAACCAGCTGTGTTTACCGATCCTTTCCCTCAGGAAGGATTCATGGCTACTCAACCACCCCATGCCCTGGTAACCACTCAACCTTCCCCTTCTAGTTCCTCTAATTACCAGATTATCATGATGAATTTTGACCAACCTCTCACCATCGACCTTAACCTTCAAACTCGGTCTCGTCAGTACCCCAAGCCTCCCGCTCCATATGTCCCTGAGTCACCTTCTTCAGGTCCTACAGAGCCTCTTTTGACACCCAATGGTCCTTTGCAGATCCCTCAGCCCAAAGTTGAGGTTCCTACCAAGGTTCCTAAGGTCCCATTACACCGAAATTCTACTTTCGGTCGAGCTACTCATTTGTATAGCATAGTAGGTGATTTGGCGGAGTCTCCTTCTTCCATTTCAACACTCGAACTCCTCCAGTTGTGTCCTTCTCAAAGGAAGGATCTACTATCCACCGTGGGCACTTTAGATCCTGCTGATGACCAATTGATTGTTTTCGACGCCCATCAGTTAGATCATCCTCCCCTTCCTGCTTCCGTCACTTTCCAAATCCCAGTCAACATCCGGAATGCTAATGTGTCTCGGTGTATTATTTACGAGGGGGCATCTACCTATGTGATGTTTGCTTCGATTTGGAAACAACTCGGATCTTCTGAGTTGGCCCCTTCCACAATCACCCTTCATGCATGGGATGGCCATGCCTCCCAGCCCTTTGGCCTATTCCGTAATTGTCCTATCACTCTTGCGGGCAAGACTGTTTGCATTGACATTGAAGTCATTGACGCCCCTCTTGATTATAACTTTCTTTTGGGGCATAGCTACACCTATGCCATGTCTGCTGTCCCATCTGCGGTCCACCGCAAGATTTTTTTCCCTCACAATTGAAAGATAGTCATCATTGACCAGTTGACATATCATGAGCCAAAATCTCAGACCTCCCCTGAGTCGACTATCTCTTCTGTAGCCAATAAGAAAATTGTTGATTCTTTGACCAGTGTTTCCCTAGGCATCTACAAAGACTCCTCCATTCTTGGAACATTCCTTGGTCTTCCTCCTCCTCTTGTTTTTGATCCCAGCTTAGCGAATGTTTGCATGATGTAATTGTCTCGGGCTAACCTTAAGCGGCCCACTTCTGCTAGTCGGCAACCTCAACCTCGCCCACCGCAACCCACTCCTAGCCCTTCACCTCAGCCACCCAAACCTCTTCCTTTTGGACCTTCTCATCTAGCTAGTACCCACGAGCCTCTTTACCCTCCTAGGTCAATTCCCCCAGGTCTCAACTATCTTGGAGCTGTCCCTCCTGGAAATTTCCCCACTGGTCAAATACCTTTCCTTCCTCCCCCTCCCAGAGTCTATTTGGTCCCCATCATGGCCACCCTTTCCCTCCCCAATTTAACCCTGGGAATACCCATCTGGTACCTTATACCTCTAGTCGCTACCCCACCAGATCACCCCAAACCATACCTTGCTTTGACACCGGTTCAACCAGTTCCCCTAGCTTCTTCCGTCGCTACAGTGCCACCAGCACCTCAACAGGACCCTTCTCCTGTTGTGACAGCTACTGGAAAGAAAGGCAAATCTCGAAAGGGGGCATAGAGTTATTTTCAAATAGTGATGTCTTATGGGGTAATTACTTTAACAAAAACAGTTATTTTGAAGTATCAATAAAAAAATATAATTTTATTATAATTTTCTTATAATGGTAACTATAAATATAAACTTATTATTGTAATAATAACAATAATTATAGTTAACAAGAAAAGAAAACTATGATTATGGAATAGCAATTGAAAATAAAGAAAAAAAAATCATTGAAAAAGACAAAAAATAAAACAAAAAACAAATATAAGTCAAATTAAAAAGTAATAACTTAAATAAAGATCCTACCATACTCAATATATTTAGAATGAAAACTCCAAAAATTGAGATCAGAACAAGATTGCAACAAAAAAATCTGATGCAAGTATCTCTTCCCCACAGAAGTGAAAAATTGAGATTTGCCTCTAATTTTAACACTTTTGACATATATCATTGGCCACTTGAAACTCCTATGCACTAGATCTCAAATCCAGATATCAAGTCTAGATCCGTGCAACAACATGTACAGTTTGTGGGCACGATTTTGTAGATTTATAATATGACAATGCACACAATTTTGACAAAATAATCCATGCATGAATTTATCCGCACTAATATTTAAGTTAAGTAATATTCCCTTTGAGTGAAGAGAAGTATGCAACAAGAATAATTGTTAGAGCACTTTCCTCGCTAAGAGGTAGCGTTTATTTTTTTAGCATAGGAAAGTGATCTAAGCGCCAAATTTTGTGGAGAGGCTTAGACACTATTATTCCAAAGAGCCCATAAACCTTTGAAAAACTGAAAGAATTGATGGTGCGGGTCCAAATTAAATAGGTGGGTGACCATGGTTGGCATTGATTTCTTGTCCTTATTAATATTGTAGTTTAGTTCCCGCAATCGGCGGATAATCGATGTTAGGTTTTCTTTTTAGGCTTACTTATCATTGACACTTCTGGGCATGGATTAGTGGGGGGATTAGGCAGAAAGAGTGGGCTTAGTTTGTGCTCCTATCCCCTTGACCTCTTTTGGATGTTACCCTTGGATCTTAGTCCTGTGGGATCTCGTTTACTGACCATTTGGTTTTTAGGGTGGTACTAATTGGGAATGCCCAATTTGGTTGTGTGGTCCCTCTCCCTCCTCCACATAAGGTAGGAGTTAAATGGACTCTGGAAGCCAAGAAGTCCTTTGAACTGGTAACAGTAAACCACAAAGAAACTTGTTTTATTAAAACAGAGAATAACTATAGAAGCGACATTGTGGTGGACAATCTGTCCTTTTACAAAGTGAGGCTTGTTATTTATAGCCTTTTTTTTAGTTACAATACCATGGGTAGATACCATAGGTGGATACCATGGTTCGATACCATGGGTCAATACCATGGGTGGATACCACTTACAATACCATGTTTGGTTTTCTAGCAAAATAATGTTTAGACAATTAAGACCTCGAGTCTTCTACAACCTTTATCCATTCCAATATTTCCATGGATTTTATCACATGTTTACCTAAGTCCGAAGGAAAGAGTGTCATCATGGTGGTAGTTGATAAAATTACCAAGTATGCACACTTTTGTGCATTATCTCATCCATTTAAAGAAAGTACAGTTGCTACTACATTTATGGAAACAATTCAAAAGATACATGGAAACCCAAAGATTATTGTAAGTGACAAAGATCCCATTTTTACAGGAAATTTTTGGACGGAATTATTTTCCTATTTGGGTACTCAACTAGCTCATAGCTCATCTTATTATCCTCAATATGATGGTCAACTGAGATAGTGAATAATTTTTTGGAAGGACATATTTGTTGTATTGTATCTAATAAGAAAACACAATGGGTCAAGTGGTTACCTCTCACTGAATGGTGGTATAACACTTCCTTCCATACTGCAACAAAAATTACCCCAGGAAAATAATTCCGTCCAAAAATTTCTTGTAAAAATGGGATCTTTGTAACTTACAATAATATTTGGGTTTCAATGTATCTTTTGAATTGTTTCCATAAGTGTAGGGGTTAAGGGAGTATGGCTTCAGGGTTAAGGGATAGGGAATTTAATGGTTATGGGTTAATGAATTATTGGTTGTGATAATGGGGCCCCTAATGCCCTTATCACCACTATGAGGGGTTCCCCTTTCAATTTCTCTTGTTACCTTCCCTCTAGGCCCCCTAGCCCCTATGACATTAGGTCTTAATCCCCCTTCTCATTCTCTAATGCCTGAATTATAGATCTTAGTAAACCATGCTTGGACATCCCACTTCTACCCATCCATGCTACATGTGTGTCCCCCAGTCCAGTTCAATACACCACAAAATACTCCTCCCACCTTTTCAATCATATAATTCAACTTATCCTAACATTATGGGTGAAATTGGTGTTTATGTTGTAAAGTGAACAAAGAAAAAATATTACTTGTTTTTTCTACTGAGAAGATGTAGAAATTAATTGTCATGATTGGAATGTGCATGCATCAATCTAGATTCCTTGAAGTTATGATATCAAGTGTGCCATTCATGGTGTACGCACCGACTCCAGTGCGTTGGGGTCTTCTAAACACACCGCACAAACAGTATAATAGACCATACGATGCTCTATGTCAAAAAGGAGCACCGGTGTGTTACATGTCAACCATGGCACCGATTAACCATGATAAAATAATAAAAATCGTCCAGTGTTAGTTTTTGTAGCATAAACTGGTGCCATATTTTACATATGGCGCAATGATTAACAAAAAATATTTTTTAATTTTTTATCACATTAATTTCATGGTGCGCTTGTACAATACAGAGCACTATTGTGCTAGGTTACGCTGAGCGTACCGATGAAAAAGAAAATCAGTTTTTTTTTAATTCACGTAAGGGCCTACATGGATTGGGATCTGATTATGCAAATTGTCCCGTTGGTTGGATGTCTTAGGTCTATATTTAGCAATACAAACCCTAAAAATAGAAATTGAAAAACCCTAATTTTGAATTCACAGAAAGATGGAATACGCCTTTTGTTTTATCTATGGGTGGAGGGCGAAGCCACAGCAGGGAAACGAAGTCTAGGTCGAGTCGGGTAAAAATGCGTTCGACATTCACCCGCGGGTCAAGTCGGGTTCCTTCCGAAGGGCACGTGCGGTGCAGTGTTCGGTGCATGGTCGAGTCGGGTTTCTTCCGCAGGACGCGTGCAGAATAGTTTTCAGGGTGGGTGCATTCAGGTTGAGTCAGGTTCGTGCAGCGCGCCTGCGTTCAGGACACGCGAAACAGTGTTTGAAGGCGCGGAGTTCATTCAGCAGGGTTGGGTCGGGTCGAACGCAACCCGAACACGTTCAGGAAATGCGTGCAGACCATGACCCGGGTGACCCGCGTGCAGAAACGCATTCAGGGTGTTGAGGGCATCTGTGACCCTGGTGACCCACTCGAACCAGAATTCACGCAGACTTCAGAGACATGTTCTAAAAGGGAATTTCCGTGTTCCTTTGGATTGTTTGCACTGTTGGGAAGCTGTTAAGGCTATACCAAGGTACAAGCACATTTGGTAAGAAGCAACCAAATGATTAACATCAACTTTAGGCTTAATCATTAGAAGAAAAAAAATCTTACTTGAATTTACCAGCCAGGGATAACGGGGAAGATTGTCTAGGAGGGCCGGTCAATGGTCAGCTACTCAAGTGGTATCATTTCTGAAATGTTTTCTGCTATTTTACATTCTCACTGTACATACCAGTTTATTTCAGTTTCATTGCAAGTGTGTGCTATGATATTTTCTTCAGTTTGGGGCCCGAGGTGAAGGCTATAACTCTAAAGATTGATTTCAGCTTTGGTTTCCCATTAATTTTTTTCCTTGCCCCCTTAATCCTGAAGAGCTTAGAGCTTGGTGTCGAGCTTAGATCTTAGTGCAGAGCTTAGAGCTCGTAGGGCTATTGACTCTCAAACCCATCCCAGATCTATCTTTCTACAAAACCAGAGGTACAACAGAGGTGCTCCCAATAGTGGATTTCTTCCTGATACTGGGGCAATGTTCACACCTCTTGAAAATTGATCCAGAATTTATGTGGAATGAAAAACTTGAATAGAGGTATAGCAAGAAATATAAGTGTAGTGGAGAAAAAAGAGTAAGTTCAGAAGTCGAATTCTGGGAAAAGTTTCTATGGAATAATACTTCGCATCCGAGGAACTTGTACTCGCACATCTTGGCACATTTCTTGCAAAATACTCGCACCTAAAAGAATTGGGGACTTGTGAAAGAACTAAAGCTCAAACATGTTGTGACATTCTTTTGACCTATGGAGGTTGACACTTCCTCTCTCAGCTCTATAAATATTTTTTAAGACACATTACCAGGGGTTAAATGGATCTATAATAGAGCTATTTTGCAGACCTATGGAAAACCTCAATTGCAGACCTTGTAGCAGCTTGGACACATCTGCAATTTGACCTGAGTGACTATAATTTTTGGATCTAAAGCATTGTAGTTTTTACTTGAAACGCTGCAATTGGGAAACTACGATGCTATTTTTTCGGGTGACTTCGAGTTGGCCCGAATGAACCAAAGATTTTTTCAACTTCAAAATTTTTAACCAGATTTAACCATTAGGCCTGGGACCACATGGCAGCCTCCGGGTAGGCCACATGGCACCCACTAATAGGCCATCTTATTCTTTTATAAAAATGAAATTTTCCATTTCACAATAATTTTGAAGATGCCATAATTTTCTACCAGGTGGGTGTCTTATTTCACTTAAGTGAGTTAGGCCCTCTTCACTCAATTTTTATTTATTTACAAACTATAGACGACAAACTAAACAAAATAGAATATTCCAATTAGTTGTCACTAATTAGGAATATTACAGTCCCCCCCCCAGCAAAATGTTGCTTTCCCTCAAGCAACTGCTTGAACAAGTCTTATTCCTAGATGATGCTCTCCACCGATACTGCAAAATGTGCCTAGATCCCAGATGCGCCACTGAATCTTCCCTGTCCTCTACATCATCCTAATATGAAGGGATCTATCAATGCCAGGATCCCAAACTAATCTCTCATGGCACTAGCCAACCAACAATCCTCCCGGATCCCATTGCCACCATGGCCAATAATAGCCCAAGTCCCACGGCTCAGACTGCGCACTGCCTCTGGCTATGACTGATGCTCTAAGGGGCGAAGACCATGACCCCTGCTGAGTTGTATCTGTCACTGTGTAAGCTATCCCATCGACTGTGTATCAACTCATCACCTCTTTGCACTCAAGGCATGGATTATGGAATATAGGAACATCTTCCTCATGTGGATCCTCCATCCCCAAGCAATCATCCAAACAAAATGAGCCACCTCCCAACAAGGCAACTCCTGAAAATCCCCTTCCACCTCAAGCTCCGGTAATGAAGGTGGGATGAAAATATAAACTTGGCAAGCATCATAGCTTACCCCATGCTATCCTTCTCTCCACTCATAACAAGTGTAGATTGTATGCTGATTCTGGGCTGCAAAATTATTGCCCTCCAATGGCAAAGTGAAGAAAAATCCTCCAGAGAAGGTTCCTCCAACAATGAAGAACAAGCTGGCCCAAAATAATCTATCCATGAATAATAGGATATGGTCATCATGAAACATGCGAGGAGAGAGTGAATGGGATATTGCCAAAAAATCTGAGAAGAATGGGTATTTTATGTTTGATTTTTGTACTGGAATGATATCTCTTTAACCCATCAAAATTAGGGTTTGTTGTAGGGGATTTAGGACATAAACACATTTAAAACAATGACTAACCCTTTTATGTCAAACCTAGGGAAGGAGCATTAGACAGCAGTGAAGCGGGTTTTCAGATATTTATGTGGCACTAGTGATTATGGCTTATGCTACCAGGGAAGACCAATATTGGAAAGAATGTTGGACATTCGTGGTTTTGTTGATGCAGACTGGGCTGGAGATCTGGATGAAAGAAGATCTACAAGTGGGTATGTGTTTAGCCTATTTGGAGGTGTAGTCAGTTGGATGAGTAAAAGACAATCTGTAGTGGCGCTTTCAACTACAGAGGTAGAATACATAGCAGCCACTCATGCAAGCAAGGAAGAAGTTTGGTTGCAAATATTGTGTTCAAGTATGGGGTTGGTACAACAAGCTATAAGGATAGACTGTGATAGCCAAAGTGAAATTTTCTTGGCTAAGAACCCTTATTACCATTCAAAGACAAAGCACATTGATGTTCAATATCACTTTGTTAGAGATATGGTTGAATCTAAAAGGATGTTGCTGGTGAAAGTGGACACTTTGAAGAATGTTGCAGATGCATTGACGAAGTCTGTGAGCACTCAGAAGTTCTCTTGGTGTAGAGAAAAAATGGGTGTTGAAGAATTGGCCCAATGACTAAGCTCTCCTGTGGCCCCCTGTGGAAAGAAAACAACAAGTGGGAGAATGTTGGGTATGTGTTATATTCTTTCCACGACTAGCCCCACGCACTGTACGTTGCGCCAGGATCCCTATTATATGAAGGGAAATCTTCTATTTGTGATGACATGGAGATCCCTCTTTCAGAAGAAGACCAAAATCCATGGTCTCTCATTGAAGGGGAGACATACTCACATATTGATGAAGAGAATGTGCATGACAAAATCCACAGCGCTGTCATATTAGAGGAAGATCCAACACCACATGGAGATGATAGGGGATCCATTGCTTCTATGAGGGGAGTCCTTGTTTCTATGCAAGGGATTCCAAGTATTTTGACATGTGGGAACCTTGGCACAATTCCGGAGTTATTTGCAACAACTTGTGGGGATTGTGAGATGGAGGAGGAAGAGAAAGATCAGCAGCAAGGGTTGATACACCCTTATCTATTCCAGAAGGTCTTTACACATGAGGGAGAGACTGTACAACACAGAGAAGAGAGGGACAAATAAGTCCTCTTATATATACAGTCCAATTCCAAGTTTGATGTCTCTTTATATGGAGCCATTCCACCTGGGAGGCCACCTAAACGAGATTTGATGAGAGACATCTTGTCATTTGGTTCACCACTCTTGGATTCCGGGGAGGTGAAGACATTAGACGGGTCCAGCACAGCACAGAGAGTTTGGGGTAGACCTAGGGAGGAGAGAGATACTCTCTCATTTTTAGCATCACTCGTAAAAAGTAATGGACCCACAATTTCTGCTGGCAGTTGGATAAAATTTTCCCTTGTTAGTGCTTTTTGGGGCAAATTTGTAGGGCGGTTTGCAGGCAGGGTAAAATTGTAGGACAAATAGCTGAAGAACTTGGGAGGCTCATAAATTCTTCATTTTTTGTCCTTTTTGGGACCATAAAGAGGTTATACATGGGTTTGTAAGTCCTCTAAATCCATTGGATATATCAGTACAACCATTTGAGCACTATAAATTGGCCTACTCCCTTTCTTTTATAGATCTCTTGGATCCTTCTAGAGCCTTATTTTATTCATGGAGCACTTTTCCCTCTTATTAAAATATTCCTTTTTAATGCAGAAAAGAGTAAATCTGCTACCACGTCTCCTTCGATCACTGAAACTCTTGTCCAACCATCCCATCATGTAGGTATCCTTGTCTGGGTTCCAATGAGCTATTACACTAAGGTGTTGTATCATTCTTTACAAGATTAGTGAGGGGAATAAACACCTTTAACTTAGAAATTTCACTCTCTAAGCTAAACAAGTTAGATTGTTTCTCTACATCTTTTACAATGGCATCCCGCTTTTCGGGCTGCTCTTTTGCAGGAAATTCCTTCCTTTGCACTTATTTATCCTTCTTTGATGTACTTGTAGATGGATCATTGTTCTTGCTCCGATTTATGGTAGCAGGCTCCTTCTCCTTGTTTGGACTATCTTGGGAAGTTTTTTGGGTTGAATATCTTTTTGCTAATTTGTCTTATTTTGAGTAGAAGTAATAGGAATATCTTGGTTTCTCGAATTGTACTGTCTCTATGCTAAGCTAAGAGAATTTTTATACCCCCTTTGATAGTCTTCAGATTGGACTTCCAACCCCTTCAAAATAATAATGTCAATGTTTTCAATATTGCTCTGAAACCCAAAACTTGTCATAATCTTTAGGTAATGGGTAGGCATGCATAAATTTTGATGAAAAATCCAGAAATACAAATTTTTCTTCAAGAGGAGCTGCCAATTATAAGCGTGCACCAAGTGGCGTGACGTGTCAGGCAGAAAATCTGTGTTAAAGCCAAAAAATTCAAAATTGACAAAATGTTTCCCAAATTTCTTGAAATTTGGGCCTAATGTCCACCATCAATTAGGCCCCTTTCACATGTGGAGCCTCCATCTAAAATGACGCTCTGTATCCATGAGTTTCATTGCACCTCGACTGTGTTGTTGATTTGGTCAAGGTTGACCCAATCTTATGATTCAAACCCATTCACACCTACAAGAGTTTATCTACATGGCCCAGATATGTCTCTGTTTACATAGGCATTGATTTATTCATGGCCCTTGGTCTTTATGCCACATAAAACCATGCCTTGGAATTTAAACCTCAGGACCTGATGCCTTTATCTCGGTGCAATCACTTGTGAATTTTTATATTCCTACACGATAGGCCTTGCGAGATGACGTGTCAAAGCTTTATCTAACTTAAAATTTCACCATGAATTTAATAGTCATCAATGAAATTTAAAGCGTTCACATAAAAAAACTTCACGGATTCTTTTGACATTCTATGGAGTAGAATTTATCAAGCTCTGCAAAAAATATAAAAATATAGAAATTGGGATCATGGATTAAGGTGAAAACCAAACCATAGGAATTGGGTAAAAATGGCTCTGAATACTTCTGATGTTTCACCCTGCAACCCTCACTCGAATATGGATGAGAATCACCACCTGCCTATAGCTCCAATGTTTCACCATCTTACCCTCCCTCATACACTCAATCTTTGAGGTGGGTTCACATTTTTGGAGTTTGGGCGTATAGTCCGTGGGGATCAGCACATGTCATGGTCAATCTGCAGTCACGATTTAGCTCCATCAACATCGGTTGTTGAGATGGAAGAAAAACTCATTGACTACTCTGAGGACCCCTATCATTATTCATCTATTTTTATTGTGCCTCCACGTCTATCGGTTGCTATGGATTTACCAATGTCGGAAAATATCCCACACTCTCTCTCAAATCAGCTAGGGTGTCCTCGAAATATACCCTTACAAACCCTATCCCTCTAGATTTTGACTCCTTTCTGGTGGTTGGTCTTGTTTCTGCGGGTAACCCATTTCTCAGTTCCCTCTCTAGCCCTTATTTTCTGACTCCTTGAGATTACCTATCTCCCTCACTTTCCTCGCTTCATTTTCTTGAACATTGTTTCAAACCTCCTCCTTTGGAGGTCACATTTTTGAAAACCCGCATCCTATCTATGTTGGTGAGCCATCTAGAACCCTTTCTGGCTCAAGACCCTCTATGGTTTTAAACCCATCATCTATCGCACTATATGTTCCATCCAAAATTCCTCCACATTCACTTCTAGCATCTACTCAACCCTGATCTATTTTTTTTGTTGAAGGACCGATCCCACAACCCGATAGTCCCTTTGATGTGGTTAGGGTCAATATCTCTTCGGACCACCATTCGGTAGAAGTCGGCACTTGAAAAATGAGTTTCCATAAGAGAGGTGGGAAAAAATATAATTGCATCAAGATCAATAAGAAAGTAAGCCATCTTATACTTGGGGAGGGTCTCTGCCTGGCAGAAGTCATCAACACTGCTGACAGGGTTTTGGCTGGACAGGTGCTCGATAGGAATTATGCTAAGGTGCTTTAACACGTGTTGGACAATGAAAATGAATTTTGAGGTGTGTTAAGGAGTTCCAGGGGAACATAAGGGAGAACTAGATAAAAATTCTTGGAAATGAACGAATATGAGTCATTGCACATGATGGAACAAAAAAGAACATATTGATATGCTTTTATTTGGTGAGATAAACCCACTTGTGTTTGAAATTCAAGTGGAAGACAATGTGTTTGTAGTAGTAGAGGTTTTTAAAATAGTTGAAAAGAAGGCAGAGAAGGAAGGAGGATATATATTTCATTACAGGGCTATCGAGGAGAGGGGTGGATTTTCCCTCGTTCCCCGAGGTTATAGCTGGCTGTGTAGCAGGGATTCAGTTAGTTTACTCCCAGAGATACATTGGAGGGCAGTTACGTATTGGTGCATTTGGTCGTGAGGAGTTCCAATGTCTCTCACTTATCATTTCGACCATTTCGCACAACACCAGTGATAGGCAATGCATTAAGGATTACTTGAGAAAATTCAATGGGGATGACTTTGAAATACCACAAGCAGAATCTAGCAGAGAAAACACACTAGCGATCGCACCTAAATACCTCCATACAACACTTGCAAGAAGAAAATACAATAAAAAATATAAATAAACTCACTAAGAAAAACAAGCAGCTCACTCTGAAAAATCTTTTCACTTAAAAAATAAAAAAATAGTAACAATACAACAAAGAAAATATCATGGTTGCAACCCCCAGCTCCAGATCCTTGCACCAGCTCATTTAGCACCACACCATCACCAGGTAGGCTCAGGTATGGCCCTTCACCTCTCGCTATGCATTCATAATGACCAAAATGGTTTAATACATTAGGTTATTAAACAATGTTGACCATGTCTGACTGTGGTTGATGATGGTTGAAAATGTTTGAGCATTGTTGATTTTCATATTGAGACAATGTTTGTCATAATGTGACGTTGTACCATGGTTTACCATGGTTTATCATGATTATAAAACCAAGGGATTTATATTATAAACCGAAGGTAGTAATAAACCCAAGTGAGTATTACTAAAATGTGAAGGGATTATAAATCCAAGGGAATCATATTAAACCCAAGGGAATAATATTATAAACCAAAGTTATATAAACCCTAAGATTAATATAATAAATCGTAAAATAAACATGATTTACCATGGTTGACCATGGTTGATTTTCATATTGAGACAATCCTTGTCACAATGAAATGTTGCACCATTGTTGATCATGCTTGACCATGATTGATTTTCATATCGACATAATATTTAACACAATGAAATGTTGGACCATGGTTGAAAATGATTGATTTTCATATTAAGATAATTTTTGTCACAATGTAGCGTTAGACCATGCTTGACCATGACTAATATTATAAAACTAAGGGAAAAATAAACCCAAGGGATTAATACTAAACAACCAAAGGGAATAATATTAAACCAAGAGACAATATTTGTCACGATATGAATGTGATTATTGACCATGGTTGGTTCTCATATGGAGACAATATTTGTCACAGTGCAACATTAGACCATGGTTGAGCATGGTTGATTTTCATGTTGAGAAAATACTATGATAAACCATAAGATATATATTATAAACCAAGGTATTTAAACCCTATGATAATTATTAGTGATCTGGCCTCAGTTGCGGGAGGAAATTTTAATTGTGCTTCATTAAAAGGGATTTTTCTAGAAGGATGGACTAAGTTGGAAAGAAGAGAAAATATCGCAATTATATGTTAAGTACATGTGTTTTACATTGAATATTTTTCATTTTATTAAGGATCTATTTGAAACAATTAACTATATAATGTTAAAACCTATGTTTTGTATCAAATTACTTTTGGTTTCAATGGGAAACTTTTATGGCTAATGTGTTTTTCTCGAAATGTGATAGACCCCATTAAAATGGGAGATATATTGAAATGATTCATATTGTGTAATAAAATAATTTGAAGTATTTTAAAAATATAGATGCATAAATTCAATGAGCATAGTTTTGAGATATAAAAATAAAAAAGGGAATATTTGTTTATGAACAAATACCAGCCGATCACTATGGATATATCTACTTCATTCAAAGGGATTTTTCTAGAACGATGTCCACTAAGTTGGAAAGAAGGGAAAATATAACAATTATATGTGAATGCATGTGTTTTACATTGAACATTTTTCATCTTATTAAGAATATATTTTAAACAATTAACTATACAAGGTTAAAACCTATGTTTTGTATCAAATCACTTTTGGTTTCAATGGGAAACTTTTATGGCTAATGTGTTTTTCTCGAAATGTGATAGACCCCATTAAAATGGGAGATATATCGAAATGATTTCTAAGGTGTAATAAAATTTTTGAGTAGTTTAAAGACATAGATGCATAAATTCAATGAGAAGTGTTCTCAGATATATAAGTCCAAAATGGAATAGTTGTTGGTGAACAAATATGTGTGGATCACTATGGATATATCTGCTTCATTAAAAGGGATTTTTCTAGAAGGATGGACTAAGTTGGAAAGAAGGGAAAATATCACAATTATATGTTAATGTGCATGTGTTTTACATTGAATCTTTTTCATTTTATTAAGAATATATTTGAAACAATTAACTATATAAGGTTAAAACCTATGTTTTGTATCAAGTTACTTTTGGTTTCAATACAAAACTTTTATTTCTAATTTATGTTTTTCTCGAAATGTGATAGAACCCATTAAAATGGGAGATATATCGAAATGATTCCTATGGTGTAATGAAATAGTTTCAAGTAGTTTATATTCTTTTCATACTAGGCTTTATAGAATTCATCATATTAATTTCACTCATGAGAATTCGATTGAGAATTTATATTGTTATGGAAACTGTGTTACCCCAAAAAAAAAAATCTAAATCCCTTAGTATATAATATACTCCTTTCCATTCCAATGACAACACATGTATTCCTCCAACTACCCCATTATTTTGGGATGTATATGAAATGGTAAGTTGTCTTTTGATGCCATTTATTTCACAATAATTGGGAAAATTTATTAAACAAAACTATCCTACATGATAAGTCATTAAGAATTTTATTTTGAAATGTCTTGCATTTTCCATGAGAGCTTTAAACCTCTTGAAAGTGCTTGGTCTTCAAAATTACCACAAAAACTTTCTTGACAAATCCTTATAAAAAGTAATTAAATATGATTACTTACTCACACTTTGTGTAGTATAAAAAATGTCTGAGTGAATAAGTGCATGTGGATAATGGACCGACCATGCACTTGATTTTCAAAATAACTCTCCTGTATGTATTCATTTAGGACATCCTTCAAAAATATCCTTCATTAAAACTTAAATAAAACTAATGTTCACACCTCAGATGCAACATCCAAATTTGGTCTTCCTATCTCGCATTGGAAATACCACTATTATGTTCTCCAAAATTTATTTCTAAATGTTTATGTTACATGCTTTCTAAAAGGTTATAAGCTTGCTACTATACTGTTAAGGGTTCGGTAATGAAACTACTTCTGTGCGAACTTGATAGATCTTTATAAGAACTGCCTCCATTATCCACTTTCTCCCAGGGTGGGGAAACCTGGTTCTAGCACCCACCCATACTACTTTGGGTGAGACCTTGTCCTACAGAAGTAGGTCATTGCCGAAAGGGCCAGTAGTATAGGGGTTTTTTGGCAAACCTACCCTCCGAACCTGGGTCAGGACACCTAAGGCCAATAGTGCCTTTTTGTGGGCTTTTCCCCCCTCACCCAAGGCTTTCACAATAGAAGTAGATTCCTGTAGAGGTGGCTAAGGCACAGATGCGAAGGGAGGGGTCATAGTGACCAGTTGGATTGGGGTAAAAGTAGTGTAAGGTTTGAGCTAACCACGCGGGGTATTGGCTGGGGGATCAAGGTACCAGACTAGGATCCCCAAGGTCATGTTGGGAAGGGTTAAGGTGGCCATAAAAGGTACTGAAAATACTCCAGAAGGGGGAGAAGGAAACGGTATCTGAGCAGAGGGGTAATGGCTAGGCGGAATAGCTCCCAAATGGCTAAGGCTAGGGGGAACTATTCCATGAGGAAAAAGAGGACCAGGGACACCAAATACAAATGAAGGGCCTTGTGGATAATATTAACTTGTTTGTACTTGAAAGTAATCTTAAGATTGTTTTTGATCTCTACATACTCTTTTTTGAGTGAAAAAATTTCCAATGAAAAGAACACAACTTTTCAATCCAACTAACCATATCAATTGAGCTCTATTTGAAAAGAAAAGTAAAAAAAAACCAAAAATCCAACAAAATAACATCCTTGGTTGTTATTTTTTATTGGAATACCTAAATCATATTAAGGATTCTCTTCATTGAAATTTTTTTTGGATGTAGAATCCTTAATATGATTTAGCTAATCCAATAAAAAATGACAACCACGAATGTTATTTCGCTGACATGTTTTGTTGGCACGTTAGATTTTCTTTACTATTTTTTCAAATAGAGCTCATTCGATATGGTTAGTTGGATTAAAAGCTATGTTCTTCCCATTGGAAATTTTTTCACTCAAACAAGAGTATGTAGAGATCAAAAGCAATCTTAAGATTACTTAAGTACAATCAAGTGTTTCAAACATTTTCCCACATGATTAAAAATCGTATTAGTTGAGCCTTCTCTGACCTTTTCCATTTCATTAGATGCCTTCATTGACCTCTAAAAATTAGTTGATTGACCATCCAAAAATTGAGTTTTAAAAACTTTTTGATTATGTCGTGCAACAGTACTTCACATGCCATGCCAATTGTAGTTCAACTATCCAATAAAAACATTTAACATTATATGACATGCCAAATGTAGATCAACCATCCAAAACTTAACTTTTAATTTAACACAAAATTATAGATCACAACATTACTTCACATGCCAAATGTACTTCAACCATCCAAAACTTGAGTTTTAAAAAATTGTTGATTATATCAAAACATTACTTCACATGTCATGCCAATTGTAGTTCAACTATCCAATTAAAAAATTTAACATTATATCACATGCCAAATGTAGATCAACCATCCAAAACTTAACTTTTAATTTCACAAAAAATTATAGATCACAACATTACTCTCTCATTTTCAGTATCACCCATCTCCATCAGCTTTACTGCACTAATAGAGTTTGCTGCATGATTGGAGGATAACATCTTCATGATGGAGGATGGATACCCCAAGGATTTGGATGAACAGAGGATTATTCCCTTGAGGCAGGACCCTTTCATGCATTGGAGTAGATGGAGGCAACTCATGCTTACATTGCCCAGGATCGGGAGATTCTTTGGAGGTGACAGTCTCTCATGGGAGGCTCATTTTCGGAGGTCCTTATTTCTATTTGAGCATGAGCAGCTGCATGATGGCATGGCAGCAACTTGGAGGATGAATTTGACATGAGGGGATGTCAAGGTAGCAGGTAGCAGCATGATGGAACACCATATTGTAGAATACCAGAGCTATCTACATGGAGGACTGATCCAGGATGGAGGGCTTAGCTTGGGCTGAGTATTCCCTAGGATCCTGATGCATGCATGATTCTTGATGACCAGGAGGAAGATGACTGATACAGAGTTTATGATATGGTCATCTAACACTATAGTAGATTCTTCTTGGCTGGAGGACTCAAACAGCATCCCTAGCTTTAGTTTCCACCCTCCATGAACCTAATTTTAACAAAATCACCTTCAACCATGTTTTTGGAGATCTTCACCACAACACCAAGATCTATCCTAGAGGTGCAAGACGATCTTTGAAAGAAGTTTTGATCTTGGAAAATGGGTTGGCCACCTTCCATCCACCTAATTACACCTTCAACCCACATTTTCTACCCATTTCCACATTGGTTCTAGCCTCAAACTACGCTTGGCCTATTTCCTGTAGCGTTTCAGGACATCCCCAATCGCGTTTGGGTCGGGTCAGTTTGGTTGAGGGCAGCTATATCAAATTTTCTAAGTACTTGTGACTGCACGGGTGCCCTGTGCACGTTCGTGCGGCCCATTTACTGGTTGCTCTCACTAGTACATTTGGCGAAAATTCCAACACTTTAGTTCCGACACTTTTGACCAAATGTCAGAAATTTCCCAGAATTTTATCAAATTTTCAAATCCCGCTTATATCAGTTTTTCTAAGTTGTGACTCTGATGCAGAATCTAAAAGAAAGAAATTAATTTACAAGAAATAAATACGCTTACCTATTCCTTTTACAGTGGTGGGAAACTGAATAAGGGATGACCACTCTCCATCAAATTGTAAGAGAAACTACACTACAAATTTCTTACAACTAGCCATCCCCAACCATATCCAATGTCTAATGGATGCTTCACTTGATTTTACAACATTTTTTCAAATATATTAATTATAAAAATAAACCAATATGATTGTTAATTATTATCATGTTTTATATAAAAAATTCAACAAGAAGTGGGTTTTTAATAAAGGGACTCAATTCCACCATATATTGGTCAAGGGATCATTAGGACCTAAAAAAGCATGGATGCCTCTGGATCTTTTCACCTAAAGCGTGAGGAATTTTTTCACCTCCACCTCTAGGATTTACCATGTATCCCACCACTACCATTGAAGGGATTCCTAGGCCTACGAGGTCTTCACTCTCTGGGACTTACTGTGTATCCCACCATTACCGTTCAAGGGATTCCTAGGCCCAATCAAGGGTGTTCACGACCAAGCTTTACCATATATCCCACCAAGGGATTCCTAGGACTTGTGATTAATCTTGAGACCACCCCACTCAGCTTTGAATCCATTTGTCTATCCAACTCAACCAAAACGAGATAACCCCATCAAACCAAGGCTATCGAAAAATGGCAAGGCAAGGTTGAAAACCACTGTCACACCAAGAAATACCCATGCCAATGACAACAAGAGAACCAAAAACACATGTGCATGTACCATGCATTCCTAAACTAGTAAGGAAATCATACATGCAACTTGATACCTACTAGTAATCTCGTTGTAGCCACTTGATCTTGCTCTTCCTTGCTTGATATTTTCTTCCTATTTCTTCGTTGTCCTTCTTTTGCCTTCTTTTCCTCCAATGCGAAATGGTTATAAAACATTTAAAAAAAAAAAAAATCAGTCCTGATAAAATGTATATTTTTTTTTCTCTGGAACTATAACTAAACAAGAAACAACCTAAAAATAGGCCACACTTTAATTTAGGAAAATTTAGGCGCTATCTCACAAATTTAGAAACTCGGCACAGAGGCTAACATGTATCAGGAGCAAGCTTGCAGATATTTGACCTAATCTATCTAAATATCGGACCAACAAAGCACAAATTGTTTCACGCTAAAATCGTCCAAGCAGAAATAATATTTATGCATTGTCAAGATGCTTTGCATTAGATACCAAAGAAGAGTAAAGATTTTATACTTACTCAAAATTCTTTAGTTAGAATGTACCAAGAAGACTGTGAAACTCATACAAAAAGAACATGGCAGGCTAAAAATTAAAGCAAGAAACAATTTCCAGCCAACATATTCAACACTAAAGTCAGAATATAAACAAATCAAGAGCCATATTATTCTCGAGCTAGATCATGGAAGAAGGTACATCTCCTCCTACATTTTATGGCCAATTTTTCCCAAGAAGCCTAAAAAGAAAACCTAACACCGATTATTCGCTGATTGCGGGAACTAAACTGCAATATTAATAAGGACAAGAAATCAATGCCAACCATCAATCACTGCAACCAAAAACTGCATCAATGTCAATGTCCACAATATATTCATTCATATTGATAATTTATTATCCTTCTTAGCTTGCTTGAGGGACATTCGTTTGTATGGTTGTAGCCGTAAAAATACCCAGTCGCCTACATCAAAACTTATCTTATTGCGATGTTGATCTGCCTATTGTTTCATTAGATTATATGACAAATTTAGGTTATCCTTTGAGAGTTGGAGAAATTGTTGATGATGCTTGATGTGATATTCCACTGCTTTAACGTTAGAATTTTCTGTTCAAGATGATGTGATGGACGACGGATGATATCCATAAAGTGCCATGAATGGGGTCATTTTTGTTGTAGTGTGGAAGGAAGTGTTATACCACCATTCAACTAGAAGGAATGTCACAATAGTAAATCCGACCTCTTCTATTGCTTTGTGGACTTTAGAAAATTTTTCGACACTGTTCCTAGAGATAAGCTTTGGGAGTGCCTTAAAGAGATCATGGTCCCTCCTGAGCTGAGGATTGTTGTGATCCATCTCTACATACCTCCATTATGTTATTACGTGATGGAATAATTAATATTTTATTTGAAGGCAAAGTGTTTTGAAGATTTCTAGGATATGTTCTGAAGGTGATGACAAGGTGATCAAATCTAAATCTAACAGGACAACGTGCAATGTAGTAGAACATTGGAAGGATTTGCATAAGTAATTGAAAATGGATGTTGAACAAACTCTGAAGGTGAGGTATTTGTAATTTTATTTGAAGATTTTGTTTGCAGAATGCAGAGTGCAAGAAAGTGAGGAGCATCTCAGCAAGAAGAAATGTTTACACTTTTAGATTCCTCATCATGAGAGGAGCATGCTCACCAATTTTCAGCTCAATTGGAGTAGTTTTGGTCCCCCAAAAGGGTAAAAAACACTCATTTTTTCACCATTCTGCCCACTTTTCTGAGCATGTGCTGCGCTCCTAGAAGTATTGCAATTTTCACTTTTTGGACAACATTTAGAGGTAATATTTAAGAAATAAAGGTAGATCTAGAAATTATAATAATACTTATATTTAAGATCTATTTTAGGTCCTGAACTAGACATGGTGAAGGTAAAAGAGGGAGAACCAGAAGTAGTGGGAGAACCTAAACAATCAGAAGAAGAGTCGGAGTGTGGACTCAGGGGAGGACTTACTTGAGGATGACGGGAACATAAAGTGGTTTCTACCATGTTCGACTTCAAAATATTAGAGCATCCTCAATTTAAGTTAAGTGTTTTCTATCATGGTATTGAGGGTCTTCGAAGCAGAAATACAGAGATGGCGGTATAACCATCTGGACCAGTTTGTTGCTTATCAAGCGGAGTTAACGAATCAAAAGGAGAAGGTGCTCAAGGATCTTGTCCTTTTCTTGGATTCTTCCAGTGATACCTACGAGATCCTCTGGGGAAAATTCCCTAGCGACCTCTATAAATGGTTGTGGAGGTTACAAATGAAGGTTCCTATGGATAGCTTGCGAAAGATAAACGCAAGTGGGTGCACGGGGATCTGGTGGCCCTACATTGGTTGGATACTGAGTTGACCGGTGCGGTGGATTTTTGGGTAGAAACCACTTTGGACGGATATATTGTGGAGATTGCTGTAGAGTGCTACCAATCCTTCTCGAAGGCTGAAGCTGTCTTCCACTCTGGGCTAAGAGGGAAGTTGCTCAAGGAGATTCTGCTGTGGATTAAGGCCCTGATGGTGGACGAAGGGCTGATGGAGTTCCAAAAGTAAAGCATGGAAGCATAAACCTCCAGTGCTGGGGGAAGTGCTGAAGGGACAGATGCTAAGTGAGGTGTGAAGCAGGGGATTGGGGGATGGATGCTGAGGCTGCAAGCAGATTGAGGGAGCGACGTGCACATCGGCGGGCGCAGATCGCCGACAGGTGGAGAGAAAGGGTGATGCAAGAGTTGAGACGATGGGAAACCAATAGGAATAATCAAGAGGAGGCGCCTCAGAGGATAGGAATTATGGACACTCAGGCAGATACCCTGGAAAGGGAAGGGACCATTGTGGGAGTGCGGTGGGTGCATGGGAGCCCAGCTAGGAGAGAAAGGGAGACGACGACTGACGAAGATGATGCAAGTGTGCGGCCCGAAGAAATTTATGATGGTGAATGGTATGTCGTGATGCAGCAGTTGTTTCAATAGCTGACAACATTCATCTCTCCAGGTATCCCTACTTCCAAAAATTTGCATGGCAAGGATCCCTACCTTCCCCTGGTACTCTATCAACCTTTAAGTAATATTTTCATTAAGTTACAAGCATTGAGTCAATTGCACAACAATTCATTGTCGACAACAAATGAATGAAACAACATATGGCCAAATTATCATATATGTACCAATGCTAATATAAGGGTTTTTATCCTAGCTCACTTATGTTCCTTTTGCAAACAAAATGGTGGGTGTTTGGAGAAAATTCATAGGTTTTTAACCCTTTCTCCTTGCCTCTTCAGGTAATTTCCTATCCCCAACTTTTGGTTTGCATTTACTGTGTACATTTTGCATTGAGAGCTCTGTTCTTATGGTTCTGTGGATTTCTTAGCAGAGATGATGTTCTGCTCACTGCACAAAGAGTCAATTTGCCTTCACCTGACACTGCCCCAGCTACCACATCGAGCTCAAATGCCCTCTAACACACACAGAGGTAAGTCCCTCCATTGAAACCATCTTACGATTTGAATTCTATAAGTTTTTGTTTTGGGTGTGTCTATTTGTAACTCTAATTTCATAATTTTGTATATGAAATTTAGTATATGCACGACTTTGCAGTGAATTAATGGTGCCCTTTTATCTTGATGTCAAAGGGGCAGAGAATTACGGGTGTTTGAAATATCTGAATAATGGTTATTTCTAATGTATCTATCTGTTGTGGTGATCAAACACCATCATTTTTGCCATCAATTCCAAAGGTGGAGATTGTTGGAAATATGTTTCCTATGTCTTAAAATGTTGTCCTTGATGGAAACTCTCTGGTACAAGATGAAGTATATGTCTTCAGTAGAAGCTCAGGAGTCCATGTGAAGAAATGTGTAATATCTAGCATAATATATTGTAATATTCATATTGAATATTCTATATGCGGGTTTGTATAGGATAAGTCACATATACACATAGATAATAACGTTCCAAGTCGTGAATGCCTTTTGCGCTCCAAAAAGATAACACCAGGGGGCATTACCATGGTATTAGCCCACAGGATTGAGTGCCATGTCGTCTATTTGATTTCGTCCAAGAATACCATTGGCAGCGGTGTGGTTTTGACTCATGGTATTGGTAAAGGCTAAATATATATAATTAGGAGAAGAAGATCATAGTGCAAGGATGGCTTTTAAGTTTTTTGTGGTTATTAATTGAAGAACAATGGTTTAGATTATCTATAGTCTTACAAGAAAATAATGGAGGAATCTTAGTAGAGATCCATTCTCAAGACAATATTATGAATGAATGTTTGAAAAAAATACCAAATCAGTGATTAATAATATTGAATTATCAACTATAATTAGTCATAATGTTAAATTATTAATAATTATAATTAATAATAAAATTTATTATTAATCATTTAAACATTATTACTTAATAATTATATTAATAATTTACTTCTTTAAATAATTTATGAAATACCAAAAACAGGGTTCAGCAAGCTTACTTTTCAAGGAAGTCTCTCAGATCTTCACTCTTGATATTGCACCTATGAAATAATTGGACATTCGTTATATAGCTATGGTCTTGGTATGATTTGCCTATAATTTCATATGGCATATGCTTCAGAATGATTCTTTGAATTATGACATTTTTTCTTGCTTCAGTCATATATATGTTTCTCATATTACTCTACATTGGTATGGCTTCCCATATTGGCAATAATGGGTATCAACCCATTCCTATATACTCTCAACTTTGTGCATGGATGTCACTATGCAACAACTCCAATATGGTATTTTTATTTTTATGCTTATGTAATGGCCTTTCCAGGTAGCGACTCTGTACTAGATGGGATATCATTGGTTTGTTTTCTATTTTACTTGTGAAGCCATCGGATTCATGTACATATACCACGGGATACAACAAAGCATACAGTGGAGGATCGAAAATTTTTGGAAACACATCCTCATCGAAAGAAACGGATCCGATGCCATTTTCCGAAACCCGTAGGAATTAAACTACTTGCTGAAACATGCAAAGTGAAAACTCAGAAATTGGTGCTATCCCGCAAAATTTAAAAGCTCTGAAATTAGGTTTTTGAGCTGCTAAAGTTGTTATTCCATTATTTAAAGTTAAAACTAAAATCCTATTGACTATGCCGGTGGTCCTGACTCTGTCTTTGTCGGCAGTGCATGTAGAGAACTCTTCCTCTAAATCCTCGCTCTAAAAAAAATAAATAAAATAAATAAAAAATAATAATATATATATATATATATATATAGATAATAAATATTGTTACTATTTATTTTTTGTCTTTTTGCAAGAGTTACTACTAAGGAGTAATGTTTTTGAGATTGAAAATTTCCTAAGTATTGATGTTATTACTCCTTGGATGCTGCTACTCATGATGTTGTTACTCCTTGGATGCTGCTACTTGATGTTGTTACTCCGGATGCTACTACTTGTGACGCTGCTACTCGATGTTGTTACCCCGGATGCTGCTACTCGTGATGTTGTTACTCCGGATGCTGCTACTCGTGATGTTGTTACTCTGGATGTTGCTATTCGTGACACTGTTACTCTAGATGTTGTTACTCCAGAAGCTGTTACTTCGGATGCTGCTACTTGATGATGTTACTCTAGATGCTGCTACTCACGATGTTGCTACTCAATTTTGTTACTCTGGGTGTTGCTACTCATAATGTTGTTACTCCATATGCTGCTACTGCTCAATGTTGTTACTCCGCCTGCATCATTACTGCGTCGTTATTCTATCAACCGTCACTTCCTCCAGGTAGGCCGCCAAGTATGTATCCATTTGAAACTTATGGATTTAATTAAATATTCCATGAATAATACATTGATTCCATGGATGGCTAATTTTAAGTTTGGGGGGGTGTCGTCATAACTAAACGATGGCATAATGATTATTTCAAAAGTCATTATTACAACTTCATGTGATGGTATGCCCTACGATCCTTACCATATTATGTATAATCATTAAATATGTATTGGGATCAGCAACACATACATGATACCAATCGATCAGTCCTTTCCACCTCATGCGAAATAATTACTAAATGGAAACTCCCAATAAAGGCATTAGGGTAGAAGAAAATTGGTGATTAACTTAATATGTTGTTGTTTGGTTACTATTGGCCGACTCTTTTTCTTGATGTACACAAGATGATAATTACATGTCATAAATGTAAACTTTTTGAAGGAAAAAGGAGGCTGCTACCCTTACCTCTGCATCCAATCACAGTTGAAGCCCCTTTTCAACAGTGGGGACTTGACTTCATAGGTGAAATCGATCCATCATCTTTTGCTCAGCATAGATGGATTCTCACTGCCATAGACTACTTCACTAAATGGATAGAAGCCATCCATTGTAGGCAAGCCAATGATTCTATTATTATAAAGTTCATGGAGAATAATATTCTCTCTAGATTTGGCTGTCCTACCAAGATCATCACTGATAATGCAGCAGCATTTGGATCAAAGAAGATGGTTGAATTCTATCACATACCTTAATGACTTATATTATATTGATATGTATATTTGATGTTTTTGTTGTGATGATGTTAATATATAATGTTAATTTGATGTTAATTGAATGTGTTTATTAGTCGAATATGATGTTTGTACAATGGTTATCACTATCATGATGATGTTTATTAATTAATTTAATTTTATTAAATGACCATGATATTTATTAATAAGAAAGTTAAACTCCCTAAATGTTGTACTCTGTTGTTCACACGATCCTCCCCTAACCGTTTGGTGCACCATCTCTCAATAAAAACTTTCTCTTGAACCATTAAACCAAAAAAATGTTCTATGTAATGATGAGTAAGTAATATTTAATAGTGATTTGGATAGCTACCCGTGGGTAACTTGTATAAAAAATTTTTAAACTCCTGGCATTTCCATTTCCAATGCCCATGGATTGATGGATTCATTAGGACTGAGGTTTATTTCTCAGGCTATCTAGTCATAAATGAGCTTGGGAATATACCCCTTACCATAGGATTAAAGCAAGTACACCATTCACATCCCATTTCAATACAACTCTCGAAACAATCTATACCGTTCGCGTTCAACCTCGAGATCTAACGGTCAGAAGCCGATATCGCATAGAATTGGTGTGTGACCACCCAAACACCAAAGCCATGCAAAATGGGTGGTTTCACCCATTCCTCTCTCCTCCATGTGCCTTTAAACCATTGGATCGCGTGGGTTGAGCTTAAAACCACTTACCATCCTCTGTAACCATACATGATGACTCAAGGGAAAAGGGTATGAGGTATGTATATATTTATATGCTAACATTGGATGCTATGGAGTCATTTCATATGGTTACAGGTAATGAAATTTTGTATTTAGAAGTATGATCTATGAAGGATTATCTCTCAATGCACGAACATATGAAATCAACATAATATGTCCTAATGGAATATGAGGTAGTTGTATATGAACGAGAAACTAGAGATATTGTAAGTTCCTAGGAATGAAGAATGTGCAAAAAGGGAGAGATCATGAAGTGTAACCATGTCAAGAGGCAGTTATCATCCGGAGGCCAAGTATATGCGACTAGGAAGATCTCCTAGGAAGATATGTAGACTCTGACGGAAGTCTGGTAAAGAAGAAGACCCTTAGCAAAAACATATCATTAGGAGATGTGTCAATCGATATGAAGGATGCTGATGCCTACAGGAATATGTCATGGTGAAATATCATCACTAAGGTAACTTTGTAGTGTTGTGGTGCATGGATTCCAAAATATAGTGCAATGTTTGACCTACGCTGTACGGATTTCTGCCTTAGGAAATGTGCCTCTAAGCTGCTATACAGATTTGTTGAAGTCTCCTTGCTGCTGTCCTCTTTCTTCTCACTGCTTAGAAATGTCTCCTTGCTTTCTCTCCTCTCTCAATCTACTCATGAAAGAATGAATGATCTTTTCTCTTCTTTTCCTCCTTTAACCTAACCTTAAGTAACTTTTGGGGAATCCCTAAATCCAATGGCTAAGATAGCTTTAGATCTAGGGCTGAGATTAAATGTTTATTTAAATCTCACTTTCTATTTTTTAATTCACCCCACTTTAATAAATACCCTCTTAGTCATTTATTTCCAAAGTCACTTTTCACTTTCTAATTTCACATTGAATTTGTTAAAGTCACTTTAAAATTAGACTTAGTAACTTTATCACTTATAAAGTCACTTTTAAATTAGATTTGACTTTACCACGTATAGAGTCACTTTAGGAGAAAAAGTTAAATACTTTTGGACACTTTTCCCTAGGCCAAAGATCAAAGCCTTAGGGAACCACTTGTCCTCTGTTATCCAAATTTTAACACTCCCTCTTACCGAGGAAAGTGCTCCTCACCACACCCATCTTGTCTCTAAAGTAGACATGCTTGTCCCGTGGTAAGGCTTTGGTGAATATATCGACTGCCTGCTCATATGTGGGATTATACTCAAGCTTCACAGCTCCCTTCTGAACATATTCTCTGATGAAATGATATCTGATCCTGATATGCTTTGACCTATCATGAAATACTAGATTCTCCGTGAGTTTAATGCAACTCTGATTATCACAATAAATCACTGAAGGTCTCAATAGTTGACCAAATAAGCCAAAAGAACATCTTGAAAAGCCATATGGTCTCAAAACTAGCTAGACTGGCTGCCATGTACTATGCTTCTGCTGAACTCAATGCTACTAACTGCTGCTTTTAGTTGAACCACGACACAACTGGTGAACCCAACCAAAAACAACACCCTGAAGTGCTCTTCCTATCAGAAGCACAACCTTCCCAACCAGAATCAGTGTACCCTGCCAATCTCACTCCATCTCCCTATCTATAATCCAGACCATAATCTACTATCCCCTACAAGTACTGCAAAATGTGTTTTGCAGCAACCCAGTGCACCCTCCTGGGTTCACACATGAATTGGCTCATCGTGTTGACTGCAAAACATATATCTAGTCTAGTGTTGACCAAATACATCAAGGAACCAATCAGTTGTCTATACAATGTGGGATCCACCAACTCGGAACCTGAAGCGTGAGGCTTCTTCTAGTTAGTGATCATAGGTATCGACATGGGTCTACAATCCTCCATGTGAAATCTACTAAGGATGTCCACAATATACTTCCCCTGTCCCAAGAAGAAATGCCCCTCCTCCCGCCACACCTCAAAACCCAAAAAATAATGCATCAAGCCAAAGTCTTTCATCTCGAAATCCAAAGTAAGATCTCTCTTGCAGCCCTATATGAGTCTCTTTGCACCCATAATGACCAATTCATCCACATACAGCACCAGAATGAGAGGCTCCTCACCTATCACAATAAAGTATAGGTTCAGATCTGCATCACTCCTTGTGAAACCCATCTCCTGCAAGTACGTATCAATCCTGAAGTACCAAGCTTTAGGAGCTTGCTTTAGACCATAAAGTTCCTTCTTCAGTCTGCATACATGGGACTCCTTCCCATGCACCTCAAAACCCTACGGTTGCTCAATGTACACCTCCTCCTGTATGAAGCCATTGAGAAATGTGGTCTTCACATCCATCTGGTGGATCTTCCAACCCAACTATGCTACTATCGATATAATGGAGCGAATGGAAGCATATCGAGCCACAGGAGCGAAGGTATCCTCATAGTCAACTCCCTCTACATGGGAGAACCCTCTAACCACAAACCTTGCCTTGAACTTCTCGATGCTGCCATATGCAGCGTGCTTTACCTTGTAAAGCCATCTGGAAGTAACCACGGATTTTCCCTTAGGCCTCAGCACCACCTCCCAAACATCATTATTCATGATAGAAGAATACTCTTCCTGCATGGCCTCTCTCTAGACCTGCTGGCTAGCTACCTCCTCATAGCTAGAAGGCTTAGAGTCAATGATGTTCTACCTTAATTTTCACTATTTCATCATTTCGTCAGGTCAAGCTTAGTTCACCCATCCCAGAAGACCCATCATGGGCTCATGTCACTCATTACCACTATGTTTCACCACTTTTTGCCTCAACCCTCTATTTTTGTTTGTTGCCTAAACTCCTCCATTGCCTATCTAGGGTTTTAAGGGAATTTCTCTTGGTTTCATGACCTCCATGATTAAATAATCTGCAAGGCTTGTATATTGATGCTCTTACACCTCCTCCTATCCTGAATATACCTTCACAAACACTCCCCATCACTCCTATCCCTCAAAATCATCATTTTCCTACAAAACCTAGTCTATTGCCACAATTTGACACTTTTTGAGACTAGGCCTGTGTTTTGACCTTTTGGACCCCTTCCCCTCACTCAATTCTTGAAATTCCACTTTCCCCTACTCCCTAACATCTATACCTATCCCTAAAAACTTCCCCAAGAATTTATACAACCCTTAACCCCTTCATTCCCCTCCCTCTGCAAGGCAGTCCTAAATCCCCTACTCCAAACCCTAATTTTGATGGGTTAAAGAGATATCACTCCATATTAAAAATTATAGAGTTTTAAAGTCCCGCATGTTAGCATTTTTCCACTAGGAAAACCAAAACACTAAAAAAAAATAGGGAACCTATTTCAAAATAGACTTTAAGTTTGAAATGATAAGTTATAGAGTGCGAAAGATGCATGAAATTGAAAATAGAAAAGAGGTTGAGAGTAGGCATGTCTATATAATTATTGATATGTAGGATTTTCTATCCATGAAAGTTATGCATATCTATTCAAAATAACAATAACTTTGAGAAAATGGAGTCACAAAAACTGAGAATCTATGACTATGGCATCCACCTCAATTAGGCTGAGATGTTCCTTATTACAGCCACTTAGACCAGGGGCATGAGGAAGCTAGTATTCAATATGTTTTAGGATAAGCCTCATCTCCTTTTAGTTTAGAACTACTTTATCCAATGTTAGCATTATCTATTCTTTGGCTTCATTCTAGTCATTTATGACATTCTTTGAAAACATTTTAAATTTCTATGTGAGTTCATATTTCCATTAATGATGCAGTTTTTGGTTGCAGTGATTGATGGTTGGCATTCATATCAACCTAGGCATACATTACATATGCAGAATTAATAGATTAGGAAATGTGATACCCCTGCTTTAAATGAAAGTCGCTCTTCATTTTGATTACATGGTGTTACACGTAGGGTATCTCCCTTTTTGGCTCCTGTTTACTTTCTCCGGTGATCCCCACCAGGACGATTGAGTAATCGCGTTTAGGGTCAAGTACATTCAGATCTGGCTCAAACCCCCAGACGCACCCTTCAGTCTATTGTGCGAGCATCTAAGGCTTCCCAGACACACCCTTGAACACTCTATGCGTGCATTCGGGGACCAGACTACTCGATCTACTTCAGAAACCCTAGACGCTCCCTTCAGTCTACCGTGTGAGGGACTAGATAGCTCGATTTGCTTCAAAAATCCTAGACGTTCCCTTAAGGCTATTGTGTGAGCATTTGAGGCTTCCTAGACGCACCCTTGACCACTCTATGCATGCGTCTCAGGACGAGAATGCTTAGTTACAAGCTAGCATCCGAGAAACAAAAACCTTAGAATATTATGAGTGTCAACCCTATATTTTTGGACCCTTGTGCAAAATTTCTTTGTCATACCTAAACGGCGTTGACCTCTGCAGTCTTGCCAGAATCTAGAGGGTTGGGAAGAGCATAATTATTGGAAGAATTGGACTTTTGCTTCCCATTTGAGGATTTCCGAGAATTTTGAGAAACGGAACCAATAACACGATCAACCTCTCGTGATGCGGCAGGGCGATTCCAGGAATCGGCCTCTCGCGCTGTGGCAGGGCGATTCCCAGAATCGGCGTCAAGGCAATTCCCGAAAACGGCCTCCCGCCACGGGAGGGCGATTCTCGGAATCAGCCTCCCACCCAGTGGCTGGCCTCCGCCGCCACCTAGGCGAGAGGCCGATTGGCGGTGCCACCACGATCAAAAAATTCTTTTTTACCCATATTTTCAATGTTATATGACAAATATTTAAGAGGAAAAAACAAATAATCCAATATTTTTCTTTTTAGTTTTATTACTTTTTAATTTGACTTATATCTTTTGTTTTGTCTTTTTTTTTTACGCATTTCTTTTTCTCTATTTTAAATTCCAATTCCATTTATGATATATTTCTTTCTTATTAATTTTTAATTTGACTTTATTTTTTTCCCTTCACTGTTCTATAATTTTGTTTCCTAGAAAACAATTATACAATAAAACTTTCATTTTTTTGAATATAATTAAATAGTAGAAAACAATTCTAATAATACGATATTAATCAAAATAAAACAAAATTTGAGTGTAATTTTCTATTTTTGTCTTATATACACACAACTTATTCTTCATTCTACTTGAATCTTAAAGACCTCTTGGTCTCTTGACTATATGCAGGCAAAACATTGGCTAGAGAAGATTTGTTATATTGGAGGGATTTATGAAATCAAGAGAAAAATCAATGACAATTAACAACACCTTAAACAAATTGAAAATTAATCGCTCAAATAGATCTATTTACAAAGACATCCATCAAACCCTTCTGTTTTTACTTTTGAACATCTATCTTTGAGTAGAATAAATCCTTGATAAATATATGGAGTGTTGTTGTTTCTAAAGATTTAGAAGAGACGTCATGGGACTGTGTTTATTTGCAAATATTATTTCTTCATATTTATTATTTATTTATGGATATACAATTTTTTCACACATTTTAACATTTTAAGGGTGGATTCCGATCACGATTTCCGTGGATCCATTTCTGGATTTCCGAAAACAAATCCAATAAATTAAAAAATCTTGGAAACGTATCCAATTCCAAATCCGAAGTTTCTAACTTTTTGAAATGACACAAATTTTTTTTTACGGTGTTTCAGACAAGGATTGTATCCGTTTCCGTTTCGGAAATGGGGATCCACTTTTCCGACAAATTCTTCAGGCATTTCTGATAACTTAGCCTCTTGCCCATGATGGGCATGTTGAAAAGTGTAACTAGGTTCAGTCTTCATAATGACATGTAATTATGATTTTATGTAAAGAAGAGACAAACCTCCAAATAGTAGCTCCTCATGATGATGTTGCTAAGCTTCATGGAATATGTGTGGCTGAAATAGAACCCTTCATAAGCCCTTTGTAGCAACTTCTCCTTGTTCTTGGAGGCTCTAGACAAGAATATCCTACCATGATCATATATGACTTCATATTGGCCTAAATAGACCTCATCATGTAGTTGGTCATCAAGAATCATGCATGTGTGAAGATCCTTGGAATAATCCACCAATAGTTGGGATTTCCAATATGGATCTAATTTTTCTAACAATGACAGTGTTGATAATGTGATAACTGAAATGTCTGCCATGCTGCTGCTCTTCTCCTTGACATTTCCCATGGCCAAGGTGTATGTTGGAAGGCCATGCCTCCCATTTCTCTCCTCCTTGACATCTCCCATGTTGCACTCCCACATAGTCTGGTAATGAAATTCGCTCTTTTATGCAACACTTCTGAAACTGAATAGCCTCCAAACAACTGAGTCAATATAATGCATCTATCATCAGAATCTAGATCATTAAATGAGATCTTCCAAAAATTTCATCATATGCCATCAAGTGTTCTTCAAGTCCTTCATGTCATCATATAGTTTCCAACCATGCCATCAAGACCTTCATCAAATGACATCATCAAGTGTAGTCTTGTAGGTTACCAAACAAGGTACATGATTGACACTTGCCACCTTTATAGTTAGTTCAAGGACTTGTTCAGGCAATAATTCTTCATTAATGGCTTGAAATATTCATTGATGGCATCCTTAGCACCTAGGGATTGCATGATGTTCATTGATATTACAAGAATATGATGCATCTGTTTGATAAAAATCGTTTACCACCTTCCGATGGTGTGATAATCACTCAGCGGTAAATAACCTCCCCATGCCAAAACTGCTTCCACTTTTAATTGACAAACGATTAATGCAAACACTTTTTAATCCAAAATCTTTATAAAACACCAGATTTGCATGTTTAAACCTTTTTTGTTATGTTTTCTACTCACAAATTGTTCTCAATTGAAGAAAAGACGTTGTCGCCCTATTTTCATGCAAAAACAACATAATTCAATAAAAATTCACTGCTATGACCGATCAAAGCCTCCATTTTGTGTTTAAAAGGACCTCAACAAGCTTTTGAAAACTTCCAGACTCCCAGAAAACCCCTTTTCGATTCATTTAACTTCATTGTAGACTTGGTGGCTTTTGGCTTCAAATGCTACGCGCTAGGATTTGGTTGCGCAACATGCTTCCTCTGCCAGTTGTTGTTTCTGTTGGGCCTTTGTAGCTTATTTATTTGACTCGATAATAGATGTGTGAGCAATGAATCTTTATTTTTGGTCTTTTCCTTAGAGCGAACCCGTACAAAGTGTAATGTGTCTATTTTTTCAAATATGATTTTAAAATTTTATCTAAGCTACGTTAGTATCTCTCTTAAGTTCTATGAAAAAATCATAATCCAAAGTTTCCCGAAAAAACAATTAGAGTGAAAAATTCCAAGATCACTTGTCTCAAACTAGGTTTAGGACCATTTAAAAACCGTCATTGTAAGTGTATATAGTGATGGTCCTTTATGGTTTGTCACCAAAGACATTTTCAATGACACTTTTGGTGAGGGTCGTTAAAGGCCCATCACTAATTCTCTCTTTGGTGACACTTCTAGTGACGAAATTTTAATGACCCTCACCAATGCTCTTTTTGTTACTTTTGGTGACGGTCAAAAAATGTTCGTCATCACTGATCACTAAAAACCGTCACTGTAAGTGTATATAGTGATGGTCCTTTATGGTCTGTCACCAAAGACATTTCACTTTTGGTGAGGGTTGTTAATTAATTAGCAAAATGGCAGCATATTAATATTAATCCAAAGGGTGCCCGAAAAACTTGCTTTGATTTTCTTTTAGAGATTTCATGGCGGCCTTTTGCGATAGGAAAGTTGTCAAAAGGAGCCTCAATGTACAAATTTGAGGAGCCCAGCAATGAAATTCAATATACCACGTACCATGAATAATCAAAAAGTTTTTAAAACTGAGGTTTGGATACCATTTCAATCTACATTTGGAATGTGATATAATGTTAAATGGTTAATGTTTTTATTGGATAGATGAACTAAAATTGGCATGACATGTGAAGTAATTCTCCTCATATTTCTTAGACTACCAAATACAATTCATTCAGTTGGTCAGATACAGTGCAGCGAGCCTTTGATAGGCTCAAGGAGGTGATGAGTAGCTGCCCAGTGCTTGCATGTACACAACAAATATTCTCTACTCTGATGCAGAATCTAGAACGAAGATGCTCTGATATGCAAGAAGAAATAAATGCTTTCATAAAACGATTGGATATTCTGTTGAATAAAGGATTGCCCAGTCCTTTAGTTTCAGAGGATAAAATAATGGACCTTGAAAGTTATGTTGAGAAATTGAACAAACATGCTGACAATCAGGCCAGTTCCTTAACTATTTCATCAGCAGCAGCATTGCCTACAGGCAAAAATATTCATGACAGATTGGAAAATTTGTTTTATCTCGAGCATGAGGTAAAGCATTTATTCCCAATCCATCCAACTTTCTTTAGATATACAGAGACAGATGAAACTCTGAGGAAGCTGCAAAGAACCGGAATACCGGAAGCTAAATGGTGGGAAGAAATGTTATAACTTTTGTAAAATTTATCCTTACCTGAATTTTTGCTTATTTACTACAGTAAGTCATGATAAGAAAGATAAAATGATAAACAGAGGTTAAAGTGTACTAGTGTAGATAAAGAGTATTAGTAAAACAGAGCAGCCAGCACAGAGTTACTATAGAGGACAACAACAAGCAAAATCATAATAGTGGTATTTCCAATATTAAAAATACCAGAAACACTTGTCTACCAAAATGGCAAGAGGCCCCATTCTCGCTACATACACCAACAGGAAAACCTCCGAGGTTACATGTGTGTCCACCCTTGTTGACCTATCTAACATGTTGTCTGCCACCTACATACAATTGAAACATTTCATTCACTAATATGTGCCATGTGTCACATATATTTGGCCCACTTTGCATCACAAAAATTCCAAATATATATGCCATGTGTCATCATCCTACAGTGCCACATAAGTTCTAACTGAGTGATGAGCTAGTGAGGGATAATATTCATTCTAACCCTCTTAGTACCATAATGAGATAAAAAAGTGGTTTAAAATCGTATGAAATATCGTGCCTGTAAACACTGTATGAAATATCATTAACTGTTGTTGTGTTCCTATAATGTGAGGGTTTTTGAAACAAGTCTTCCGCATTAATCCCAAAGATTAAAGATACTTTGTGATTAATTCAAAAGACTTATATCAAGAAATGATGAATAGCTGAAACTTGAATTCTGAGAATGTTAGGGTTATTTACATTCAAAGAATGTAAAGGTTATTTGGAATTTTTAAAGGACTATCCTCTCCCACCAAGCAAAGCATACCATAGGGTTTTGTCTACCTATTTTTGTTACTGCTCAACTGGCTGCACTGGCACTATTGCATCACCTAAAACAACAAAAAATTCCAAGTTAGATTAGAGTAGATAGACGCAAATAAGCTCAGAATTTGAGCATATTTTTAGTTTTAGATTGTTTTGAAAAATGAAAACACAAAAAAAGAGAAAGGATGAAAAAAGAGGGCAGATTTAAAGAAGCGGTACAACCCCATACCCAAAAAAGAGGACTACTGAAATTTTGGAAGCCTAAATGCCACTACTTGTTCAAAAAGAAGATATTGTTCAGTGATCTAGCCTAATCATGGCTGAACATGTTCTAAATTTGTGTTGATAGGTTAGTGTAAAAAAATTATTGTCAAATTATTCAAACTTGACTTGTCAAAAAAGATAGATTAGGAATGAAAGATACTGGTTCCACATGCTCAAATCTGAACCAAAGAGAAAGATGGGGATGTATAGCAAATGATAGATCACAACCCTTATTTTTCTAGTTTTGTTTGTACAAAAATAATGTTTGTGTGCAGCTTTTCCTAATGCCACAACCCATGGTAAGTCATATTGCTTAACCCTGATTTAAACCGTGTTTTCAATTTCATGTCAATAGCTTAGGGAATGAAGTTTGTCAAACAGCTTAATCTTGGTGGTCAAATAGTCTAGGTAGAGAATAAAAGAGTTCACTAGCATAATCTAAACTCTTGGAAGCAATAAAGATACAAGTAGGTAGTTTGTTTTTGCTCTCAAAAGAAAAAATGTCAAGGGTTTGCCAGTCCAAGTGCACCCAACGAAGAAAAAATGTTAGGCAAGTAAGATGGGTAGGTAGAAATAAGGTTGAAGTAATTGTGTTTTTCAAATTATTGAGATCACAACTTCAAGGAAGCATCAGCAAATATTGGTGCGTCTTTCCATATACCAATGCCTCATCCATTGGGCATATTTTTGGTCTTTACCCTTTTTATCTTCAGCAATGAAAATATATTTTACAGAAGTATTGGTGAGAAAAATAAAATAGCATACACTTGACATGAATTTTCCAGACACTTCGGAAGTATTCTCGACACATGGGATGTCCTCCTACACCATCTGCATCATCCTGCGTAGCTTCTCTTTGCAGTCCAGGAATTACTAGACTGCGTAATTTTGCGTGGAGGGCTTGATGCTACCGCTCAGCACTACCTTCCCTTCACCCTTCTGCCTCCTACTTCTCTGTCAGCTGACTTCTCCCTCCTCCTTCTGCCTCTACAATCCCGCCTCTACAAACTCACCCACTGAAATCAAATTCTCTTACTTCAGAATCGATTTCCTTCAGGCACTGAGAATGTGCCCGACTTGATTTCCAAATGACCCTCAAGCCTCTTTTTAAAATTATATTGATGCAGCTCCTCTCATTTGATGATACTTTTTTGCGAAGGCTCATGTCCAACGGTGGCCATAAAACAACTGAGAAACATAGTTTACATATTGACATGCCATAGAACTTGGCACGTATCATAATCCCTTGGAACTATGTGCATATGTTAGCACCCCCTTCATTACTTGGCATTCTTTGGCAATCCCTAGCACACCCTACCACTCCCTGACATTTCATGGTACTCTAGCTTGCCTTGGCAGTACCTAGCATATAATCTTGTCACTCCCTCCTTAAGAAAACTCAAACTCATTGGCACTACCTATCATTCACTCTTATTCAACCTTCATTTCTATGCATTTTGAACTAGTTATCCCTTATGTTTCCATGGCACTCCCTAACACTCCCTTGCACACATTGACACACCCTGGAACCTGACACATCTTGGCATGTCACCTTGGCAGTCTAGTATTCCTTGGCACTACCTAGCATACCTTGTCACTCCCTCCTTAACACACCTAGAACTAATTGACATTCCCTGTCACACACTATTATTCATTCATTTCCATGCATTTGAAACTATTGCTCCCTTGTGTTTCCATGGCACTCCCTAACACTCCCTAGAATGCATTAACACACCCTAGCACCTAGCACATCTTGACATGTTTCCCTGGCCTCTATCATGTCATATACCTTGAAGTTCCTTCCATCTTATTCCGTCAAGTTGTTTTAAGTTGATATGAACATGTATGCATCTTCTTTGTGAACTCTATAGCTAACCATCATTATAGTAGATTTGATGAGATTGGGCATCTTGCTTGTACCTTTACAAAAGACAGTCAAAATCCTCTTGAAGTAGTTGGATTCCCAAATAGTACCATCTAGAAATATGAGAACATCATCAACATAAAAGGCGAGTCAGATGAATAAATTTAGTGATTTTGACCCCAGTTAATGTCCCAACTGACCTAGCAAAGGCAATGAGCTTGTTCAACCCTTTGATGATCAGGAAGGAGAGTAACAAAGATAATGGGCATCCTTGTCGAAGCCCTCTTCTTTCTTGAAAAAAATCAGATGCTGCTCCATTAATAAGGATGCTGAAAGATGCATTTGTAAAGAACATACACTCAATCCATCAAGTGAGTGTATGTAAATGAGCACCATCTTCCCTCTATTTATACAATAGATTAATTTGGTATTGAAGAATTATTTTTCATATACTGTTATCTGCAGGTTTATTTATAGTTATACAACACACTTTTTCCTTTTCTCTGCAAATGTCTGGATTTAAAAATTAAAATTTGCACACTTTACACGCACACCCTATGTGAAGAAGAGCTTGGTTAACACCGCCAAGCAAAGACTTTAACATTGAAATAAATTTATCCTGCACCTCTCTGCCCTTGTTCCGACATTGTAATCAGTTGATCCTGTACCTCTCCACCCTTGTTGGTCTCTCTTCCCCTTGTGCCGTGTTTGTCTCGTCATCATTATGCCACCAAGGTGTTTATCCGGAGACTTCTTGGCCTTCATCCTCAGTTTCCGTAAGAAATACTTACTCATCCACGTAGGATTCGAGTTAGTCCTCCATCGAGTCTGCACTCCGACTCCTCTTATGGTTCATTGGGTTCTCCTTCTGGTTCCACCCCCGATTCTCCTCCTATCACCTTCACCATGTGTAGTTCAAGACCTAACGCTATCTTAGGACTTCTGTCAGGGTGGTGATCTTCTCAGGAACTCGATGGAGAATAAAAAACACTATGGGAACTTGTCCTTTCTTGGGAAAGAACATTCTACTGATGTGAAACACTGATATGGATTGTTTCATGTGCTTTAGGCCTTATTAGCCTTCTGGGTCATTTATAAGGCTTTCAATATGAATATCTGTCCTTTAAACACTATATTATAGCATTTAATCTTCAATAATAGGCTTTAAATCCCTTTAATATTTCACTGATACTCTTTGTTGCTTCTCTTCTGTCTTGTGTATGGATACATATCATCAAACAATGTTACCAAACTATTGAGAACTCTACTTTTAAAGTCTTGATCCTTTTGTTGGCTGCAATCCAAGATTTTGATAGTGTAAATAATAAATTCTAGGAGACTGATGGTTTTCTGTTAAAAAATTGTGTGTTGTTGAGCTTCCATTTCCTCCCACTCCATGGTAAAAGCTTTCATCTGATGGAGTTTAGGCAAATTTATTTTTTTGGAGAAACTTTGTTATAGCTACGAGGACAATTATCCAGGACTGAATGCTCATGATGAGTCACGAAAGTAACAAACCAATCCTGGGAATTAAAAGGATTTCCCTCTTGTTAACTTCCTGTTGCAACCAAGGCTTTTCCACTAGTGAGCTTGATCTCAATGCATAACTCACTCATACATATTCAAGGGAACATACTTTGGCACATTGGGAGAGGGCTGAAGAGAACAAAGGTGTTGGATTGTCTTCATGCTGAAAATTTGAAGAGACTTTGGCACATTGGGAGAGGGCTGAAGAGAACAAAGGTGTTGGATTGTCTTCATGCTGAAAATTTGATGAGGGATGGATATTGTTAAGACATATGTTTAGACATGTGTGTCTATTGTGTGTAATTTTTACTTGTCCATTAGGTACACATAACATGGTTCTATATATGTAGTCACATGAATTTATGCACATGTAATTATCCATGTGAATAATGATATAATCAGATGTAGTCAAACTTATTTATCCATATGTAATTATCTTCTAGGAACTTATAATTGTTTTTATTTTCCCAACTACCTTGCTTACCCTGCCTATCAGTTGTAATCTAAATCTATATATTGGAGGTACGTGGAATGAATTTTGTAAGAGAAATGTGACAAAGGTTGCAGTTGTCACCATGCATCACTGACGATTATTTTATAGAAAAAAAATATTCCCATATCCACTTTCTGCTTGCATGTTTTGATATTTTGATTTAAGTTAGCATGAGATAATTTCCATGTTGGAAAAAAACAACAAAAATTCGAGAGAGATGGCACACTTGTAAGGTTGGTCCTCATGAGTTTGATTTTCCTTATGGGCCCTCCCTTATATTTTGGATTTGCATGGGTTATTGTGCATTCATGAAGTCAGTCACATGCCATAGAGCATCTTCTCTTGTAAGATTGTGGGGCATAAATCCCTCTGTGGCACATTTATTCTTGGAATTTACAATTGTTGTGTAGGGCTGCACTTACCAAGGAGCATTTGTTGCTAAGCAACCTATCATAGAACATCGTTGACTCTGAGAACATATGTTTATTATATGGTCATCTAACATTGCAATCACGTTTTTCAGGTATTTCTCATTGTTCGTGTAGCTGGATCCATCAAAAGTGTGCAACATGGGTACTCCTTAGATGAGGTATTGAATTTTGCATCCAACGAGTACTCCTACTCTAAGTTTGAGTAAAAAAATTGGGAGATAAGTTGAAAATATGAGTTTAAAAAGTAGTTTTATTATTTTATTATTTTTTAATATTTTCACCCTTTTACTTAAAAATTTGTGAATCATCCCCCATGGTTGACATCATCATATTGAATCCTATTGGTTCTTATAAATTTTATTTTCGTTATACATTTTTCTTAGGAAGCCCATTTTATACCTAAAAATTTCCCTAATGTAACCTCACATCATACAACACCAAAAATATCTTGTTCTACTTCACGTGCACAGGGTTAAATGAGTTAAAAAGGGTTGTGTAGCCCTAGACTTTCTGCACATTTTTGACAAACGCTCTGAAGAGATACCCACACTAGTTGTAGACAACTCTTTTCTCACACCTTCCAGCTAGCGCAATTACATGCGCAAACACTTCCTTTGGTCAAAACTTGCGCATCATCTTGCAAACCAAGATGACCATGTCGAAATGGACTATGGGGTTGTTAATCTCTTCCACCACGAATCCTCGGGATTTGCATGTGACATAATAATTCTTATTTATTTGATCTTCCAATGCTTTCTCTTGCACTTTCCCTCTGAAATATGCCAGAGCATCGCCCCCCTTGTTTGGCAGTCCCATGATTCGGTGAATTAGTTCGACATTACCTTGGTGCTACCGGTCATTACCTGTGTGCTGAAGAGGATGCGCTAAACGTAGGAATTTCATATACCACTTATGACTACTCCCACCTTCTCTCCCTCTTCTCGGCTAATATCTCTCTTTCCTCCTTTTGTCCTCTCTCCCTTTCTCTCCATCTTCCTCATCTCTCTCTCTCTCTCTCTCTCTCTCTCTCTCTCTCTCTCTCTCTCCACCTTTATATCTCTATGTCTTTATTCTTACCTCCCTCTCTCTCCCCCTCCAATTCCATCTCTCTTTCCCTCCCTCTCTCTACTCTCTCATATCCTCTCTCTTCCTTCCGCTCTTTCCCTTTCTCTCCCATCTCTCTCTTTCTCTCTCTCCACCCACCAACTATGTTACTATATCCATCCATCTCTCCTTATCTCTCATTCTCTCCCCCCTTACCTCCATCTCTCCTTATTTGTCTCTTTATCTCACCCCCAAACATACACACTCTCTCCCTTGTCACTCCTCTCTCTCCACTTCTCACTCTCTATATTTATTATTTCCTACCTCTCTCCCCCTCCAACTCCATCTCTCTATCGATACCTCTCTCCTCCTCTCTCTCAAGTCCTCTCTCTCGTCCTTTCTCTCTCACCCTTTCTCTCATACCTCCCTCTCTCTTCCCTGATCTCTCTCTCTCTCTCTCTCTCTCTCTCTCTCTCTCTCTCTCTTCCCTTCAATTCTCTCTCTTCCCCCATCATTCTCCTCCTCTCTCTCATCCTTCCCCTCTCTCCCTTTCTCTCCTACCTCCCTCTCTCTCTCTCTCTCTCTCTCTCTCTCTCTCTCTCTCTCTCTCTCTCTCTCTCTCCGCCCCTCTCTCCCTCCAACTACATTACTATATCCCTGCAACGCATTTTATTTTGAATGTTGGTTGGGCGCATAACAAACTCCGACAGTTGTGTTAAACATCCACATTTCATGCCGGCATGTGGCCACGCGCAGCTTCACATTAAATGTAACAACCCACGACTGGCGGAGATTCGGTGGTCCACCTAAATTTAGCAATTGCTTCTATTTTGTCGGTGCTAACTGGCAGTTCTCCATTTTTAGTGGAGTTTTTCTAGGTGACAATGGGCAAACTTCAGTTAGCCATAACTTTGGCTATGGAAGTCCATTTGGGACAAATATTTTTTTGATTTTGGGGTATTGAAGCATTCTGGAGATGTGGGGAGTGTTTGCAGAGCCATTAGGGCATTCTATCAGTGATTTTACCAGTGATTTTGGTCGTGGAGCCACCAGGGCCTAATGAAAGATCAACTGTTTTGGACTATACTCATCCAATGGAGGTGAATGAATAGTCGTTTTATACTAATTTCAGCCTTCTGTTTCTGAATTTGCAGCTTATTTTTCCTTTTGAGGCTTTCTACACAGTGTAATTCATATTTTGAGAATTAATGAAAAAGGAAAAAGCCTAATTAGAGGCTTTTGGACCCAGCAGAGGTAGCCCAAGAGAGGGGTGAACTGCTTAAACAAATTCTTCTGCGGCAATATCTTTAAACTACTTGAAACTATTCTTCTCAAAGTGATTAAAAGGTAATTTCTAATGTTGGAATGGTGTTCTTGTAAGCACATATATACGAAGCTCAATAATCTTGTTGATCGCCTTTCAAAAGATGTTGTATATGGTCCAATCGAAAGACTCAAGATCCACGAATTCACGAAAGACATGCCCATAAGGTCGTGGTAATCAAGATGTAATAAATGATGATCACAATATCAATATTGATATTTACTATAAACAATCATGTTGAAAAACATATACAAATACTTTTTTTTTCTCGAATAACGATTTTAAGAACAAACCTTTCTAGGTCCTCACAACATATATTTCTCATTAAATATTTTTTACAATTGAGAAATATTTTGTGAGAATGGTTGTGGTATCTTCTTGGAATTCTCTCCATTTTTCTTCCTGACTAGTACAAGATTGGAAACCCAATCTGAATATGTTAGAGGAACTATAATCTTTTCTTGCAAAAGTTTCTTTACCTCTTTTTCAATTGGAGCCAGCAATAATGGGTTAATTTTTATGAGCTTCTGTCTATGAGGCTTAATCCCATCTTTCAATGGAATTTTATGCCAAATAATACTTTTATCATAAGTTTTCAGATCTTCATATGACGATGCAAATACATCCGAAAACTGCTTGAAAAGATCTACATAGCTCTCTTTGTATTCCTTTGAACAATTTTACTATTTTATGCTCATGTTGAGTTCCTAAATTACAATCCTCCATTTCTCCATCTTGGGATACCTTTTTCTAGTTTACTGCCACATCGTTAGCATCAAATAGTATTTCAAGAGGTACCAAACCTCTGAGCAAAATATTATCTCTCAACTGAATTATCTTCTGGTCTCCAACTGTCTGCTTCAGATTTTTAGACATTTCACCTTGATCACTTTCATCCACTTCTAAATCAATTTGACTGTCTTCAAAATTTCCAATCATCGTCAAGAATTGATTAATCTTCTCATCATCCTCAAAGACCTACCAATGCTTTACATTATCAAGAATTGAAGGCCTATGTCTCAACTCAATCTCATATCTCAACCTTGGATTGATTGGTGGTTTGAATGTAATGGCTACAAATGCCAATGAATATGCCATTATGTTCTCTTCTCTTGGAATAAACTATAAATTAAAAGCCTCAAATAAGTTCTCTACTAAATCCCACACCTCATTTCTATAAGACCTCAACCTGGGATGTTTAGTCTGGCACCAATTCTTAATTTGTCTTATGATTAGTTCAGAGTCACCAAAAACAGATAAAGAATGAATTCCCACAAGGCTTATTCTAGGATGATGACACATGGCATATATATTTGGAATTTTTATGATGCAAAGTGGGCCAAATATATGTGACACATGGCACATATTAGTGAATGAAATGTTTCAATTGTATGTAGGTGGTAGACAACATGTTAGATAAGTCAACAAGGGTGGACACACATGTAACCCCGGAGGTTTTCCTATTGGTGTATGTAGCGAGAATGGGGCCTCTTGCCAGTTTGGTAGACAAGTGTTTCTGGTATTTTTAATATTGCACTGTGGCTACAACAGATGGTCCTACAATAACTATTTTATTTCAACTGGTGCATATTGTAAAAAGACTATTTCAGCTAATGCAGAGAGCTTCTACTTGACCAACTTGAGATTCAGAAGGGGTTTTTAGTGTTTTCCTATTCTATCAGTGTTTCTTATATATCTTATTTGCAGTGGTGTTCATCTATATTACTCAGAACTCATCTTTAGATGCTCTGACTTCCTTTATAAATGGACTGACTGTGTTTTTACATGTTTCAAGTGTATGTCTCATGACTAAAAACCCTGATATGCCTTACCTAGTAGTTTGACAAGTTGTATTTGGATAACTTGATGATGATATAAGTAGCATCAGAACGATTGAGGGCCTCGAAGGTTTGTGTTTAATTATATATATATATAAAGGTTTATTACTGATTGGGGTTGTGATTGTGCAAGATCTCTTCGTAAAAAGGTTGAATTTTTGAAGCATGCTTGTATTGGTGGATATGTTTGATTAGGAGAGATGAAGCATCTTGGGGCGACAAGATGCTTGGGAGGACATCTGGCCGACCTATGTGTTGATGTCTAGATCCCGAAGTAGGGAGGGTGGCGTTAGTCTTAGAGCTCTGACCTTGGATATGCACCTAGATCCATGGGTTGGTGTTAGAGCTTAATAGCTAGATGGTACCTAGAGTGGCTAAAGCTTGAGTACACCTTAGTCTTGTTACCGCTCAATCTAGCAGGGGTCCTAGGAGGGGCTGCAAGGGGGCGATTACTAGATCCAGTGGCAATAATGGGGCAAAGACCCATTGTCACCTTAGTCAATGTCCCCTTCTATTTACGGGCTTTCACCGACGAGAGGAGTCTCGGTAATAAGGAAATCACTATGAATGTGAAATATCCCAAAATAGGGAAATTCTACACTATTGGGAATATCTTGTGATATTCCAAATGTGGAGATCCAACAATACATAAACATAAACTAGAAATAGCAGTGAACAACATCATACCAAAATGTATGGAAACCATAGAACCATTTTATTATGTAAATCAGCAGCAAACATGTACAATACAACTCAAATGATCAAGGAAAACAAGCCTCTCATGAATACATGTGAAAAGATGGAATGTTGTTCTATTACAGAATGCTCATGAACATTTACTGCGTAGTCATAGAAGGAACACTACTACATGGGAATTTAAAATATCATACATCTGCATATAGATGGCTCATACAACATTGGGAGTGAAGGTCTAGGCTCCCAATCACTACCTCAAGACAATACTGGAAGGATTGGCTGAAATATGCAAAACTGCAAAGTGCCAGAGTTGTAGGGTAGCAGCTGCAACTCAAGAACTGGAAATGGATGGAGAAGGCTAAATATGCTGCATCCGATGAAAAGACCTCCTCCAATGGATCTTCCAAGTGAAAGGCTGATCCTAACACTGAAGATCTCACCCTCCAACAATCACTGCAATCCCTCACTGCAAATACCTCCATTATTGGGATTTTTTGTCTCAAAGGCAGGCATTCGTGTCGACCCATCGAAGGTTGAGGCAATCATCAATTTACCTCCTCCTTCTACTCTTCACCAACTCCAAAGTTTGCAAGGGAAAGAAAACTTTTTACATCAATTCATTCCTAACTACGCTGAGTTAACGAAAAGTTTCACTAGGTTGTTAAAATAGAACATTTCATTCTTTTGGGACAAGGTCGTTGATTGATCTTTTGATGCTTTGAAAAACGCGTTGACCCATGCACCGTTACTGCATCCTCCCAACTGCAACCAAGATTCATTTTTGTAGCTCGTCGCTTCCGATTCCACGATAAGAATGGTTTTAGTTCAGGAAGATGAATTCCATAGTGAACATGTGATTTACTATCTTAGTCGAAATTTGCATCTGATTGAGATCAAATACTCGCATGTGGAGAAATTGGCCTTGGCAGCTGTTTAAGATGTCCAACGATTTCGTCACTATGTACTTTTATGCAAAACGACAATGATATCTAATTGCAACCCTATGATTTACATCTTGACCAAACAATGAGGATATTTCCCGAATTAAATTTCCATTTGGTTAGAGTGCAGTGGATTAAAATATTTAAATTAGATTTATTTTTACCATTTACAGTGTTGTAGAGCTCTCAAGAACCAGCGGTATTTTTTCCTCTATGAAGTGCCCTACAATCCGTGCTTCCCTTGCTTTCCATCCTTCCCTCCATTTCTCACAACATGTCTTTCATCTTTTGTCAAATAGTGTTTAAATTTTTCTTTTTTGTTTACGTGGCATCCATGCCTCCCTAATGAGGAAATATCTAGGTAATTTACATTTTTCTTGCTAACTTTAATTTTTAATGGAGTAGAATTGAAAATTAGGTAAAACAATGTATCATTTAAAAAATAAAAAATTAACGCGGTGCATTTGAGAGCTTCGACTCACATTATTCATGGTGCACCCTATAAATTTATAGGGTGCATCGAAAATCGATGCGTAACATTAATGCACCACATTTTTTTAATATTATTTGGTGCATTTTGTAAATGTAAATGCACCGGGTCGTGAAGTTCCACGATGCACCAATTTAAAAATTATATTTTTTTATAGAGGTGCATCTGGTAAAAGTAACTTCTCGAGGCATTTATTTTTACCAAACGCACTGCACAATGTTAAAAAATTATAGCTCGATGTGTTCATTAATATAAACGTTTCAATTCTTCCTTTCACTGTGGTGATCCATGGATTGGCCATCCAATCCATGTTAGTTCAGATATGATCTGTTGTACATCATATGCTTTAGAATTTTTTGAATACTACTGCAGATCTGTAACTTAGATCTCAGATCTACTCACCGTTCTTCATGTTTTTCTGAAATCCCCAAGGGGAGTGTCTAAAGGAGCCCTTCTTGTATACAAATATGAAATAGATCTATCATTTGGTATAAAAATCTGCTCTAGATCTGAGTTGTAATATATTTCTTCTTCAGCCAATGAAAATAACGTTGTCAAGCTTATTCCTCTATTTCCTGTGGTTGTAGCTGTAAGGTCCCACCTTACATCCACCATCAGTAAGATAGAGAAGTAGATGTCACATAATCACTAATACTCATTTGCACAAAATCCTAAAGAATTAGTCACTGTAAGATTGTTCCCAACAAAAAGCCCCTTTTTGTTTGAAAGCTTTATATAATACAAGAAACAATTGTCTTATTCACACTTCAGCAAATTATTAAATTCATTTTCACATTCATACCAAAAACTTATAGACATAGGAAGCTACACCCATTAAACAATTTATTTATAGTTTATAGTAACATAAAAACAATAGTAACTAAGAACTTTACACTAACAATTTATATGCACAAAAGCTACAGCCATTTAAGATTTTTGAAAAACACTTTGCAGACATGCACCCTACACTCATTGAGCCCTTATGACAAATACTTTGCAAGCATGCAATTAAAATTCAGTGAGGCATTTTGTCAAACACTTAGCAATAATGAATTTAAGATTATTCTTCCACATATTTATCTCATAAAATTCAGAAATTGAAACTTTAAATGTTGGCATATTAAAACAGGGACTAAATAATCTTAATTTTTCATCAAAGACTCAACAACATGCGGACAAAACTCATAGCAGCAATCTGCAAAATCGCCCAGATTTCGGATCTGGGTTCTGAAAAGTATTGTTTTGGAATGAAAGCAGGGGTTAAATGTCCATTAGGCACGGATACCCCCTGATGTTGGGCTGAATCAAATTAAAAATGCCCAGGAATGCGATTCTTGAAAACAACAAAATAGTATAGCCTTAATGTTTCATTTATGACTTTTGTCAAACATATGGAATGAAAACTTACAACTACAGCTCTACATGAGAAAAAAACAACAACCCATAGTTATGCTACTAGTATATGCTCATTGAATTCACACCTTTCTAAATCCACCATATGAGTTCTTGAAACATTTTACCATCCACAATCTAATTCATTTGACATGATTTGACAAGCCTTTTGAACCAATTGCTACAATTTGACAAACACATGGCAGCCTTGAACGCTACAGTCATTAAGGCTTTTTATCAAAATTTTGATAGTACTATTACAACAACTTGAATAAAAAAACATTGAATTATTAATAATAATATGAAACATAAGCCATAACTGAAATTTATCTCCAACTTACCTCAAGCATCTGATCCTCCAAACTATATTTTAGTTGCCATTATTTTTGCATTTTCTTTTAAGGGTTCATTCTGTAATTCCTCCAAGTATATTTTGGGTACATGTCCATTTTCTTACTTTTGATGTAAGCTGCAAGTTAGCACTTATTCATGCATAAATAAATTGATAACATTACTCATTCACAGATTTTGTCAAACACTTTGCAAACTATCCTAAAACCATTTATAAAACATGCATCTATTAATTATTTGAAACAAAACCATAAATCATGAAATACTTACCCAAGTCCTTTGGAATAAATTTATTGCAATTACCTTCAACAATATTTGGCTTTCCTTTTTCAAATGCTACAATACCAAGATTAGTACCATAAATTACACCAATAATAACTCCAATATTGAGATCTAAACATCCATACATATAGATTGATCTAGTCTTCATTTTTAACTAATCAATAATATTTTAGATAACATAAGCCTAAACCAAAATTAGATGCTTACAACAATTTAGATGTCTACTTTTTATTTTATGCTAAAGCTATACTATAATTTTAGGACAATGGAAATTATACCTGAAGAGATATTTAGCTCCAATCATTGAGAATATGATCCACCTTTGATCCCTTAACCAAATCATTTGAACCATCCGGTTTTCCACCCAACCATATCCAGGGAGAACTCCTCCCCCTGGAACCCCCGAGCTGTAAAAGCTCACAAACAGTACCAAAATACAATAGTAGAGAGAGAGATTCAAGGAAAAATAAGGAATATAGTTTTCACTTCCACTAAATATCACTCATGTTCAACCTCAATAGATACTTAGTAGATTAATAAGAATTTCAGATTTTTTTTTGAAGTAATTGGATACTCTCCATATCTCTCCCTCTCACAATATTCCTCAAGTCTCTTCCACTCTTGGCATTACCCCCCTCTCCCAAATGAGAATACATGAGACTCATATATAGGAGGAGCAACAAATTATTTTCATAAAGGAGGAGTAATATGCATGCATTGTATTCCTTTTAGAGGAGTGTAACTTATGCCATTAAGGAGAGGTATGCATGCCTTATTTAAGGAGAGTGTAACATATGCATTAAAGTGAGTGTAAGAGGAATATTTTATGACATATATTTAATGAGTCTAAGGGGAATATGCCATTCCTTGATGAGTGCCTAAAAGAGAGTGTAATGTAATATTTAAAATAGAGAGAGTTACTTAGAGCCATGAGAGTCATGAAGGAGAGAGGTGTGAAGTGATTGAGGAGATATAATTCTATTTTAATAATAATATCATAGTCTCATAAAATATAATAATAATATTAATAATATTAATGATTAAGTCAAGATTGAACTATTACGATTGATTAATCATAAGTTAAGTGATTTTGATTGGAGGTGATTTACTATTTTTGGAAAGTCATACTTGGAATAGTAGACATGACTTTCTATTTTTAGAAAGTCACTCCAAAATTGTTAGGAATGAGATCTTATTAAGGAAATTCATATGTGAGCTGCCCATGAGTGGTATTTTGGACAATAGGGATTCCGCACCCCTATTGTATGCATCTTTGTGCCTTAGTAGATTGAGGACTCCACGCCCTAATCTACTCTAAAGATCCAAGATTCCACACCTTGATCTTTTTGAAATATTCAGGACTCCGCGCCCCAAACATTTCATTATAGATTCAAGACTCCACGTCTTTATATTTCATGGATTTAGGACTCCGCGCCCTAATCCTTTTATTATATATCCAAGACTCCACGTCTTTATATTTCATGGATTTAGGACTCCGCGCCCTAGTTTCCATGGCTTCTCATCTACTTTGCTTTGAAACTCCGCGCTTCACCTTAAGGTACTGATTGTGAGCTCATACCCATCTGATGGTTCATTGGTAAGGTCTTCTTCTAAGACCTGCACACATCACAATCTCATTGATCAAATAAATCAAATGAATTTCATAATTAACTTATTCAAATTTTACCAAATATTGTGCATGACTTCCATAGTCATTTTGGTTTTGGAGAAATGACTTCCACAGTCATTTATAACTTGAGCATCCTTGTTGGCAATGACCAAGTCCCCTGCCACATCATGCTTAGTACGATATTATGCACATATAATCATACAAATTATGTATCATCCATAAACCATAATTAACCATATGTTCCATCTAACCATGATCATCCATGGATCTGTGTCTCAATTCTGAATCACCATTCATGTCATACACCTATGTCCAAAATAGGATACCAAAAGAGAAAACATTGCTAATATGCTCTTAACCAAAATCAATTCTTGTGTACGCAACCATAGATATTATCATAAGCACACAACAACCAAGTGACCTAAACTAGGTCATAGCATATAAGCATGTACATAAGTCTTTCATACATAATATTATATCATTATATCAAAATCACCATCTCTAAGTGTCATCAAAGCTATCTCACTAAGAAGGAACACTACATACTCCCCCTCTTGGGCTAAACTTGGTCCGAAGTTTTTCCTACAGTCATAAGATGCTTAATTCTTTTCGATTCTCCTATCAATAAGTTGTTAACCTTATTTATATGTATTTGATATAGTTTTTTCTTTTTTTCTTTTTTTCTTTTTCTTCATGCCAATCCATAGTTTAATGTTTTCTAAATTGGAAGCAACTCCATGAAATTAAACATACCATTCTAAATCAAGTATAAAATACATCCATGCCATATTAGGCACGTTTTGACACAAAATACCAAATATTTCTATATCAAAACCAGCGATACAATTTATAGTACCATACAAAAATACTATTCTATGTAATTGATATGACATCTACTTAATTTATCTATAATAATTTGATAGTCTACATGTTTTTCTTTCTCATAGTCTATATGAATCCTACATGTGTCATCTCCTTGGTTCTGTAGTATGTTGAGATTTCCAAGATATAAATAGATCACATTGGTTGTATACACAACAATGATGGTCCATCCCATAAAATCATCCACATACAATTGTTAGTGAAATTACACAACAAAACATGATGTTATATATAAAACTCACTCTTACATGCCACTTGATTTATGTATTCTCAATCCAACTTTCCCCTTTTCATTCCATAAGATAGCCTTGCAATCAAAATATTTAGGATCTATCCGTAGGTTTTTTTTTTTTTTTTACTAAATGTTTACTCTTTAGGAAAAATCACAATTTGAGGTTCAAGGTACCAATTTTTTTTTTTTTTTGTTAAACTAACAAGCTAAGGTTAAATACAATCCTCATTGACCCACTTATGTATTATAGATCATTCCTTTTGTTTCCATAATCTTCATTATTATTCACTTCTCTAACTTGAGAATCAATTATGAATGACTCTATTAGAAGATCTTCATCTGAAAGCAGATTAATGATATCTTTTTGAAAACGAATTTTAATCAAGAACAAATCTCACAATTATGCAAATATGGTATCTATATTATTGAATCTACCTTGATAACTCTAAGTCAATTTGTTTTCCAACTATGAAATCGCTCACGATTTCTATTCAGTAATTAATCAATTCATTTGCTTTCATGTCTTATCCCTTACTATTAATACGTATGCAACAACAAACTATGAAAGCCATAAATTTCTCAAAATGTGATGAATCTTGTCAAATTTAAATAAGATTTAGACTATCACAAGGGAATTTCTAGCCTAAAGTTAAACCCTTTTTCTTTAAGGAGAATTACCACCCTCTCAAATTATTACAACATTTTGTAGGACTAATAAATACTCATACAACTATACATCCCAACACAAATTCTTAAATCCAACAATCTCTTCCATTCCACATACAATACACTCATCTTAGGCTTCTAAATCATGCAAGAATTCCAATTCATCAAAATGTGATCTCACTCTTCTTCAATTTCTTCCTCAAAAATATCACAAGCACATATTCTTGTAAAACAAGAACTCAACTAAGCTTTTCATTAATCACATGTTTTTTTTTTTCAAATAAAACAAGTTCTCACCACATAAAATATTTACCTTCTAAACATGTTATTCTCTTCACAATTTATAAACAATTTGAATTTTGACGCGATCACCAAACTAGCAATAGCTTAGAGCAATACATGAGTTCAATCCTCATAATTTCTCTAATTAATTTGGTTAAATAGAATGCAACCAATATTCAACTGATAAAATCATTAAAGAGACTATTATGGCTTTCCTAGACTTAATTTGTCTTAAGCCAATAGAAAAGTTATTCATCAACTTATCACAGTAATCTTTTTCTACATTTCAAGAATTTGAAAGTCATTTTAATTCTACCTAAATTCAACACATACAAAAGGATTAAAATACTAGAGGGTAGATATCTAGTTCACACTTGACTCCATATATCAAAATCAATTCTTCCAAACATTCTAAACCACCTAATGGTGTTCAGTATATCAATCTTAGTATCTTCATTTGTAATAAAAATAAAATAATGGATTTAAAGCTCAAGCACATTTGTATTACAAATCTCTATCCATTTAACTTTAATTACACATAATCATTCCTTAATCATGAATATCAAATTCCATCAAAATATTCTAACTAGAAAAATTACTTAGCTCATAGATATATTTTACTTTGGATTCCACACCCATACCTTACCTCATTACTTGTCTCATAGATATATACTAGTATGGATTCCACACCCATAAATTTTCTCATAGATATATGCTAGTATGGTTTCCACACCCATACATTAGATCATAGATATATGTTAGTATGGATTCCACACCCATAAATTTTCTCATAGATATATGCTAGTATGGATTCCACACCCATACATTAGCTTAATGAAAACATAACATTCAAGTGTTCCTTAAAATGGCTTCCGCAACCCATCATGCACCAATCATTTAAGCCTCTTGTTTATTAGGAAGTTCATACCTCAACCTAGTATTTGAGTAATTTAAAGTTATTTGATGCCTAATGTCAACCCAAAATACACAAAATCATGTCAAAGAAATCAGAGAAATTTCATTCTTACTCATTAAGAATGTATTCCCAAATCATATTTTAACACATCTAATTAATACACATACATTACTCTTGAATTTACATTCATAGTTAAAAGTGACATCTTTCAAGGTAGCTTTTAGTTAAGTTTCCTTTAGTGTAGGTACGAAAAGATTCAAAATTATCATGATGAACTCAATCATCACGTTAATGGAATCTTAGCCTTACACTTGTTACTCATTCCCAAAGCATACACACCAAGGTCATCACACTATAGTCCAGATTAAGCCAATATTCTTCTTGGTAGATACGATTTCAGCTAGTAAAGATGGCTACTAATCCCATATCACATTGAAAATGATGTACTAAAAATATATGAAACCATGCATTCACTCCAACTATCTCACTCATTGATTGAAAATCAAGTCATTCACATACTTGGGTTTAACCCCAACTTTCTCAAGCACGTCCTTTCCCAACATGTCTTTAAGCATTTTAACATATTGTTAATAATGTGTCTTAACAAAAATATAAAGGAATATAAGGGATTTTTTTATTTTATTTCATGAGTCACTAAATGACATAATGATAATAATATCCTCTATGCAATCAATATGCTTCCAAGTCAAGATATACAACAACTCAACATGCATGCAAAATCAACATTCATACATCATCAACCTACAAGTAATGTTGTTGGCCCATTAGGCCCTAGCATTGTAACTTGGCTCCGATACCATATGTAAGGTCCCACCTTACATCCACCATCAGTAAGATAGAGAAGTAGATGTCACATAATCACTAATACTCATTTGCACAAAATCCTAAAGAATTAGTCACTGTAAGATTGTTCCCAACAAAAAGCCCCTTTTTGTTTGAAAGATTTATATAATACAAGAAACAATTGTCTTATTCACACTTCAGCAAATTATTAAATTCATTTTCACATTCATACCAAAAACTTGCTGACATAGGAAGCTACACCCATTAAACAATTTATTTATAATTTATAGTAACATAAAAACAACGGTAACTAAGAACTTTACACTAACAATTTATATGCACAAAAGCTACAGCCATTTAAGAATTTTGAAAAACACTTTGCAGACATGCACCCTACACTCATTGAGCCCTTATGACAAATACTTTGCAAGCATGCAATTAAAATTCATTGAGGCATTTTGTCAAACACTTAGCAATAATGAATTTAAGATTATTCTTCAACATATTTATCTCATAAAATTCAGAAATTGAAACTTTAAATGTTGGCATATTAAAACAGGGACTACATAATCTTAATTTTTCATCAAAGACTCAACAACAGGCGCAAAAAACTCATAGCATCAATCTGCAAAATCGCCCAGATTTCGGATCTGGGTTCTGAAAAGTATTTTTTTTGGAATGAAAGCAGGGGTTACATGTCCATTAGGCATGGATACCCCCTGATGTTGGGCTGAATCAAATTAAAAATGCCCAGGAATGCGATTTTTGAAAACAACAAAATAGTATAGCCTTAATGTTTCATTTATGACTTTTGTCAAACATATGGAATGAAAACTTACAACTACAACTCTACATGAGAAAAAAAAAACAACCCATAGTTATGCTACTAATATATGCTCATTGAATTCACACCTTTCTAAATCCACCATATGATTTCTTGAAACATTTTACCATCCACAAGCTAATTCATTTGACATGATTTGACAAGCTTTTTGAACCAATTGCTACAATTTGACAAACACATGGCAGCCTTGAATGCTACAGTCATTAAGGCTTTCTATCAAAATTCTGATAGTACTATTACAACAACTTGAATAAAAAAACATTGAATTATTAATAAGAATATGAAACATAAGCCATAACTGAAATTTATCTCCAACTTACCTCAAGCATCTGATCCTCCAAACTATATTTTAGTTGCCATTATTTTTGCATTTTCTTTTAAGGGTTCATTCTGTAATTCCTCCAAGTATATTTTGGGTACATGTCTATTTTCTTACTTCTAATGTAAGCTGCAAGTTAGCCCAACACTTCCAAGCTCATCTCAACATTGAGTGAACTTGGTCAAGTATTTCTGGATTGTGTCACCCTTCTCCATTTTGATTTTCCTGAGCTCCTCCTTGAGTGCCAATTTTCTGTGGTCACTGTTGCTTTGAAAAAGATCTGTCAAGGCCTTCAACATAGCATATGGAGTTGCCTTTCCATTGATAATTTGACTTGTTGCGACTTTTTTTAAACAAAGCTACACATTTCACCTAATTGATAAGATACTATTGAGATGTGATTTGAATTAATTACAATTCCTTTTGATTCTAATGGGAATTATGTTCTTGATATAGGAAAAAATGGAAAATTCTAGGTTTGGGTGGTTGGAACTAATTACAAGAGAGCTAGCAACAACAACAAAAGGAATTAGAACATGCAATAGTAAGATGGAAATGCACTTTAGGAACAAGGCCATTGTGGGACATTAGTACCCAATAGTGTCCACTGATTGCACTAATCATGCTATGATAAATATGATGGTTTTGAGGCATGGATATGCCTTGATTTTTGGAAATTCCAATGCGAGTAAAAATTTCCAAGGGATGGATCACCTGAGGGACTGGAAAGAAAGGAAAGGGATGCAAAGGAACACGAAGGGTGAGTGGCTGCATGAAAAGGGGTGACTGGATTTCCCAAGAGACTAGAAAATAGAGAAGGGAAGGTTTAGGTTTATGTTAATTAATTAGCAAGGGTACTATTTTTCCAATGTTATTAGCTTCTTAATGCTAAGAGTGAATCCAATAATCCATCTTTTCTTGGCATATGAACATTTATAATGTTTATTATTTCCCTTGATTTCTAGTGAGAGAAACTTATTAACAACCAGTGCTTAGCTTTAAAAGATAATTCTAAATGCAAAGCGAGCTTATTCCAAGCTATGCATAAGCCTGTAAATGTGCCTCTTGAGATAACTACTGGAATTTCACTATTTTTCCATCGCAACTTACATGAATTTATGCCTTCCATTGCCTCTATTTTTGTCTCCTAAAGTAGGAGGAAAATATATTTTTCTACTTTTCTTGTATATTTTATAGCTTTTATCTTAAACCTACTAATCATGCCGACATACTTTCAGGAGACAATGATCATTACACATCAATTGGTTTTTTATTCTTACCACGTGATAGGGTCAAGGATCCCAAACTCCTAATGCTTCTTGCCACTTACCCTAGAGATATATGAAAATTCATTTGAGTACCCAATAATTTCTCCCTATTGGCAATATCTTCCCTTTTTTTTGTTAAACTAATTTTCTTTTTCAGGATGTAATTTCCAACAGTTTTTCTCTTCATGGCCCTCTCTTGAACAATGTTTACAAATGAATTTTTCACTCTCTTGTTTTATAGATGCATTATTTTTTCCTTTTCCTTTAAATTTTTTATCCCTCTGAAAGGCTTGTTCCTACCCTCATCAAAAGTGTTTTTCCCTCTAGCCTCTAAATGCGTAGCTTGTATGCAAACTTCGTCTAGACTAGTAGGATTAAACATAAGGATAGTATGTTTAAGGTAACTATGCAAACCACCTATATATTTCAGCAAAGTATCTTGACTTTGTAAGTCTACCCCTAATAAGAGTACTCTTCTCCTAAATTCTTGGGTATAGTCTTGCACATTCTGTCCCTTAAGTTGTCTAAAGTTTTGCCAATTCATTATCGCCTTTTGTAGATGAGCTAAAGGATAAAATTGCTTCTTGATTGCAGAAATAAATTCAGTCCATGATAAAGTGATCTTAACATGTTTCTTGATTTCATCCTTGGTCTTGGCTTCCCACCATACCAATTCTACTCCATCCATTCTTAGTGAGGCTAGTTGTATCTTGGTGTCGTCATCATGAAGGTTTTGAATCCTTAAACACACTTCCAATTATCTGATCCAATTGTCCATTTTCTCTACATTGACTTCACTGTTAAACATAGGCAATTCAAATTTGACATCAAGCTTTAAAAAAGGATTTTTACCAGTGGTTTTCGACTTATGAGACCGATTTACCGAAGTCGAGAAAGACGATGTAGAGGAAGAGGATGAAGATGGAGATGGTGGATCACCATTTCCTCCATGTCCTTTCTTTGACTGATCATTACTCTTCTTTCCTCTTGAGGAACCCTCTCCTTCTTTTTGGTTTTTAGACCCTTCTCCAACAATCCTATCATTTCTTTCTTGATAGAGGATCCTTACCATTTCAGTCATATCCAAGAAAGCTTTCTGGAATACCTGTTCTTCTTCCTTGGGATCCATCTCTTCAGGAGCTTCTCCTTCTCTTGAAGACATGCTTGAAGCTGCTTCTAGGGCTCTTGGAGGTGGTTCTCTGACCCTTCTTGGTTGTGGATTAGTTTGTGCACTAACCAAGTTTCGTTCACCTCTCTTGAGTTCTATCCTAGTAAGCATCAAAACTTGCAAAAAAATGACTTAATCTTTTCACAAAACAAATGGTGAGTAAAAAATCTAGCTTCTAAGGCTCTAATCGTGAGATTTGATACCAACTGATCTTAAAATGAAAGTATTTTTTTTGCTGTTCAAAGTATTCATTTCCATTAAATTAAGTGTGCAAAGTGTTTGGATAGTATTGCAAGTGAAACAAAATGTTTTTGATAATTGTTTATGAATTTTGGTGTGAGGGAGTGTTGTTTTAATTTACTTTTTAACAACTTTAATCTGAATAACATAGTAGAATAACTTCACCATAAACACACAACAACATGATGAGGCAGTTCACCCCTCCTGGGCTACATCTGTCGGGTCCAAGGCTCCCAATGGGCATGTCCTTGATATTTTATGATGTTAAAATTGGTAATACAATGAGAAAAAGGTCTAAACAAACCAAACTAGCTGTGAAAATGAATTCATAACACACGAAGAAGCTAAGAAAGACTCTGATTTCACCTAAAATAGTGAAGTGTAGTCCAATGCAGCTCTATTTCCCTCAAAGCCCTAATGGCTTCCCAAGCTTATCTGAAGTAAAAATGGCTAAAAGAAGCCTCTGATGGATCTGCAACCTATTCTAATGGCTCCAAAATGATGAGAATACCCGTAAAAAAAAAAAAAAAAAAAAAAAAAAAAAAAAAAAAAAAAATCGCTCCAAAAGGTTCAGTCATGTGAAAGTTATGACTAAAACAAGTTTTGTCCAATTTGGCCTAAAAAAACTCCACTAAATTTGGAGCAACTGCAGCTAACTCCACCAAACTAGCAATTACCACCGGAATTGGGGGCTCCACTCCAGTTTAGACGTGCGATATGTTCAACATTAAATGTCAAGTGACTAGGGGCTAAGGCCAATCGGATTGAAACTTAGAAATTGTTGAAAATGGTTTTACCTGATTCATCTCATTGTTCCCCTGATGGCATGATTATTATAGTCCATTTCCTCGTGGGTCTTGGGGCACATCTCCTTACTAAGTTTGAAATGGCTAGCAAAAGGTGTACTAACTGGTTTTTAATTTTGCATATTAAATCTTTTCAACACCTTTTCTATGTACTCATTCTGAGACAGTGTTAATTTACGATTTTTCCTGTCTCTAGTTATCCTCATACCAAGGATTTGTTTTGCATCTCCCAAATCCTTCATTGCAAATGAATTTGCCAATTTTATTTTGAGAACAATTATTTCCTGCATGTTAGATCCTGCAACAAGCATGTCATCTACATACAATAACAATATAATATAGCTGCCATCATTTTTCCTTTTTAGATAAACACAATGATCAGAGTGACATCTAGTATAACCTTGTTCAGACATAAACTTGTCAAATTTAAGATACCACTGCCTTGGAGCCTATTTTAAACCATACAAGCTCTTCCGACATGTGATCATACCAAGTATCTTGTGAGGACTCTGGTTCTGCAAGTAGACTGTGGTGTTGCATGATTTTTCCCATAGATGTAATGGAAACTTATCAGAATGCACCAAGGAATGGTCCAGAAGAGACGAACCACTGAAGAAAGATAAACACGGTATGTACAGTACTAGTTCTCTCACTTCTCCATATTGCTTTGCTGCTGCTATGCTCTGTCGGCTTTTTGGAAAGCCTAACATTAATAAGTTTTCGCCTGAATGGTTACCGTTATTTAATGTTGTTGTTAATGCTACCATTATGGACTGGGCTAAGATATTGTCTGATAACTTAGCCATGGCTATTTTTATGATTAAACATAAAAATATATTTCAAGTTTACTCGCTCTTGAACATGACACTTCACTCCATCACTGTGACTATTTGGGTTGGGTAATATTCTTGACGGTTCATTCATACATATGGCTCATCATACCTTCACTTCGGTTTTGGGTCAATGCTACCAACTCATCTTAGTGTCATCGATATGTTCAAGAGAAGTCATCGAGCAAATACTCATCCTTATGCAATACTCATAAACCTTCATTTTCATGACAGTCATCCCTGAAAATTGCTATATCAAGTCATCCCTTATCTTCGAAATCAGTAACTCCCATTTCACAATAAATTGAATTCATGTCGACGAAATATCATCATCCAGGAAGATCACCTAGAAACATCATATTCCAGTACCATGAGGCTTGTTAAAGCATCGAAAAGATCCTCGCTTCTGAATTTTTGACCGAAATATTTTGTTTGGCATTCAACATCAAATCATCTATTCATGCCTTACGAAATGTACTATAGTACCTTGAGGGCCATTGACAACAATGGTGGTTCTCTCGTGTTTGTTAACATCTCACATCATTGGCTAGTAATCAAACGATGTCTTCCCATGTTCGACTACAAATCATATTATTTGGATAAGCGTGAAGTGACTTAACTTTTTCCTCATTTAGAGATTTTAGCATTAGTTTAATGTTTTAGATATTTTAGTTTATATTTCTCATTCTGCAACTTATCCCTTTAAATACACATAAATGTCTATTTTGGTTGGAAAGTAGCCTGTTGACTAGTCTATCAAAACCCATTGTCCCACAGTTCAGAGAGTAAAATACAATATCCATGTTTGGTGCCTTGGTATGATTCTAACTCCATTGCCCAATGGATAGGCTTCTGATCTAGGAGATTCACATACCTTAATCCCCAATCTACTACCAAGATAAAAAACATTGAAACATAAATTTTTTTTATATATGTCTACCAAATTAGATAAAAAAAAAGGAAAATACCTGTGGAATTAATGCTTGGCAATGATGGAATATTTTTTTTGGTGAAGGCTTAGTCTAACTTATAAAAGAAATATCATTTTTCAGCAAAATTCACCAAAATACGATAATACAAATTCAATATTTTTTGTTGTTCAAATTACATTTTTTAATGCATAAATGGATTCAACATCCTGAAAACCCCAAGGGGCATTCAAATTATGCAAATTAAAAAATTTAAACTCACAACCCCTATCTCATTACTAAATGGATGCTCACTACCCTTCCTCACAATCCTACTAAACCATAAAAATTGTTAAAAAGAGAAAAACAAAAAAAAAATCCATATAATTCTATGAATTTAGATTAAAAAAACACTGAAACATAGAAAAAAAATTCATATATGTCTACCAAATTAGATAAAAAGAGGCAAATATCTATGGAATTTATGCTTGGCGAGGATGGAATATTTTGTTCGGTGAAGGCTTAGTCTAAGTTACTTGTGAAATATTCCTTGTTTTCTGGACTAGGAACTTAGATACACTTTAGTACAGCCTATCATCCACAAACTGATGGGCAGACGGAACGAGTAAACCAAGTTCTGGAAGACATGTTGCGCATATATGTGATGCAGCAGCCAACCAAGTGGGAGGATTACTTGCACCTGGTTGAGTTTGCATATAACAATGAATATCGGGAATGTCTGAAAATGAGTCCCTTTGAGGCATTGTATGGAAGGCAATGTCGTACACCTATAACCTGGAGCAGTCCTGAAATGAATTTATTTTTTGGATGTGAAATGTTGGCTGATATGGAAGCTAAAGTAAAAATAATTAGGCGGAAACTGAAAGCTGCACAAGATATACAAAAGATGTATGCAGATAAGGAAAGGTCCTACCGTGAATTTGCAGTAGGAGACCATGTATATGTAAGAATTAAGCCCAAGAGAAGTACCATGATATGGGCCTCCTATGCCAAATTGGCTCCTTGGTACTGTGGACCTTTCCAAGTACTATGATAATATATAGTCACAGTGATACAGATTGATTTATTCGTTTTATAATTTTTAGTGACCTGGAGCAAGAGAGCACTGTGGAGCAGCGAAATACGTTCGAATAGAAGTATTCAGAAAATCAGAAACCAAACCTCTGGTGATTCAAACCCTGTATCATATAATTTCAAACCATCTCATGATTAAATTTGATTATTTTTTTTACTTTTTTCTGCAGTTTTATCCATTTTTACCCTAAACCCTTCATTTTTTTGTCTTTTCCCTTTCTTCTCCCTATTTCTGTGATTTCAAAATTAGGGTTTTTCATTTTATATTGACATCCAACCCACGGGACGAATTGCATAGTCAAAGCCCAATCCATTTGGCCATTGCGTGAATTTTTGGAAAAAATGGATTTTTCTTTATCGGTGCGCCCTACGTACCCTAGTGCACTGGTGCGCTGTATTATACAATGCATTGTAAAAGTACTGTGTAATAAAAAAAATTGAAAACAATTTTTTTTAAATCAGTGCACCATATCTGTAATAGAGCACCGGTGCTTCATTTTACGAGGATAGCACTGTACGGTCTACTACACTGCTTTTGCAGTGCGTTTATAATATCCCACGCATCGTATAGTATATTATACTGTTTTGTAGTGCATTTTTAATACCCCCATGCATGCTATAGGCTGCTCATGGTCCTATGGATTTTTTTGCATTAGTACTGTTGCAATAGTGTGCTCCGAGGCAAAGGATAAAATAATGAAATATTTTGTGTAATCAAGACTAGCCAAAAAAGGAGCATGAGTTAAGGCCGATTTTACCTTGCTAAATGACTTCTTTGCTTCAGTGGTCCACTTGATTTCAATGTCTTTCCTCAACATATTGGTGATGGGTCTTAAAATTTCAGCAAGATTTGGAATAAACCACCTCATAAAATTAATCATGCTAATGAAATATTGCACTTCCTTTTTGTTTCTTGGGGTATCAGTATTTTGGATAGCTTCAATTATTATTGGGTCAATTCTAATGCCATCTCTAGAGATTATGTGTCTAGGTAGCTTACCTTATTCCATCCCAAAGAGGGAAGTCTTTGGGTTCAAAGAGATACCATATTTTCTGCACTTCTCAAATACAATATTCAAATGTTGCAAATGATCTTTATCAAATTTAGAAAACACAGTAATGTCATCAAGAAAAACAACAATGATCACTTACAATACCATGGGTAAATAAATATCATGGGTGGATGAATACCATGGGTCGATGCCATTTACAATACCATGGGTGAATTCCATGGGTGGATGGATAACATGGGTAGATGAATACCATGGGTTGATGCCATTTTCCATTTGGATCAAGGTTAAAGCAGTTATTTACCACTGCACCAGTGTTGAGGGTAGCTAACCCCAACAAATCATTTGAGGTTTGTACAGACGTTTGTAAAGAGGGAGTTGGGGCAGTTTTATCTCAGAAAGGAAAGGTAGTTTTATCTCAAGAATGGATTAGAGCCCACACACACTACACGCCAAGGACATGCAAGACATCAAACGTCATGGACGATGGATGCAAGATCCACAAAGTGAAAAAATGGGTCACCCCGCTGAGTCACATTGCACCGAGGCTTCCTAGGAGTTGGTAACCACCCCCCAACCAGCAAGGATGGAAAAATCCTTATCACCCATGACAGCCACAGTGGATAGACAAAGGGGAAAAAACAGAAACAAGACTCTCTTAGAAATGCCCCCCAAACCCTCCCTGCCTCGCACCAAGGCCACCTAGGAGTCCACTCCGACAGCGCCAATAGTGGACCTCGAGCGCCTGCGGTGACCCCGATGCAAAGGCAAACAAATGGAGAATGACCAACCGCAAAATCTCTCTCTCTCTCTCAAACGCCTCCCAACCGTCCCCGCCCCGCACCAAGGCCACCTAGGAGTCCACCCGGATAGCAGCAACGATGGACCTTGATCACTCGATAGCCTATGGCGACCTCGATGCGAAAGCAAAGTAAGTAAATAAAGGGAGAACAACTGACCCCACGGCGTCTCCTAAAAATTCCCTGCAACCCTTCCCGCCCAGCAGCGAGGCCACCTAGGAGTCCACCCGGACAGCAGCAACAGCGGACCTCGATCACTTGATCGCCTGCGGCAACCTCACTATAAAGGAAAAAGAAGGAAGTAGAAGGAGAATGACCAAGTCGACAACCTCTATTAGAAATGCCACCCCGACCCTCCCCGCCCCGCACCAAGGCCACCTAGGAGTCCACCCGGTCAGCAGCAAGAGTGGACCTCGATCATTTGATCACCTGCGACACCCTCGATGTAAAAGGACGGAAATAAAAAAATAATGACCGTTCCTGCAACCTCTGTTAAAAATTCCCGCCTCCAACCCTCCCCACCCCGCACCGAGACCACCTAGGAGTCCACCCGGACAGTAGCAAAGGTGGACCTCGATCGCTTGATCGCCTGGGGCAACCTCGATGCAAAGGCAGAGGAAGAAAATAAATGCATCTCAAGAGGCTCATTACAAAAGGCATGAACATATCCGAATAGGAGGAGGGATCAGGCAGCCCCGCACCCCACACACCCTGCATACAAGCAACCTAGGAGATTTCCCCACTGACTTACCAACTGGACAATGAAAGATTTTCACCTGTAGCCACCTCCACACAGAGGAGGGAGGTCGAAGCGTTCCACCTTGAATTCCTCCTTCCAGATATAGCCCCCGCCATCAATGTAGCAAGCCTCATCCATGTTGGACCACAATCGCATGAGCGATCAATAAAACAAGAAATGCCCATCACCTTGTGTCTCAACATTCCAAGCCGCATAATCCTACGATACATGCAAGATGCAAGGAAAAATCCGACCACTCGAGCAAACATATGGGCCACCACATCTATCAAGACCTCAAAGCCAACACAGGGACAAACGACGTGCACTCTGAAAGGAATTCCAAACCTTAATTTTTCAACAAGGAGAACCCCGCTCCTCAGATCGCCCAATGGAAAAAGCAAGCAAGAGGGGAGGCTTACAGACAAAACACCTCCACATTCCTCTTAAACGTATACATCTCAACCCACAGTGCTGACATAGAAAGAGTACAAGCACAAGAAACCGGCACCATAAAGAGCCAAAAAATGAAGAGGACAGTCATCTCAAGGAGCCACACACAAAAACCCATCCAATTCCGAGAACACGGAGCAAAGGGGGAATTGTTCACATATGCCTCCAAGGACGAGCATGGCCAACATTACCGCTCATGTTATACCGAGTGGGGATGGAGAGAATATGAATGTCGACCACCCTACAAATGACCCAAGGCCATTCTTCAGGCACACCCGAACAAGCAACTCAATTACCAACCCACCTTTCACATGAAAATCCAATCCCTCCCCCCACCAAAAGGGGAGGAGGTGAACAATATAGCAAGGAGCCAATTTCACGAAGCCAACGAGACAAAAGCCCACCTCTCCAACCCACCAAAAACGAAGGAGGTGAACAATATAGTGAAGAGCCAACATTGACGGAGCCAACCAACGAGCAAGGGGCACGAGAGCGACATAGGTGATCGGCCAGTTGTCTCAAGGAGCCACACACAGCGACCTCATCCAACTCTGAGAACACAGAGTGAAAGGGTAACTCTTTTCACATATGCCTCCAAGGACAAGCATGGCCAACATGACCACTCATGTGCTACCGAGTGGGGATGGAGAGAAGATGAGAGTCGACGACCCTACAAATGACCCAAGGCCACTCTTCAGGCACACCCAAACAAACAACTCAGTTACCAAACCACCTTTCACATGAAAATCCAACCCCTCCCCCCATAAGAAAAAATGGAGGAGAAGAACAATATAGTGAAGAGCCGACATCGACGGAGCCAACGAGCGACATAGCAAAAAGCTGATTTCAACAGAGCAAATGTGCGACCAAGGGGCACGAGAGAGAGTCACCGGAGAGCCGATTTCAACAAAGCCAACAAGCAGCCAATCCTCTCAAGGAGCCACACACAACAACCCCATCCAAATGCTACAAAATAGAGCGGATAGGAGATATTGTTCAAACATGCCTCCAAGGACGAGCATGGCCAACATTACCACTCATATGCTACCGAGTGGTGATGGAGAGAAGAATTTCGACGACCCTAAAAATGACCCAAGGCCATTCTTCAGGCATAACAAAAAAAAAATAGAAAAAGATAAAATATATATATCTATATATATATATTTTTGGTTGATTTCTAGCACAGTACAAATCTAAATTCATATTACAAAACCAAGTAACTTGGCCAATATGAGTTCCTTTTAAAAAATTTGTTTTTAATTCATTTTATGTTTCATGTTGGCACTAAGCTAGGACATTATATCCTCCAATTTCCAGACTTGAGGACAAGTCTCAAAATAAGCAAGGGGGAAGACAAAATAAAACAAGTGCATTTGTTTTTTGTTTTTTTTTTCCTTGTTAAAAAGCATAGCAACTCAACATGGAATAACAACTTAGCATATTGTTCAACTCGATATGGACTTAACTTAGAATGCAAGTTACTTTAAGTGCAATCAACAGATTCAGAAGTGACTTAAACATAAGAAAACTTTACTTTAGTAGGGACCCGAAAATTCAACATCAAAATCTATCACAAAGGGACCTGAAATCAACATCAAAATCTGCCAATAGGGACCTACATACAAATATCTATTTGAAGATTAGTGGACCTGCATACAAAGGGAAACCAATTAGAAGAGTTATTTGAATATCAGTTCATTGGAAAGACATTTGTTTTCAAGCATCAACTTAGGAAAGTAATAGAAATATTGTAAGTTATAAATTTATTTTTAATGTTTTTCTGTTTTGAAATAAATTCTTAAATTAGGACTAATTAAATATTGGTGCATAAGAGTGTCAAATTCCATCCCCCACAAATACCTAAGACATTTCTCTTTTCATAAAACCTTTATCCTACCATCCATTGAAATCAAAGCTTCTTCTCCCACAAAGATAGGTCATTTTTTTTTACAAAAACTCACATGTCTCTTTGCCTACCACATAAAATATTTACTGCATGGTTTAGTGTCAAAAAAATGGAACAAGATATGTTGAAATAAGGATATATAATGGTATGAAGGACTATGGAACCATGATGCATTTACATGATTTGAAAATAAAACATTAATATTTTTTTTATTTTTTTTGAAATGACCTTGAAATGGTCATTTCAAATTCCATTTCAAGAGTAATTGTTAAAAGGAGCATATGGATAATTAGTAATATTGCATCATAAATATGTTGAGAACATATCATTTCAAAAGTAATTTGTAAATATCATTGTAATCAATATGAAGAAAACCAGAATGATACATCATAAGAGGCTCATTTTGGCATGCAAAAACTCATTCTGTGAACTAGAGGAAATATCACTTCTAATGAAGTTTGTACAAACAAAAGTCATGAAAATGGAATGAAAAAATCATATAGGACCTATGAAATTATAGTGAGGTCTGTGGACACAAAAAATCATCGAACGTACAATAGAAGTAGGAAGACCAAAACATGAATCTTGTAAAAAAGCCTTGAACAGAGAGGGTGCATTTGATAGGAATAGGAAGAGATAAAATATTTTACCATGATAACTCTATCATTTCCATGTTAAAACAAAATATTAAGTACATAAGACTTAATTAGGAAAAATGGGGAAAGAGGGACATAGAGTTAAGTATAAAGAATTATTAAAAACTTCATTAAGAGAAGAGGGTGGTGAATTAAAATAAGAATACTAAATTAAAACTTGAGAAATTTGGAGAACTTCCATGTGGCAAAAGCCAACATAAGAATATTTATCAAAAAGTCAAATTGAGGTAGTTAGGAGACCAAATCTGAGAATTATCAATTAACTTCAGTAATAAACACAAATTAAGGAGTAAAAAAAGGGAATCAAGAGACAACTAGGAGAAGAAATAGGAAGCTTTGTTGGGTTGAAGAAAATACTATTTTTAAATGAATAATTAAGTAAATTATTTTTGAGAGTCTTGATGAGAGAGTGACACATGGGTGGGTGAATAATCAAATTTTGGGTAATAAAAAAATAATTATTTATGCATGAAATTCCAAGTGTCACCTATGAAGCCTTCTATAAAAGAAAGGGAAATGGAAGGGAAAAGGAAATTTTGTTAACCCTATTGTTGGATGGAGGAGATTATTTCATTTTGAGTGATTACGAGCTACAGTTGAGTTTGGTGAGGTAAAGTATTATAGAGAGGGGACTCTTGAGCCAAGAGGGGCTCACCTCTACCAGCTAGCACATTCCTTCGTTGTACAACCTCATTGCAGCTCGGGGCTCCACGGGGAAGGAGAGTACCCAAGGAGTAGGCTGGGAGGTCAACCGGTGGGTCATTACATTCGGATTAAGCACGACAACATTCAGTCTTGGAGGTAGACGACGACAAAGAGACTCCAGTAGCGACAAGTCAAGTTTGGTTCTCGTCTAAGGGTGAACAGTACATGTGTTACTTATATTGTTTTTTTAATTATGATGATTCATTGTGCCTGTAATCAAGTTACTGAAACAATTGTTCAGCTCTAAACCACGTTCACTATTCACTTCTTCATGGTGCTGCTCCCCTACTCTAGGTTCCGTCCAAATCCTTTCATTACACTCCGTCGCATATTTGGGTTTCATTATAACTCTATACCATCGATATTCCTTCACGGCCGTATCAAGCCCGAATCCTGACTTAATTCAAAGCTCTACAGTTCACACAGTCATAATGTCTTCTCCGCTTCCTCAGCCCTAGTTGATTCATTCGCTTTCAACCAATGCGGCGCCTCAGAGATTCCGCCTGAGTTCTCCTTCCACACTCAGTCAAGAAGAACCGCCTTCTCCTCAGGTATTTAGTAAAGGAATAGGGTCCTTTTCCTGCATTCTTGTATTTTATGATTATTATAGGCACAGTAACCCGAACATGAATTCAACTTTCCTTTGTCTATACAGAGAATCTCCCCTATCGTACATAACACATCATTAAACCGACTACAAGGTATACATGTTCCATTTTTCCATACAGTTAGCTATTGATTTACAGAAGCCAAATGAATGCGCAAAGACACAAGGCATTCTCCATGCAGAAATTAAAGAACAAGTGCACAAGCAATGCCGAAACAGTTTCTCAGCCTTGCGCGCTGGGTGAGGGCGTCCGTTCAGGTCTATCTTAGAAACAAGAAAATTAAATTAATTATTTTTGGACAAATGTCCTTGGAAAACCCCAATGTGGGAAAATCAGTGCAACAAATGAGGGTTTTATTATTATTATTATGTAGAAACAGAATTCTGAGTAAAATCTTTGGATGCCCAACTGGCAATCCAATCTGAGAGAAATACTGACAAAAATATTCTAGAGAAATTTTCTTCCTTCTGCAAATCCACTGCGAATTCCTACAATTACGTGTGAATTTCTATAATCACGAGTTCCTGCAATTACGTACAAATTCCTGCGATGACATGCGAATTCCTAAGATGACACGCAAATTCCTGCAGTCACATGTGAGTTCCTGAACTGTGACCCTTTTCTGCAAAAATATTCGAACTCCTCTCTTAATAGTGTAGTTTAATGATAAAATGACAAATTTATCAATACTAATCTGAAAAACCCGGTCAGCAACTACATATAGCCTGAAAATCCAGTTAGCTGGTGCCGACCGAACGGTTCCATCCTTAATCGACCGGTCAGCACCTGAGTTGTTGTAGGGACCCACGGACGGCCAGCAAAGATGTTTAGGGCTGATTTGGAGGGAAGGGGAGGGTTTTTTCCCTCCAAAAACACCCTGCCCAATCCTTTATAAGTAGGGGAAGTCTCTCCTTTGTCTCACACCATCTCATTTGCAGTTTGTGAGTTTGATGGAGAGCTTGGAGAGTGTTGAGTGTTTGTTGGAGCAGTGATATTTGAGGCTTGGAGTTGGATTTGGAGCTATCTTAGAGACCCTCTCCAATCCTTTATAAGTAGGGTAAACCTCTCATTTGTCTCACACCATCTCATTTGGAGATTTTGTGTGTTTGATTGAGAGCTTGGAGAGTTGAGTTTTTGCTAGAGTAGTGGAACAGCATAGAGTTTGAGGCTTGTTGCTTGAGCTAAGTAGTAGCCATCATGCCTCCAAAAGGCAAGGATACTGCATGGGCTCATTGTGATATGATTGATGGAAAAATTATTTCAAAATATTGCCAAAAATCTATTGCAGGAGGGGTTATTTATAGGTTCAAGCAACACTTGGCTGGGATAGGAGGCCATGTAAAGCCATGCATGTATCAGATAGGGATTTCGGGTGAGGGCGTCCGTTCGGGTCGGTTCGGGTCGTTTGGCTGGAAAGCGTCCATTCGGGTGGGTGTGCCAGGTGAGGGCATCGGTTTGGATCGGGTCGGGTCGTTTGGCAGGAGGGCGCCCGTGTCATATTTGCTAAGTTGTGACCGTCCGAGTGCCTTGTGCATGTCCGGGTAGCTCATTTTCCATTTGCTCCCATGTGCGTCCGTTTGGTCGGGTCGTTTGGTCGTTCCGAGTGAGGGCGTATGTTCGAGTCGGTTGAGGGCGTTCGTTCGGGTCAAGTCGTTTGGTCGTGCCAGGTGAGGGCATCCGTTCAGGTCGGGTCAGATTGCTTGGTCATGCCGGATGAGGGCGTCCGTTCAGGTCAGGTCGGGTCGTTTGGCACGAAGGCATCCGTTCGGGTGGGCGTGCTAGGCGAGGGCGTCCGTTCGGGTCGGGTCGGGTCGTTTGGCATGAAGGCGTCCGTTCGGGTGGGCGTGCCGGGTGAGGGCGTCCGTTCGGGTCAGGTTGTTTGGTCGTGCTGGGTGAGGTCGTCCATTCGGGTCGGGTCGTTTGGCCCGAGGGTGCCCGTGTCAGATTTTCTAAGTTGTGACCGCCCCTTAGGGTAAATTATTTTTCCAAAGACGGCAACGCACCCTTCAACATTGAAAATGAATATGATGAAGGCTTGGGGCATGAGACCCTAAGTGAATATATGTCTGAATACAAGTCACAGCCTAGAGAATTGAAGGATAATATCTCTCTCCAACAATTTCTGCAACTCAAAGAAGAGAGGAGATCCAGAAGCAGCAATAGAAGAAAGAGGCATAGATTCTTCTTGCCTACATTTGATGGATCTTCCACAAGCACATTGAGGGCTTGGAGGGAAGAATTATTTACATTCTTTCTGAAATATCCTATATCAGAAAGAGAGGCTCTGGATTTTGCAGCGCTGCACCTAGAGGAACTAAGATGACATCCTCAAGATGGGGCATGACAGCATCAAGGTAGAGGGTGCATCTCTTTTCTTCAAAATCTTGACCTCTTTCCTCCAAAAATAGCTTAATTATCTTTAAATGCATCCTCCTAAGCATTTCCAGTTCTTAATTCATGTTTTTAACCCTAAAAATTTACCTAGTAATTAGTGACAAAGAATCCTAGTAATTAATAATCATTTTATTCGAACTCCCGAGCTCCCTCTTCCCTTACGCCCTCCCTACTTGCTACCCCGTCTCTCCACTCTCACCCTACTCTACCATGCCCCCTCTACCTTCCCTCATGGCCCACTCGACTCCCACGTCGCTCCTCCCTACACCATTTCTCCAGCCACTCACACACCTCACTCCAACGACTCCGCTCCCTGCAACTTCACCATTCACCCCCGCGGCCTCCTCCACGATCTGCTCACACTCGGCCTCCCTGCACAGTCCCCTTACCCTCACGGCCTTTCGGCCTTCTCATTAGTCAAACTCCTCCCTCCCTTCATGCATGTTTTGTCCCAGTTTTTTAAGCTTTTTTTTTTTTTTTAATTCTTTTCCTCTCCTCATTTTAATTAATTCTCAATCTTTATTTTAAAAAAGAAAAATTCCCTTAAATTTGTCTCTCCCCTCCCCTTTTAAATTTGAATTCAAAACTTTTAATCTCTTTTCCTTTTAATTCTCCTCCCCCCACAATTTTTTGGATGCCTTTCGGCCAAACGATCCGACCCGACCCGAACGGACGCCCTCACCCCGCACGACCAAACGACCCGACCTGAAAGGACGCCCTCACCCGGTGCGACACGGCAAATCTGACACAGGCACCCTCGCCCGGCACGCCCACAGGACCCGACCCGAATGGATGCCCTCACCTGGCACGACCAAACGACCTGACCCGAATGGACACCCTCACCCGGCGCGACACGGCGTGCCCGACCAAACAGACGCACATGGGAGCAAACGGTAAACGGGCCACCCAGACGTGCACAAGGCACCCGGGCAGTCACGACTTAGCAAATATGACACAGGTGCCCTCAGGCCAAATGACCCGACCCGACCCGAACGGACGCCCTCACCCGACACGACCAAATGACCCGACCCGAACAGACGCCCTCACCCGACACGACCAAACAACCCGACCCAAATGGACGCCCTCACCCGGCATGACCAAATGACCCAACCAAACGGACGCACATGGGAGCAAACGGAAAACAGGCCGCCTAGATGTGCACAAGGCACCTGGGCAGTCACAACTTAACAAGTCTGACATGGGCGCCCTTGGGCCAAATGACCTGACCCGACCCGAACGGATGCCCTCACCCGGCACGCCCACCCGAACGGACGCCCTCACCCGGCACGACCAAACGACCCGACCCGAACGGACACCCTCACCCGGCACGACCAAACAACTCGACCAGAACGAACGCCCTCACCTGGCACAACCAAACGACCCGACCCGAACGGACGCCCTCACCCGGCGCGACATGGCGCACCTGACCAAACGGACGCACATGGGAGAAAATGATAAACGGGCCACCCGGACATGCACAAGGCACCTGGGCAGTCACAACTTAGCAAATATGACACAGGCGCCCTCGGGCCAAATGACCCGACCCAACCCAAACGGACGCCCTCACCTGGCACGCCCACCTGAACGGACGCCCTTGGGCCAAACGACCCGACCCGACCCGAACGGACGCCCTCACCCGGCACGACCAAATGACCTGACCCAAACGAACGCCCTCGGGCCAAACGACCCGACCCAACTCGAACAGACGCCCTCACCCGACACGAGCAAACGACCCGACCCGAACGGGTGCCCTCACCCGACACGACCAAACGACCCGACCCGACCCGAACAGATGGCCTCACCCGGCACGCCTGACCAAATGGACGCACATGGGAGCAAATGGCAAACGGGCCGCCCGGACGTGCATAAGTCACCGAGGCAGTCACAACTTAGCAAATTTTTCAAGGGCACCCTCGGGCCAAACAACCCGACCCAACTCGAACGGACGCCCTCACCTGGCATGCCCACCTGAACGGATGCCCTTGGGCAAAACGACCCGACCCGACCCGAATGGCCGCCCTCACCCGGCACGACCAAACGACCCAACCTGAACGGACGCCCTCACTCGGCATGAACAAACAACCCAACCAAACGGATGCACATGGGAGCAAACAAAAAACGGGCCGCCCAAACGTGCACAAGGCACCCGGGTGGTCACAACTTAGCAAATCTGACACGGGCACCCTCGGGCCAAACGACCCAACCCGACCTGAACGAACGCCCTCACCCGGCGCACCCGGCTGAATGGACGCACATGGGAGAAAATGGAAAATGGACCACCCAAACATGCACAAGGCACTCGGGTGGTCACAACTTAGAAAATTTGACACAGGCGCCCTCTAACCAAACGACCCGACCCAAACGAACGCCCTCACCTGGCTCCACACGGCCCGCCCGACTGAACGGACGCACATGGGAGAAAATGGCAAACGGGTTGCTCAGATGTGCACAAGGCACCCGGGCGATCACAACTTAGCAAATCTGATACGGGCACCCTCGGCCCAAACGACCCGACCCGAATGCGTTTGGTCGGGCGCCCTCACCCAGCGCGACACGACGCACCCAACCCGACCCGAACGCGTTTGGCCCGGCACCCTCACCCGGCGTGCCCGAATCGACCCGAACGCATTTGACCAGGCATGCTTGACCCGACTCGAACACGTTTGGCTGGCCGCCCTCACCCGGCGTGCCCGACCCGACTCAAACGTGTTTGGCTGGGCGAGTCGGATGACCCACGACTGGGCGCCTCTGCACGAACTGCACGACAGTGCGGAAGCCATTCCGGGAGTGTCTGGAGTTGGAATTGAGTGCCATAAATTGAAGAATGTGCATATTGACGGGACGCATCTAACCGTACAGTTGGGAAGTGGATTGGACACACAGGGAGCTCAAGGGACGGTCTAAACTGATTTGTAGTGCCGATTTGAGTGACCCGGCATCACTTGGGCAGTTTTGTGCAGGATATTCCCAAGGTGAATTCTAATGATTGTAAATGATTTCTGTAGGCTAGTTTGATGGTTGACAAGCCTTAGAGTTTGGTCAAAAGGCTAACTTGCCTTTCCAAGGAGCAGAAGTGGCTTCTGCTGGATTGGAACTTATTATTTCATATTTATGAAACGTATTATCGGTCGGACTCATTATTAACAGGGAATTGCCCCTCCCTTGTATGTATGAGCATACTTGTGGATTGATAATGATGTTTATGTTTATTTCCGCATATCGAGAGAACATTTGGTTAATAACTAACAAGTGTTGCTAAAGCCATAGTCTATATACTTGAGTATTTGGAAAAAGAAAAAAGTACGGTAGTGCCGCACCCGTCTATAGCGTGGTTGAATGACACCGAAGTTATAGGGGCATGAAAACTAGGCACACGAGCGGTCCCAACTTAGCATTTTCGATACGGCCTCCCTCACACGACCCGACCCGAACGCGTTTCCTTGGGTGCCCTCACACGGCACGACCTGACCTGCCCAAAAGAAGGCACAAAAGAGAAAACGGCAATTGGGTCGCACGAACATGCACAAGGCATAGGGGCGGTCACAAATTAGCATTTTTTATACGGCCTCCCTCACACGACCCAACCCGAACACGTTTCCTTGGGCGCCCTCACATGGCATGACCCTACCCGCCCAAACGAAGGCACAAGGGAGCAAACGAAAAATGGGTCACACGAACGTGCACAAGGCACACGAGCAGTCACAACTTAGCATTTTTTATACGGCCTCCCTCACATGGCATGACCCGACCTGACCTGCCTGAAATAAGGCACAAGGGAGAAAATCAGAAACTGGCCGCGCGAACATGCACAAGGCACGCGGGCGGTCACAACTTAGCATTTTTTATATGGCTTCCCTCACATGACCAGACCCAAATGTGTTTCCTTGGGCGCCCTCACGCGACTCGACCCGACCGAACACATTTCCCTGCTCGAAGGTATGCATCCCATAGTGCATAAAAATCAATACCAGTCTCAATCTTAGTTCCTCAGTGAACCAGATACTGCAAGATCATTGTAGTATGAAGCCTCCAATGAATGAAACTCCATCATGAACTCCCATGCATCATCCTATCTAAAGCGTTGGAAAGCATACTTGTATTGCCCACGAGTGCCACCACAAGTTGTTCTCACCTTGCAAGTCATATGAATGTCCTCGTAGGCTGCTCATCCAACCAATGTCTTGTTGCTCAAAGTGAACAATGTCCATCAGCCCATCTATAAAAAATCTCCATGTAGCACCAACAATCGATCATGCTCAGCATATTCCTTCTTGACACTCCTCCATGATGCTCATAAGTGGCACCTAGTAAGTGCACCTGCATAATGTCTCCACATAATGTCCTTCCATGCCCTCATGTCAATGTACATGAATTTGGTTGCCCATGTGTCCATCAAGAGTAGACTCGCCTCAACCCTAGTCACCATCATGTGTATAGTGTACAGGTTAAGTGCCCTCGGTCACTTCTACCATCATCATCATGGGTACTTCCTCCAATGCTTCTCCCCCACTAAAGGTGCACCAAGAGTTCCTTCTTGGTTGTAAGCCATGAAGAAGTCTACCCAGACAATGTGCCCTGCCACCAAGGTAGTCCATGAGTCATGCTGGGCACCTAGTCAGTTTCCATGTGGCTAAGCATGACCCATATCTATCACAGAGATCATCAATTTCCACCCTTGTCACGAGAATTTGAACCTGTTAGTTCCCAAATCCACCTCAGGCTAAAGGAAGGTGGGATTCAGGGTAACACCAAACCACGCTCAGCCTCGTAGCTAGCCCTACGAGGACAGGAGAGGGCTCTCTCCGAGCCAATCTCAATGAAAATATTCAAAGGGGCTTGAGATGATGAAAAAAAAAACTGATATTAGGCTAGATAAACAAATAGGAGGGTTTTATTATTGATTTTTTAGGATTTTTTTGGAAAAAGGGGAAAGACAATTTTGGGCTTGGGGATGAGGCCAAATTCTTGCAGAGTTCAAGTTGGGGCAGGGAAGGCAATGACTTTGATGTCTTAGATCGATGGAATGGATTGAAAATACTACTGAGGAGTTTAAGAGGGCAAGAGAGTGCAAGGATCCTCTCCAAACTGATGAAAAACATATAAAACTAAACAAAATTCTAAGGCAGAGCACCAGCAAACTAATGAATTCTACCTCAATTACTCATTCGTTTAATTTAGAAGCATAGAGAAGGGAAATGGCATACATATAACATTAATGAAACTTACAATAACATGAGAAGAACATCATCAAAACTTAGAAGCCACAAGGATCCCAACAAGTGCTACAAAATTCTGGTCTTTCCTTTCCCAAAAACTGAAAATGGATATACAATGAGGTGCCAAACTTTTCCCAAGAGTCTAACCAGTTCCACCCTTGAAAATGACTCAGAAAATACATGATATAGACCAGACCAACCCATTCCCATGCCTCTAGGGGTCGATATCATCCTTCTAGGAGCTATTTCAACCAATTCTAAACATGGAACTGAAATCTAGGTAGCCAAACAACTTGCCTCTATAAGGAAGGAAACTGATTCATTCATTTAATTTTCACTTTTTAGTGAATGAATCCTATAGAACAAGTAAATATATGCAAAAATTACATCATGGTTACCAAATTACATCATGATAGATCAATCATCACATGAAAAAGTAAAAATAGTCAAAACTGGGCGAATTTCTGAGCTGAAGAGTGAAAATGGGACTAAATTTCTCTACCCACCGCGCCAGAAAACTCAATGCGTCGCGCCACTTTGAGCCTGTTTTTGAGGAACTTACTGAAGTCCAAATTGAGGTCATAATAGCTCGTTGGAAATACCTGGATGTCTGCTATCCAACCCAAGTGGAATTTTTCAATTTGGATGTCATTTTCCCTCCAAAACTGCAATCTCCCAAGACTGGTTCCTGCTGGTGCAAAAAGTGGCAGAAAGACCATTTTTGGAGTGTTTTTGGCCCTTTAGACCATCCATAACTTCATGAAATCTCTTATACATTCCTAAGAATGCATAATTTATCATAAAAAACCCAAAAATATCAATTTTTCCTCCAGAAGATCTCTCAAACGTAAGGGCACGTTGAGTGGCGCGACGCGTCGGGCGGAAAAACCTGTTTTTAGACCAAAAATTTCAAAAATGACAAAATTTACTCCAAATTCCTTGAAATTTGAACTGAAGGTCCCCCATCACGTGTCATGCTTAGCCAATGAAGCTTTGACCAAGATTCAGAGTCTATCATGCATTTTGGGCCTCCTCAGTACCCTCCTGGTGTATGTAGTTTCAGTGGTAAAGTCACTATCTTGTTCATTGGATGTGTCAGTGTCCGTCATGGTGTTGCAAAGTGTAGGTCAAGTGTATGTTTGGTTTGTTTGAAAATTACAAATGAGACCTTGGTGTCTTTGTCTCCAATCTCCAAAACATGTGTCACATGGGAAGGGATTGTGGTAACTAAGGCAGTGTAGATAGTGGACTGCAACCAAGTGAAATTTTCCCCTTTAAAACTTCTGATTTTGACAATGTAGAGATATTGGGACAACTACTTGGATGTTTGGGATTTAGGGAATTTTATAAGTGATATGAGGAAAGGGATAATGATAGGGCATGAAAGAATTTGAGGGATAGAGACAAATGGGCATAAGTGATATGAGTGGTTTTATTAGGGAATAGGGAAGGGATGGTATAATGTGAGGGAATAAGGGATTGGTAATGATAATAGGATTATAGTGAAGGGAAAGGAATCACAAGTAGGAAACTTTAAGACTCAAATTTAAAACCCTATAAGAGCCATTTTAACAAGAGAAAGTAGGGTTTATGTTTTTCAACATTCGAACTCTTACAACCAATCTTCAAGCAACTCCAAACACTGACCAAAGGTAATAGAAAGAGGATTTACACTTACACGGAGCAAATAAGGTGGAGCCAATTTGATTTTTGTGAAGCAAAGGTGAAATTTTTCCTTGTCGATCCTGTGAACCACGCCCCAGTCCAATGCACCGTGCAGGCTGGATGCGCCGTGCCAGTGTTAATTTACACTGCATAAATCTTCCCAATGCGCCGCGCACGCCATGTGCACCGCGCACAAGCCCAACGCGCCGCGCCATAAATAGCGCATTTTGTAGGAGGCTTTTGTAGGTTTTAATGATGTCAAAATTGGGCTTGTGATAGATTTTTTGAAAGCTCTTTGAGTCTACTTTCCAACCCAAGTGGAATTTTCCAATTTGGAGTTCATTTACCCTGTCAAAAATCAAATCTCCCAAGACTGGTCAAAATGAGCAGAATGAGGCTGCCTCAAGGTAGAGTGTTGTTTCAGTCAACTTTTGAAGGTCTTCCTCAACTCCAAATTGAGCTCATGATAGCTCATTGGAAATATATTTGTGTCTAGTTATCATTTGACTTATCAAGCAAGTCATTTGGCCAACCAAGCTAGGAGAAATCTTGATTTGCCCAAGGTCACTTCAGAGGTGCATCAATTCTCCCAAGGCGATTGTATTTTTGACATTTCCCTAAAACCATGACACCTGTGTAAAAAGAGAAGGATTTTTTTCTTCCTTGGCCTATTGTGGAAAAAATCCTCTCTCATTTTTCCAAAATTCATCTTTTATTACTCAAAAACATCATTTGAGTGAAACCTATCCCGATGTGTGGAACAAGGGATTTGTAAAAATGAAGATAAATGAAGGGGATAAGGGGCTTATAAATTATTGAGCAATTTTGGGAAGTAGGGACGGATGTTAGGAAGTAGGGGAAAGTGGAATTTCAGGGATTGAGTGAGGGGAAGGGGTCCAAAAGGGCAAAACACAGGCCTAGCCTAGAAAATTGCCAAGTTGTAGCAAGAAACTAGGGTTTGTGCAAAAATGAGGAATTTGGGGGATCTTAGTGATGGGAAGTGTTTATTCAAGTACATTAGGGATAGGGGAGGGTGTATGAACATTAGGCTACAAGTTTTGATGATGATTTGACCATCCAAGAGCAATTACCTCCAAAACCCTAGGAGAGGGAAATGAACCTTACCTAGGCACAACTGAAGCATGAACAAGGTGTAAAATGACCCTTTGGAATCTGGCATGATGATGAAAACCCTATGAATGATGTTACACTCAGCTGAATGGTGACATGGACCGACATTTGGACAATTCTGGAAGGAGTGAAAGCAAACCCTAGACCTAGTACTTAGTGAGAAAATTTTGCTTGAAGGCTCACTGAAATGACAAAATTTGACCCTGACACCTCAAAATCACTTTTTAAGAGCATGTTTGATCACTGGAGGAAGGCTGCAAAGACTGACACTAACATTGGCTCCAATGGGGATGGTAGCTCCTTGGAGGTGCCAAGAACTACAGATCTTTGGGAGAGAAGACCAGTGCCTTATCCATTGGGCAATGAAGTCAATAACTGCAAACCCAAAACAACTCATACCAATCCAAAAACATATACATACTGCAACCTGTACATAAACAAATACTGAAAACTGAAATGTTGCCTTTGGAAGCTTATTTATTTACAAATCTCCCCTACTTTGCTGCAAAACCAATAGATCAAGTAACGTTGTAATGCCAGATCAACCAATCAAGTAACTGTGACAATGATGCTACTTGAGAGTGCTTCAACCGAGACACAGATGTAAATGTTGGCAGCCATACACACACATAACGAGTCTGGTTATGTAAAAGACAATTTGATCTATCATTCAAACTGAAAAAAATTTCCATGTACGTTGCAATAGGATCGCAAAAGCCAGAATTTGTTTGCTACCCCAACTCCGCAATACATACTTCCAGCTGCACACTGTCGATGCAAACATCCACGGGCAGCTCTATTGTTTCTTGTTTTGAAGGAGGGAGAGTTTCCAAAAACGTTTTAGGATCTCGAAATTCATATGATTGGATTCGATCATTTAAATGTTGAATCTCCTTCTCAAATTTTTCAATAACTAACTCAAAGAAACCATTCTTAGCTTCAAAACGAAACTTCGGAGATCTCAAACATTGAAGCACGACAATGAAAAATACTTCATCAATTTCAATATCCATTAGCTGATCTCTAACTTCTTTTAAAGCTTCACAAAGAGCAGGGTCTACCACATACCCTACCATTTTGTTTTAGTGCATGAATGGATCAGTGAGCACTAGAATCTCTGGATTGATTTGGAGTTTCCAGGTGAATGTTTCAGCCTTCATATGTCTGATCGTTGTCCACCATCAAAAATCAGATCTGAGCTTGATACATGTACTGGGGCAAGACAATCTATAAGTCAAGTGTCACGTTCACAAGCTAGACCGGAGATTGAGTGAAGCAGCGTTTATCTACTTCCGCTAATGCAAAGAAAAAGCGTTTCGAAGGCTACCTGACATAACTTCAGGCTCCGTCTGTAGCTTATGAAACAAATAACACAACCAAGCAAACCATTTCTTCCCCAGTATGGTCGCCACTATGTTAGTTCCCAAATCCACCTCAGGCTGAAGGAAGGCGAGATTCATGGTAACACCAAACCACAGGGGCGTCACTCAATTAACCTATGGCATAGCACGTGCGTTCGTGGCATACTAAACAATACCCTTAGTTTGACTACATATTGGAAAATACCTCTAAACATCACTTTATTTAACCCCCTACCAATACTAACCCATTACATTTTCCCAATTTAAAAACCCCCTACTTTCACTAGATATTGTAGGTATCCATTTTTTCGTTAACATTTTTTATACCCCTTTATTTTTATATCCTGCCCAATTTAATCATGTCTAATTTTAATTTTTTATTAATTAGCAATAGCAAAACAATATATAAAAAATACATGTCACTTTCCAAGTATTCATAAATGGTAAACTAGGTAGACCATCAATATTGATTACAGTGCATAACCCCAAAGGAATCACAGGAGTTGAACTCGTGACATACCACTTCAAAGGAATCACAGGAGTTGAACTCGTGACATCCCACTTTTGAGAAGTTCAATGTCTGATTCCAAGGCCAATCAAGCCAATCCTTGGGGCTCAAAAATAAGATAATAAAAAATATTTGTATTTGGTAACAACGCGTGATACCTATCATCCAGCTCAGAAAGGATATAGGTTGGTAAAAATTGAAGTAGACTTACAAATTAGCTAATTTAGACAGTTTCATTGTGGGAAAAATCAAGAATCTCATTCTAGATTGTGATTCAAGTTGGGAATCAAACCCTACTCAAGGACTGAGATTTGCCAAACCCCTTTCCAGTACTAATTTAAATATGTAGACTATATATTGGCACTCCCCAGCTGACATTATAAAGCAACACATCGGTAGCTCCAGAGTGATTGATACAGATGTGGATGCTTCTTCTCCCTCTACTTTTTACATCTATCCCTAATGACAAGTAATGGGCACTCCCACAGTATGTTGTAACTGGTGTAATTTTGAGCCCCATTGACCTATCTTTTCGTCGCCCACTGCCATTAATAAAACTAGTCTTATCTTGTATTTTGTCATCCGTTAATAGGAAATGGTATTGTAATATAAAAACAATACTAAATAGCCAGGACTAACTCTCACCAATTTAGATCCTCATCTAGGAGTGAGCACTTAGTGCCTATACTTTATTTTCTATATTTAAGGCCAATGTACATCAAGGAATTACACTGTACAATACAAGTATTCAAGAGACATCTGCTATCAATTCCATCTCAGCAACACCAATCTCAGTTACATACCATGAACCACGTAATCCAAATGTGCATCAAGAAATTAAAGTGTACAAAACAATTATTCAAGCGACACCTCCCAACAGTTTCGTTTCAGCAAAAAAAATCTCAATTATTTACCCTAAGCCCCAGATACTAGAACATACTAAACAAAAAACTTAATTTCATGGACCCAATTCCAAAAACCATAACACCCTATATCCAAAAAAACCTGAAACTAGAAAGCCAGACTACTATTAAGGTAGAAACATGGACATAAAAACCATAATTAACAAATCAAACAAACCCTCCCTTTACAAAAACCATATGGTGTCATGTGATAGCGGACTCCCTTGCTGGCCTCACAATTTCATGCTCTCTGTCTATAACAATAACTCACTTCTTCTTTTAGCCAAATAATTTTAAATCTGGCTAATTCCTTAATTCCTTGTTGGATTTTCTATATCTCAAATCAGAGATTTGAGATATTAGAGCAAAGTTCTAATGATCTTCAAACTCCCCATCTCTCCTGCGGAAGCTTTCTCCTTCTACCATGGTTATAAGACCAGTGGAATAACCCACTCTATGATCGAATAAATAAATACTCAAATTTTAGTCTAGCCCCAAAGTTTGACTTATACTTCACCCCTTATGAGAGCGCAGATCAACATTCGCTTTTTTTTCACCAAGCCACATTTACATGTCTTTTAATATTTCGACATCAACAACGAAAGGCCTAGCCACCAATATCATACTTTAGCCTTGCTTATGGCATTTCTGTAAACAAATGCGTCAACATATGTATTGTTCTTCAACCAAGGTTTAAAACAACATATAAGACCTTACGCTAGATTTTTAAGCCAAAGGGTAACCATGTATAAGAGTCTTCGGGCCCCATGCTTACGCTGTGTTCTTACAAGGATCACACCCCAGCCATGGAATGCATATAATAATTGAATCAACGTTTCAACATAACATGATGAACCTATTAACTTCTCGACGCCCAATGTCAACAACGCCTAGTTATTTCGCCCATACATATGCATATCGACCTTATTAAGTTCAACTTAAACATAAGTTAAATGAAATCCCCGTGCCTAATTCTCATTGAACCCATCGGGCCCACTACACTATTAATTCACCTCGCTCATCTGACGGCGGGCAGATCATCGCTTCAACATTCAAGATTCGACGATGGTGACTGCATGTTGCGTTTTTTTTTTCTTTCCGAGCTTTAGTGCTCAGAATTTATGCGCAATTTGCGGTATTCCAACACCGCTCAAGGACATGTGCCCTACGTCAAGCGATATCGCGTTATTTTTACGAAAAAAACTTACCACCTTCACCTTTGCGTGATACTGCCGATTTCGGCCTTCGAACTACTGCCACTGTTCATCAAGGTTCCGCTCTTCCACGCAGGGTTCCATTCTAATTCTTAAACGTTGTTTTCTTCTACGTTCTTATCTATACAACTCTACCTCACTTGTGCTTGTTTTTTTTTTCAGGGAATTCATAACCCCTTCACATAGTCCTTTGCCCTGGCTCGCCTTCATCCCCGATCTCTCCACAGGTTCCCTACGACCTCTATCATTCACGGATTGCCTGGTAGGCATACATTATCACAGTAGTATTCTTCGCACATTGAATTACTAAATAAATGATGAATCCACACATTGTCCATACAACCTTAGGGCCGCTCGTATCTAGATAATTCCGAAATGAAATATACACTCAGAACTCAGTCCCTGTATTAACAAATAAGACTGGCTATTCTCCGCCCAGAATTCAATCAAGGACACTTACATATTTCCCACATAAATTTGGGGCAACCCTTTATCAACACATACGAAAAAATCAAGTACAACAGAATCCTTTCTATTACAACCAACAATTTTTAGTTCTAATAACTCGGCATCAATCAAAGAACTTCAACAAACATGCCTTATACATTCTACCTCAGGAATTCAGACATTCCTTATATATTTCGACCAATAATGCATCAAGTTTCACATGGTGTTTACAACCAGATTCTTCATCTACATATACACAACTAGAATTTATTTCGAAAGCATTTACTTACAGCATCATATTAGGCCATATCTTCAATTCAAGGGCCTTTTTTTTCCCTTCTGTCTGAACAACCCCCTCTATACTATAGCTGCTTACATTTTATGCCCAAAGATGACCTGAATCAATTCAGGTCCTCAAACAGCTCATCAAACTCTTCGATTTCCTAATTTTAGACTTAATCCCAAAATCAGCTAACTGATCCTATTCTCTTCACATTCCTAACTACTCATGTTCTCTATTGATAGAGAAAATTTACAATTCTCACTTTTTATTCAGAATTACTAATAATTACAAGAGAATTTAGAATTATGAGACCCCTATGTCTCATGAAAATACAAAGTGCTTCATTGTGCCTAATGCCCCTACATCATCATGCAAAGGAACAACATGACCACTACAACAAGCAGAAGCTAAGGCTGACCTCCCCAAAAGTTAAGATCCTTAATTTCTCCATTTAAATTAAATTGGTTTGCAGAAGTGGATGAAACAAACTTCTATGATTTTTATCCTTGTTTTATTAGACTTACTGATGCAGTCAGTTTGCCCTTCCCCAGTTGAAAATTAAGCAAGTAACTTACAATTGTGACTTGCATAGTCTTGTATTTTTAATCAGTTCTATCACTTTTTGAAATAAATAGTTTTAAATAAACAGATACCATTATGGCATAGTTTACAGTTTGTCTATAAAGTCAATGCAATGAAGCAAAATGCTAAAACTATACTGAATATACTAAATGATTTCTTGCATATATGACAACATTTCACATTTTTATTTTTAGCAGGGGCTTGGTGAATTGTTTGAGGTCATTTGAACATCATTTTTCTTGCTTTTTCTAGTTCCAGAAGCTCAGGTTAGCAAGCTGAATAAAATTCTCTCTTTACTCACGAGTCACTGTAGAGCACCAATAAACATGGTACTGAAAGATGGAATAGTGGTCAAACGATTGGATATGGTGTTATTAAATCTTAATTTGCAGAGATGGACATCATATATCCTGAAGAAAAGAGATATCTGCATACAGTAGTATCAAATTCCAATTGAACTATGAAATCCTTAATTATTTATTTTTGATAATTTATTTATGTAGAGAACTCAGAGTTGCTTAATAACAGATTTTAGCCTCAAAAGTGAGTTCAATTGATTGGTGTCACTGTTGCCAGGTTGTTGCTAGTATTCCAGCATGTTGTGCAAAACCCACTGCAATTCCCATGGTTCAGGCACACTGAGACTATACTTCACTTCACAGTGGGTACAGTGGGTACCATCATTGGAACAGTGGAAGTACCGAAGAGTTTTCTTGGGAGTATTTCCAAGAGAAAAAATGAAAAAGAATAGCAATTTTAGGTATTTGCATTCTGTCTACAAGATATGTTTTAAACTTTTGCTTTTAATAGGATTTCTGCAGAATAAATAGTTGGTGAAATATTGGCAAAATAAAAATTGCGGTAAATATCACGTCCTGTAGCAGCGATAGAGTAGAATTAAAATGAAAAGGAAAAAAAAAATCATGAGAGAAATATGTGGCAATAATACTACAAGTGAAAAAACATGTATTTTTTCTCAATCTCTATTATCACAATGATTCTTGAACTGATTTTGCTACTAAATCTTACCAAAGTGAAATTGAAAACAATAGTTTACAAAGAATGAAGTATTAAGTACCTTGAATAACATATTGAAATTTTCAGAGCAATGGTCTGCTATACAGATCATCAATAAAAATCATGGCATTTTACTGTTTTACATAAAAAGAAAATTCTCAGGAAAAAAAGAAAATTCCTTACACCAAAATTCACCAAAGAGCCAACCAAAGTACCTGTTATAGATTCTTTGGCATCTGTAGTAGTACATTGTTTCAGCTTGTAGCCTTTCCTTTGCTATCTTGACCCTTTTTAATTTGTCTAATACCATTGAACAACTATATGCTTTCATTTTCAAGTAAAGGAATTGCACCCTTCTCTACTACGAGCAACTAGACTGTACCTCATCCATCCAAACTAATGAAAGTATCTCCAACAAAGAAAATGCCCCTATATTGCTGAATCCCATGGTAAAATTCTTTAACAAAGGACATTCAAAGATATCTTATGCACAATTAAAAAATTTCAAAATCTTGCACTCAATTTTAAAGAGGAGGGAGCATTGTATGCCACGTCTTTTCAACTTTAACAGGCTAGCATTGTCGTGGGGTATACTTTCCAGGATTAGACATATAGTCATATTGGTTGAGATTTTGAATGTGTGAGGATTCAAAAATGTTTACATCAGTTATATATAATCGTGATTTTCAAATCAAGTGTTTCTATTTCTCCATCTATCTCTAGGTATAACTTCTTTAGATTTGCCAAGATGCCCCAATCATATATGGAAGACACTTTTTTGGCATCCCATTACCAAACTACTATAATAATAAATTTGCAAACGTTGCAAATACAGAAGAGTTCAGATGCTAGGAGATATATTGCAAATCTTCATAAAACTTAAGGCTAAGATAAATGGCAGATTTCAACTTTATTTTCAAAGAAATAAAAAAATTATATTTGATATTTCAAGTGTTAATATCAAAATTCAAATTTGACTGTCTTAAAAGGCATGGATCTCAGCTTATTAAAACCATAGGATAATTCTCTGATGCTAAACATATTAAAAAGTAGGATTTTGAAGCTTAGTAGATTTACAAGAGATGCAGATAGCTTTCTATGGGCAGACCTCTTAGCCTCAGGCCAATAGGTCCAAGTAAATGCTAGCAATCTTGATTGGGTTGTAGCCTCCTGGCTCATCTTCTTGTAGTTGTTCTTCCTTGCAGTCAACCCTTCTTCTATACACAATGGGATCACGCCAAATTTGGAATAAACAATTTCACTGAAAACAAAGGAAGCAGCTACCTATAGAAAAGACAATTGCAGAACAATGTTGCAGTAGCCCTGGGCAGCTTAAATCTGGGAAAAACATATAGATGAAAATGATTTGTGGCCATTGTTGAGGGATCACACAGCCTCCAGACTTCAATTTCCCACACTTTTGGATCAGTAGTCTCTGACATGGTCCTGCCTGAAACTTTGAGTGTAAGCATAATCCCTCCACGCTTATTGACCACAAGCTTGACTTATTTCTCATTTATTGATAGACAAATTTCCAATGTTATATGGAAAAACATGATTAGTGAACCACTGCTAATTCTAACATTCCATCAAATTTCCCAGTTTTATCTACAGCTCCCATATTTCATAGTCTTACATGATCCCCGGAACACTCAACACTCAACGACTTTGGAGTTGGAGCTGCTAGCTGTAGTAAACCCAATTCCTTCATTACCAGTCTCTCCTCATACATCTAAGTACTAGGAAAATATGTATCTCCATATTCTCTCATTCAACCATAATTATCCCTTATTATTCTATCAAATACCCCATTTTTATTGGTTATGTCTCTGGAACTACCATATTTAACAGTGGGTGTGGTCCCTGAACTCACAGTAACTTTGGAGTTTGAGTTTCTAATATTTAACAATTTGTTGTGGTCTCTGAAACTCACAATAATATTGGAATTAGAGTGTTCGGCTAGCTGAAGTAGACCCAATTCCTCCATCATCTGAATACCCTCTCCTCATACATCATCTAAGAATAAGGCGAACCTCTTTTTCTTCATTCTCTCACTCAACCATATTTTTGCATTCATATTCCATCACATCCCCCATTGAAATTGTGGGTGTTTCTGCAATTGCCAGAATTAACAATGCTATTGTGTAGTGCTCTGTCATCCTTGGAACTCACAATAATTTTGGAGTTGGAGTGATCTGTTAGCTGTGTTTTTCTCAATTTACCCTCTTCCCTTACATCATCTAAAAAGGGGAAAAACCTCTCGGAAAAATTTCTTCCCAGGAGTCTTTCATTACACCAAAGGGCACATGGAGTGGAAGGAAATCACAAGCAAATTGTCTCGGAGTCTTTGTTATGATGTGGTTGTATGCTTGTGGCAAAATAAAACTAGGCAAAAGCTAGAAGACAAAAGCAAAATACATATTTTTGTAGGGCACAGTGAAGAGTCCAAGGTGTATAGGCTATTTGAATGAGGAAGTAAAAATAATTCTTTGATAAACATTAAATATAATCTGCAATAAGTATCAGACTATATTGTTGTACCATGGCTTGTATTAAAAGATAATGTAAGAAAGGTCGCAGAAGTAAAGGAAAGCAATCTAAAACATGAAAATATGACCAAACAAACATTAGGTGATGCCGAGGAAGCTAGTGCCAACAAGACAAACAGTAACAAATCAGACCAGAGTTCAAGAAAATTCCAAAGTCATATCTACATAAAGAATGATGATGGATTCAAAGTTCCAAGAACTACCTACAACTAGTGAAGAAGTCTGGAAGTCAATTAGCCTACAACAGTCAAATGTATATCTAGTAAGTGTTGCTTTTGAGTATTGACTCACACGAGTCTAACTCATTTGAAGAAGTGAACATAAATCAAGAGTTGCAGAAAGAAATTCCAGAGGATTATACCAAGATACAGATAAATCAGACTTGGGAGCTTGTGTAGACTTTGAAGAAACTTTGCACTTGTTATATGAATACAATTAGCTAGGCATAGGTGTGAGATTTATTAGGTGGATGTCCAAAGTGCCTTCTAGAATACAATTTTTGTAGAGGAAATGTATATGCATTATAGCTCATATGGACTAAGGCAGGCTCATAGAGCCTTGTATGCAAGCATTGGTGACCATTCAAGGATAACTGTTTTGAAAACCTAACTCTATTAGAGACCCTACAACTCAATTAGAGACCCGAACTCTATTAGAGACCCTACAACTCAATTTTTGGCCCAGATAACTACAATTAAGGGAGAGGTAGTTTTTTGTTGGTTGTGCATGCACTTGGAACCACACTTAGAGCACATGACTTTTCTATGAAAAGGTTATTTAATTATACTCATGTCAAGCAAAAATCAAGTGAATTCAAATTGGCTTTCTAGTCACTTAGTATTTTTTAATGTTAATTTATTCTATTGTCTCCCTTTCTACTTGCAGTAATTAGTGTAGCATTTTATCATAACTAGATCCTATACTTGTGCTTAAAATATAACACTAGCCAATGTCATTTATTGGGGCAACATGTTCTTTCTAATAATGTTTGGAAGAGAAATAATATGAAAAAACTAAAAGAATAACATATAGAGAATCATTTTCATGTAACAAGTTGCAAGGGGGGCTACAACTTATTTCTTTCCTCAATCAATGATACATTGTCATTCTTTTTGAGCTCTTCATGGTAAGTGAACAAAGGCTTTGACACACTTCTATTACTTAAAATGTATAGATGGAAGAAAAGAGAACCATATTAACGATGTTGGATGGTGTATAATGAATTTAATATGGAGTTGTTGCTACAATAACCCATTGCTACAAACAAAAAAATGCTCATGACAAGAGATCAAATGCTAATTCACATAAATAGTTTGGACGTGACAACACCCGACAGATTCCAGAATTAGAATACCTACATCTTGTTTGAAATTTCATATGATGCTCTTCAAAAGAATTTACTTTCTTATAACAACAGAAAGGAAAACTATTGTTTGGACGTGTCCTAAGTTCAGCAAATCTTTGACGTGATTAAGGAGCTATAGAGAATTGTGTACTTCTGAAAGTTTTGAAGCTGCAACAAGGCCACTCAATATGGCACCTTCAACATTTGTAGCAACACAAAAATCACCACAAACAGCAAATCGCTTGTTATCTAACCACAGACATTTGTCATCTTTTGCACTGAATGTTGTTGGTAATGCACTACCCCTGCAATCAAAATATGAAATCAGATTAGCCAGATTAATTTCTTTGAAGTTGATAAGCTTATGGCTAAAATATTGAGTCAAATATATCCTTATTATCCTACATCTATGAAGCATCCTTAAATGTTTGTTCACGATGACTAGGATAAACAGAAATTTATAGGTTGACATTTAAACTAGTTATCAAATAGACGAGGATGGAGGTTGCAATCATGTAACCCACAGTCTCACCATCTATGAGCTTTACTTTCTTATAACAGCAAAAAGGAAAACTATTGTTTGGACGTGTCCTAAGTTCAGCAAATCTTTGACGTGATTAAGGAGCTATAGAGAATTGTGTACTTGTGAAAGTTTTGAAGCTGCAGCAAGGCCACTCAATATGGCACCTTCAACATTTGGAGCAACACAAAAATCACCACAAACAACAAATCGCTTGTTATCTAACCACAGACATTTGTCATCTTTTGCACTGAATGTTGTTGGTAATGCACTACCCCTGCAATCAAAATATGAAATCAGATTAGCTAGATTAATTTCTTTGAATTTGATAAGCTTATGGCTGAAATATTGAGTCAAATATATCCTTATTATCCTACATCTATGAAGAATCCTTAAATGTTTGTTCACGATGACTAGGATAAACAAAAATTTATAGGTTGGCATTTAAACTAGTTATCAAATAGACGAGGATGGAGGTTGCAATCATGTAACCCACAGTCTCACCATCTATGAGCTTTACTTTCTTATAACAGCAGAAAGGAAAACTATTGTTTGGACGTGTCCTAAGTTCAGCAAATATTTGACGTGATTAAGGAGCTATAGAGAATTGTGTACTTGTGAAAGTTTTGAAGTTGTAGCAAGGCCACTCAATATGGCACCTTCAACATTTGGAGCAACACACAAATCACCACAAACAAAAAATCGCTTGTTATCTAACCACAGACATTTGTCATCTTTTGCACTGAATGTTGTTGGTAATGCACTACCCCTGTAATCAAAATATGAAATCAGATTAGCCAGATTAATTTCTTTTAAGTTGATAAGCTTATGGCTGAAATATTGAGTCAAATATATCCTTATTATCCTACATCTATGAAGCATCATTAAATGTTTGTTCACGATGACTAGGATAAATAGAAATTTATAGGTTGACATTTAAACTAGTTATCAAATAGATGAGGATGGAGGTTGCAATCATGTAACCCACAGTCTCACCATCTATGAGCTTTACTTTCTTATAACAGCAGAAAGGAAAACTATTGTTTGGACGTGTCCTAAGTTCAACAAATCTTGGTGATTAAGGAGCTATAGAGAATTGTGTACTTGTGAAAGTTTTGAAGCTGCAGCAAGGCCACTCAATATGGCACCGTCAACATTTGGAGCAACACAAAAATCACCACAAACAACAAATCGCTTGTTATCTAACCACAGACATTTGTCATCTTTTGCACTGAATGTTGTTGGTAATGCACTACTCGTGCAATCAAAATATGAAATCAGATTAGCCAGATTAATTTCTTTGAAGTTGATAAACTTATGGATGAAATATTGAGTCAAATATATCCTTATTATCCTACATCTATGAAGCATCCTTAAATGTTTTTTCACGATGACTAGGATAAACAGAAATTTATAGGTTGACATTTAAACTAGTTATCAAATAGACGAGGATGGAGGTTGCAATCATGTAACCCACAGTCTCACCATCTATGAGATTTCATAAAAAATGGAGTAGGCATATGTGGAACTATTTTATGGAATTCACTTAATAAGTCTCTTCTCACCAAATTCAATACATCATCTGAAGGCTTCTTTAAGCCTGTTTGACTTATGATATGGTTGGCATATTCAGCTGTAGAATGTAGAACTCAGTACGCTGTAGAAAGCAACTTAAATTGTGTCAGCCCGCCAATCATAAGCACACAGTGTTGGCAAATACAGAGAGCTCACAAAGTTTTAAGGAGCATATTCCACAGGACAATGTATGTAGTTAAACAGAAACTAGGCAGTTGACAAAGTATATAGGTTTCGTGTTCAATGGAGTGCTCCCATGTATAGTGATTACTGATGTGTTGTGCACGTTAACTCACCACATGGCATGAAATTGCTTTAATTCTAGTTTCCTTTCAAGTCGTCCTATCTATAATTTTAACTCATTCTGTAGCAACTGGAGAACATCATTCTCTAACCATAAAATCTGCAAGGTTAAATATCTCAAGTTCAAATCAAGTAGCAATGACATTATGTATATATTTCATAAGAAATATGATCTATATGTGACATTATGCATATATTTCATAAGAAATTTGATCCTTTGAATGGGAAAGATTGATGGTTAATGATGTTTTCATTGCTGGTGTTTAACATTTCCATAAGAAATGTGATCCCATGAATGGAAAAGATAGCTGGTTAAGGATGCTTGCATTGCTGGTGTATAACATTTTCATCAGAAGTCAAATTGTTAATGTTTTAGATGTAAATTCTATGGCATATTCTCTTCCAATGAGGGGAGTTGGTTGATATTTTAGTCATATCCAATATATGGATGCCAGAAACCAATTTTTGTACAAATTAATGAACTCCATCACTGTCACAACCGAGTATACCAAAATCAGATTGCCACAAGCAAATAGAGTCATCACTCACAACAGATTGAGTAGTTAGAGCCTAAGGATAATGAGGTCAAGAAGGACAATTCTACGATTAAGATGTATAAGAGGGACCACCATATTGATCTAATCGCTGATACATACACTTGATGACTAGAGGGAAATTCATAACCCAGGTTTTAGATTACACAGAATCTACACTCACCGAGGTTTTAACCTGGACTATTTTTTCTGGTTGTAGCACAGAGTTGAGTCAAGATGTGGTTCTAGCACTTTTTTCATCATCCCATGAATGTTGCAAGGCCATTGGTAACATGTATCCTTATTTGGGAGACAATGACCCAAGTATGTTACTAGCCCCTAGATTTTCAAATAGGAGACCTCGGTAAAATGTATATGTCACATTTTTTCAAACAATAGCCATGACACTGAAATAAGAATCGCTCATTTTGTAGATCTCAAATCAAGTGGCAATCAAGAAGAAGAGTAGGGCTGAAGAATAATGGTCAAATAGGAGTATAGTGGCCAAATTCCACACCCCTATCTTGAACCAAAGGTTGTAATGAATACTCACCTCTGTAGGTGACCTTGCTTGAAATAAGTGAATGGTGTTGAGATTGAAATCCATGCCACTGAATACAATACACAGATCACATTGTAAATAAATGTAGAAAATTGATGCTTTCAACAAGTCATGAATTATAAAACCGAGGCATGGTATTAAACAATTTAACATATCATCTATGAAGTCTTTCTGCGTGCAATCTTGGACTGTAGAAAATTACAAATTGTTGAGGGGTTTACCCACTTTTACCTTGCATTAGTGACCACTAACATATAATGAACTGACTAAAAAACATGTTAGTTTTGAGACAATTTTCATTTTTAATGAAGAAAACAGTCGTTGTAAATCACTATTTCATTGAACAAAAAAACTTCAGCAGTAGGGGAGATCAGAAGATTATAAATCCTAAGAATGTATCTGCTACCATACCTCTGCGATACAACTAACTTCCACACATATGGAATAAAAAACTCTTCTGGGTGAAGTTCCTGCTCATAAGTGAACATCTAAAAAACACACAAACCATCTATAATTAGGACAAATCAAACCACTAACAACAAATATAGAGAATAATAAAAGCAAATTCAAATACTGAAACATGACTCTTTCAAAACAAAGTTTTTTTCATATTACTATCGTCATTTTCTACCATGTCATAGCCAATTTTGTACCTTCATCCCTTCACCCCGCCATGACCAGCTATTAGCAACTATGACCTGAAGAACCTTTTCTACTGACCATTCCCCATATGTATGTCGAGCATCAATGCGACTGTTGAAAAAATCCAGAATAAAGATGCTTACCAATTCCACACCCCTATCTTGAAAGGATCGGACTTCCTGTAGAAAGTATAAGAAGCCAAATTTTCTATTCTCCATTGGGCAAGCCTGGCTGTAGTGTCAACTCTGCAGCCAGCCTCACCCATCCGTGTAAGAGCCAGCGCTGCAGCAATCTCCGTGATGCAGTCAAAGAAAAACTCAATAAAAATTTGTGGAAATGGTGTTCAGCAATCTGAAAATCCTGGATCAATATCAAGTTTAGGGGTTTTCCTTGCAGTGATGATGACACCAATTCAAACCTATTGTTGCGAGCAAGGATAGTGTTATAAAGTTGTTAGCTAAACGAATTACAGTAGCGATAATGGGGCAAGATAGGTAGACTTTGATAGCTTTCAGGCTTTGTCATTGCAGTGTAGGATGAGAAATGGAATTAGAATGAGCATTTAGATAATTAACTCATTCTATAAGAAGAAAGTAACACAACATAATTGCCCTTACAAAACAGAGCATAAACTGATTTATGAATTCTGTTTATAACTCTTTAGAACAATCAGTGAAAGCATAAGATATGAAATGGAACTGAGAAGACATTCGATGAAATGAAACACGAAGGAGATACAATGCTATAAAGCCATACCACATGAATCCCAAAATTCTTACTGCAACTACCTCTGTATTATAAAAAAAAAAACTCCAAGTACAATAGCTCTCATGTGATATATCCAATATAGGCCAAATTACAAGGGCCTATTTTTCCAAAACAATAAATGTATTTTTGCAAAAATAAAAATAAAAATGATATCAAGGTGGCCAAAATATAAATACTTGCAAAAAGACTCTGATGGCTCATTTTTTGAGCTACAAACTCTGATTTATATGTCCAATTTGAAAAATAGGAAATCCAACTACCACAAAAACATTCAAAATCAAATGCACTTCATGTGTTAGCCATTGCTCTGGTGTAAATTTGTTGACTTGAGTGAACAGAAACCATCATGATTGAACCCCATGCCATTAGATCCTTGATATCCTTTCTAGCAAGCGAACCATTAATCTAAAAATTCAAGGAAAACATTAACATTAGTGAGAAGAACCACAGACGTTTCTTCAAAACATATTCATAAAAAGGAACCAATTCTTCTTGCTTTTCGTGATTAAATGGACCAACTTCAGAAGAACCACAGTAGAAGGCATCCAACATAAGTGTTGAGGTAAGGGATTCCCTTATATTCAAAATGTATATATGTGTTGAGGTAAGGGGTACATATAGTTATATAGGTATGTAATTATATTGTTTTATGGAAGAAATACCAAATTAATGTTTGAATGAAACACAACTACAAAAAGATAAATGGCTAGTGAAAGAAACTTACACCAAAAAGTAGGTAGCAAAAAAAGGTTGAGTTATCTCGAACATTCACCATTTGAAGTATTCACTATACCTAAAGCCAAAAAGTACAAAATTAACATCAGATCCATACAAACAAATCAACAAAAATATAACCAAAAACTATTTATAAATAATCCAACATATGGAAATACATAAGGAAAGTGAAAGTATAATGTTTTGAAAATTAACCTTGTTCAAATTTTTCACAAAATATGAAAAAACTTTGTAATCACTTTCTTCTAATTTGTATGTATCATTCTTAGCATTGTACGATAAGTTTGTGATTGCTATAACAGATTCAAGTTGTACAAAAGCATGATCAGTCAAATCATATTTATACAAGCGTTGCCCATTTATTCGATTATACCAACATAATTGAAGCTCAATGCCTTCTAATCTATCCAAAAGGTCGATGTGATTATGGTAATCAAACACCCTATTACCATCCTTCTTCCTTATTCTTTGAACCCTTCCAATGTACCACATTCCACAAGAAACACCTTGTTTTGTACTTCGAGGAACACCTTTTCTTGCAGTACGTTCAGTGGGAGGAATTGAGTTGTTTTCAAACAACACCCCACAATCTGATCCAATTCCAAAGCCAATTGAAACACCCTTTTGTAGAGTATTCCCATCTCACCTAAAGTAGACCCCACTTCTCACTTTTGTCAACCTATCTTTGGATAATGTTGGATTTCCATTCAACTGACTAACCAAACATGCTTTGAACATATCCTTACCATCAAGATTCACCACTGGTTTTATATTTTTGCTTACATTTTCATCAGTGGAATCTAAAATTTCATCCAACTCGTGTCTCCATTCACTTTCCATAATTTGCAATTCACTTTCATTGTGTACCAATGAAGATGAAGATTTAAATATAGAGTTGGAACATCTCGGTGGAGAATCATCAACTACTTCATCCACAATTTGAAAAATTGAATAATATTTATCCTCTGTCCATGGTTTAACCCACCACGAACATTGAGTGTAATTTTCTGGTTTCATTCCAAGAGTTGATAAAATGTCTTGTGCATCCTTCAATCCATTCTTAAGGGCTTCTACAATTTTAGCGTCTGTGGATATTGAATCATATTGCGACAATATGTCAATATTTTGTATTGTTTATTGGTGCAATTTATTCCAAATTTTTTCTTGCTTCTTATGGGATTTATTAAAATGAAGCCCTTGGGAATTTGATTCTTCTTCAACAACTCTATTAAGGGTTCCAACAACATGAAGCAAGTCAGTGAAATCATAAGCCCTCTCCACTCCAACCATCCCACCAACTTTGCTAAAGAAGTTCTCACATACATTTGATCCAGTCAAGTGCAAAACACATGGAAAGTTAGAGTATTGATCTCGAAACAATCTCATCAACAAAACTGCAAAATGACAAGAAATTCTCACATCTTGATATGCCTCTCTGCTGATGAAATTTATGTTGACATTAGTATGAGATTGTTTTTGTACCCAACATAACCATAATGTGAATAAATGATGAACTCGTGAAGCATTTCGCACTCTTTCCCAGAGGCTCAAACTATGAGACATAAAAATGTCAATGTAGTCAGCAACAATCATTAGGTAAGTCTCTGTAGCTAGTGTCCTCTCTAAATTTCCACTTGGTGTACTTCTCAACTCTTTCAAACACCTCTGAACATGCCTTGAAGCAATCCGTTGTGCGGAACCCCAATTTTGTCGATCCATCCTCTCTATATCTTCACACTTAAGCTTGTGATCATCCACTTTAAAAGTGCGATAAACCATTCTGACATGGCCAAAACTTATGTACTCATTTCCTAAAACCAATTCTCGTCGACCGTTAAACAAAGGATTCACTATCTTTTTGCCGTTGTGGATGTAATATTGGTCATGCAATCCTGTTACATTGCAACCATTGTACAACCCAGTTAGCCTCCACCCTTCCCAAGGAATTTGATATCGAGGACCTGATGTTGAAGAATAATCCTTCAACATAAGTTGTCTTCTTCTGCTATCCCCATCCGAGGAATGACCAACAATAGGTCCCAAATTGTTTTCTATGTGTTTCTTCCACATAAATTCTACCTTTTTGCATTGTTGATAAACAAAATTTGCATTGAATTTATTGCATGTTGGATGAACAACCACAACCAAACGAGGAAGTTTTTCATGTAAAGGGTTTGCAATAATAACACGTGCATAATGTCCAATAACATTGTTTTTAAAAGAATTTGTTATAATCGCATAGCCTGCATCTCCCTCACCAACTGTCACCAAGAAATGTGATTGGCATTGATGTTCTTCTTTCAAACCACAAAACCCCACCAGTGTATCGCTTTTTGCTACCCACCTAACATATTTTTTCACAATTGTTTCATCTTCTACAAGGCATACAAGAATTGGTCCATATATACCATGTTTGGCTTTATAAGAAGTATAAATTTTTCCAACTGCCTCAAAAATGTGTTCGTGCTCCCCTGGAATATATGTCAATGACTTTCTAACTTGCCTTAAAGTTGTAGATATTGAAGGACCATCCATATTCAAGCTAATAAATTTATGTAATCTAGGACCTCCCCATAACTTGATCATCTCATAAAGGGATTTTGTGGATGTACTATACCTTCTCCCTGCTTTTTCATGAATCAAGTTATGAAATATATCCTTGACAAATTCCCAAACTGCATCTTTACCTTGTAATTTTCTTTGCTTATGTGCCTCACAAACATCCTTACAAAACCTAAAGACATCCTTCCTTTCTGCCGATTCAAACAACTTTTCCTTTAGAGATCTCATTCTAATAGAGAGTGTAGCAACCTTTGTCCTCTCCCACCAAAGAGATCACATTTTTGATCTATGGTTAGAATTTGTAACCCTTGCAGCATTCTTCAATTCATTTTGAGTCAAATAGTCCAATCTTCTACCTTTTCCTGTATCTCGTTCACTTCTTTTATTGGTGCACCTTGATTCACGATATAATCGCATCCTGAAGTCATTACATTCTGGAACCAACTTACAAAATCTACATGTTAGTGAATCAAAAGGGGTCCCTATTTCAGAACCCCTCTGGCAATAAATATGCCTATATGTACCATCAATACGACATTCAATACCCTCATAACATAGCATGATCTTGGTATGCTTCTCTATGGCCCATAATTTTCCACCCCTTTGATCATCCATTAGGACCTTTGTTTCCAATCTCTCCCCATTTCTATCAATATAAGGATACCAATACCCCCAACATTGTAGTAACAAGAGAGACAATTGAGCTATAATAAGATGACAACACAATAAATAAATAATTATAAGTACGATAACTAAATAATATACAAATTCATATTCAAGTTTATTCTAAACTATTAATTAACCACTAATTAACACACCTGAAGTAGGAGTTGCACTTGTAGAACCTCTATGTAATACTGATGGTGATGATGGCACTAAGAACCTAGTCAAAATTTTTTGGGACTTATCATTGGTAGGCATCTTAGGTCTCCCAACTATGCCACTCCTCAGCCCAATCTCCTGATGTGAAGCCTCATTTGTCGTAGTAGTAGTGTGCTTCTTTGATTTCATGTGTTCATTTAGAGAACTGACAATATTACCACTTGTTGGAACTAAACAAAACCATTTATTGCATCATGTACATTCAACTCTCACTTTTTTCATGTCCTTATAGTCTGCAAGTGTTGCTTCCACCACCTTGAACAAATTAGGCTCTTGTGTATTGTTGAAATCATCTAGAAGTTTGATTGCTTGATCAATATGAAATCGATCTCCAACCACAGTTGTTTGTTGTACTTTGTTACATGAAGGAATTTCACTACCACTTGGCATTGAAAGGCGTTGTTGATGGGACGTTGTTTTCATATGATGGTTTTTGAAGTTGCGCATTGTTCGCGCTACCAAGGATACATCACCTGTTCCATAATCAATGCCACAAATTTCATAATGGATCTTTATTTTAGATTCTCCCTTTTCTGAATATACTTTGAGAGTAAGTTTCTCATTGAAAAACTCTTCCATTAAACTTTTCACTTTTTTTTCCCAAGATGCCAATACACAAGAATCAACAATTGTGGCTTCTTCCACTGACAAAGGCATATTTTCAACTCTTGGTTGTTTATGCATAGGTTCCTCCACATTCTCTTCAATGTTTTCAAAGATTGGTATTGCTTCCACTGTGTTTAAACACCTTGTTTCCAAATCAAATGTGTCTAGTTTCCTCTTGATTCCTAAAAGTGTTGTATAAACTTTCCATTTCTTCTCTTTCTTTGGATTTAGAGCTACTCCATCATGGATAAAATCAAAAGGGTATTCAACGATTCCATCATCCACAATTTCATCACGGATTTCAGAAAATGTACGACCTTCTCGACACCTGACAATGCCAATGACAGGTTTCTCTTTATCGATAGTAATTTTATAAGACAAGTCCATCTGTTTTTGCACATAAATAAATGAAAAAGTAAGTAAAATTCCACAAACATATTGGTTTATTATGAAAAAAAGAGCAAGGAAGCAAGGTATGCACTTTCAATTCAAATCTTCAAAAAACATGAATAACTCTTACTATTGCGATGAAACACTTTGATTCAAAATGTACTATCGATGGATTCCTCAAATGGAACTAAAACCAAAAATAAAACAGAGTACTAAAACAGATTTGAGAGTTGATTTATTGAGTCAAACATTGAAAAACTTATAAGCAAGCTTAGACCCAAAATCTGCCTCAATTTTGGCCTTATTTACATCATTTTTTGTGTCCTAAAGAGGTCAAAACCGTGTCAAAACCAAACCATCATAGCTTTTACTGTTATTTGGTATGAAATGGATTCTAAAGTTTTGAATTCTTCGAGACTTTTCTCATCTAGGTCTTGGCTCTTAGTTTCCCAATTCTGATTTTTCTTTGATATATAAAGAAATTCTTCATATTTTACTGATTGAGAATAAAATAAATAGAAAGGCAAGATACAAAGATTAAGTGCTCATTTATGCATGCAGTGACCTGATGTAAATTGTTAAGTTGAATCAGCTATTACATTCCTCGATAATCCTTACTCTTGCGTACCATATTGACTTGGCACAACCACTTTGTACTGACAATGGATATACTATCTTTAGTCCTTCCGACATACTTTTGTGGTTTATTCTTGGACATTAATAAAATGTATTATCTCTATTATCTATATCACATTTATAATAGTAAGTTTGATCGTCTGAATCAATACCTAACATAGCACAATGAAAATACCTAACATAGCACAATGCAAATGATTGCATATAAAAAGATTCATTACCTAATCCAACATGATCCAAATTATTGGATATAAGAAGGTCTATTACATGTTTATCCTTTAGTATGTTGTGTCCTCTAAGCAAATAATAAAAACTTTAATGTCAAATCTTGTGAACTTATGTGAACTTATGGCGTGCAAAATCTCACATTGAAGAGGAAAACGTATGAAATGGACATGTTATATGCACATACCTAATCATACAGTTGTGGTACCACTATCTAAAGGCTGGGAATAAATGGAGTTGAAGAAATGGTTCGAGTCATATTCTCGTATAATTGCAATCTAACAGACCAAACCAACAGAACATTCTTAGTGCACACTTGTGTGATAGAAGTATCTTTTTTTAACTTATTAGCAAGCAATATATAGTTGTCACAAATAGATATTGAATTTTTTGTGACACTGGTAGGCCCCATATTTATTTTGAATTGAAGATGCTCACGGAAAACGCAAAGAAGTATGCCTTACTGTTTGAGCACTCATATTCCCATTGAAGCTTGGGAAGTCTTTAACACCACAATAACTTATACCCAAAAGCTGAGTGTTGAGAAAACACTTAGCCCATCCTGTAGAAATCACTGTATTGGACCTACTACCATTGGAGGATATGCAAAAACAAGAAGGAACAAGAAAATATCAAAATGTTTTGAAACTAGTCCTAGGTGTTTTACACTACAACAGAATAAGGCCACCTTGAGATTTCAAAATCCAGCTCTTGCCAAAATGACATAATTTAATAGCCTGGTTTATTTTATTTTTGTAAGTGTTTCCATCTAGTGCACACCAGGTTTTAGGACGTAAACATGGACTTGGGACCTGCTTGCAAACATATTCACCCCTTTGAAACTCATATCATTTAGATAGGGCAGAGATAACAACGATTTCCAAAGCCATTTCTTAATATTTCAGCAAATATCACCAGTGAACGAACACCATGTTTAAAACAAGGCCCAGTTTGAAAGAGACTACTAATAAAATCAAATAATAGCAGCATACAGCTTATGCACGTAAAAATCCAGTCAATCAATGCACTAATCATTTCTCATTCCTTCAGATCATCTAGAATATGGAACCTGATACATATATATTGCAGACCTGCAGAGGATTCCTATGTTTGAGAAACAATGTAATGAGGCATTCAAATTATAAATAGATTTTGAACATAGCCATGTGATTCTCAAATTTGTTGATGCAATGCCTGCTTAGAAATACCCCTTTTGACCACTATGTTAATGTAGGTTTACCCAATAGAGTAACAGAAAAATAAATTGCTGAACATTGCTATAATTTTAATTTAAAGATCATACTCAATTTTAAAAAGCCCTCTAACGTGCTTGAGGATAGAGCAGTATGGGAACACCAGCCAAGGGTGTTGAACCATAAAAGCATGGCTTTTATTTTCAACTCTATAGTCTTGGGTCTTAAGCACTCAATTTTTGTGTCAATGCATATCATGGAAGGGAAATCGGTAAGAAAATTCCTGCGTGCCTATCCTCAGGAGTCTTTGTCATGTCAGATGCTCTTATAACGCAAAATCTCAGCAATCTGAAGACTATAAATTTGTTCAACTAGTCTGGTTTCCCATCAAGCAAATCAATCAGGCAGCCCAGTAACACAACGACATATCATATGTAACTTTTTGATAGCGTGATGAAAAGGCCAACCTACAACCTACACATACATTATAAGATAAAAAATTATATATATAGATAGATATATTAACAGTAGTTTTTTATTTAAAAATTATATGTAAAAAAAAACCTCTAACTCAACAAAGTATGCTACAATTCAGAAATTTCCTCAAACAAGATCTCCTTTTAACAGTGATGTTAATGTAAGTCTACCCAATAGAGCAACATATCAATACATTGCAGAACACTGATATAATTTTAATTTAAAGATCATACTCATTTTTGACAAGCCATCTAACTCAACAAAGTAATCTATGATTCAGAAAACTTCTGAACCATAGTTCAATACCCCATCAAGATCAGTTGCTTCAACCTTCCAGTGGACACAAAAAGAAAATCCCACAGTGAAATATCAATGGGTTGAAAGTGACCTCAGACACAATTAAATCAACAGACAAATTATACAAAATAGAACCAACTCCAAAAGTTGAGGTCAAGGTTATTTTACAGTCCATGACAGCTACACTGCATGGGACTTGCCTTCAATTCTGGCATTTGCTTCCCAGGGTATTTTTCAGTTTGTGTAGACACTTTGCCCTGTCAATGGGTTCTCGATATCCCAACCCACCCGGAACATTTGAGCTACAATACTTCTCAATAAAACTCTAACAAAAAGTTAGAACCCCAACTTACAAACCAAGATTACAAGGGTATCATCCTTATCTCATCTTTTATTCATAGATAATGTACTCTTGTTAAGTAATGGATCTCTAAGAGAAGCAACAAAAAATACACGAAATTCTAGAGATATAAAGTGTTGTTATGATTGTGGAGGTTAAAGTTCATGAAATTGCAATATGCTTGGAAACTAAACTAGAAAGTTAGTTACAATTTTTTCCCTCATATTGAATTCAAGGAAGCATTCAAATGCCTTGGAATCTTTCTAAATCCAAACGGATATGGGAAGAGGGATTGGTTCTAGTTATTAGAAAATATTAAAGATTAAACAACGCATTAATGTAATATATGGTTGTTATTTAGAGGAAAATTGACATTTGGAAGTCTATATTGGTAGTAATTGTAGTACTCTAGCATTCCTTGGGTTATCCTAGAAGGAGTTTTGTAAAATATCAAGAAAAAATGCTCATGGATTTGTGGACATGCAAAACAAAATTAGGGTATCCCCTTAGTGGAATGGAAGAACATAGCTAAGACCAATCATGAAAGAAGTCAAGGATTAAAATATATACATTTATTTGGTCAATCCATAGTGTTTGAGAGTTTATGGAGAGTGTTACCCCTCACATAACACGAGGCCTTGTCCAAGAAAATCATGTTTGGAAGAAGTCTGTTTTGGAGCTAATACACTATTGCTTTCATGCATATGTGTTAATGGACCACCACCTTTTAGGATCTTCATTTCATATTTGGAGGATTGCTAGAATGTTTACCTTAAACACTAAGCATTATTTTTTGAGGTATCCTAGTGTAAATTCCACCTTTGGATGTTTCTCTCACATGGATCCATTCATTTTCACATATTTTGAGACATGTCACATCATCCAATGTATGTAGATTTGGAGGAGTTACATGTTTGCTAAGGGTTTTGTTTAGCATGATGAGTGTCTTGACTATTGCTGGTGTGTTCACATGTGCCATGGCACACTTCTTGGATATTAATTCATCGTTATTGTAGAAGGCATATGGTTCTAACTTATTTTTGGATAACATGCCACCATTTATGCACACATTCCTAAATTGGCCTACCTACTTTTCATGTATTAGGAATGTAGTTGGTTTACATGGATGAATGTATCATTTATTTGATAGATCACTCCCACAGTATTGGTTTTTTAGTGACGCCCCCGTGCTTTCAATAGAGTTACAAACCCAATCAACATTAGAGTACCCATGTAGTCTTACATCTTCGAAAATATATCTCAGTCCAAAATTGATGGTCCCATGCAGTTATCTCAACACATGCTTTGCAACAATCCAGTGTGCATGTGATGGCTAAATATTATAGTGGCTCAGAGTACTGTCCGTGAAACATATGTCCAATCTAGTGTTTGTTGAAATGTAACTAGTTTTAGTCTTCATAATTTTAGTTGAGTCATGACTTGATGTAATTATTGATGTACTTGACAAAAGAAAAGAAAAGAAAATTTATTTGTAAAAAGGAAAATTATTATGGGTTTCGTGCCGATTATGTTTTGGTCCTAGGTCAAAGCACCCATTGAGTGCTCTAGGGGTCTTGTTGTCAAGGTCATGATGGTATAATCCTTGGAAGACCCATGTAACAAGGAAAGAAATATTATTAATGTAATATCTAGAAGTCTCCAAATGATGAGTCAGTCATCTCTCTTCAAGTCGGCCTAGAGAGAACTAATTTTCTCTCTTGGAAGCCTATATACAGGAAGAACCTCAGTTCTCTTGGGACACACATCAAACTCAAGTTAGCTCTGAATCTAAATTAAAGTGAAGTCTAATCCAACGATAATGTGGAGGAAGAGGAAAAAATCTCTGTGGAAGATCTCAAAGAAGAAAAGGAAGTTGAACTCAGTCTCTGCCTGCTCTCATGTTTGAGTTCCTTGGAAGAACCAGGGTTTCCTTAGTCATCATTGTGCAGAGATATGGCGTGATTTTCTCGCTGGCTCATCATTTGGAAGCTCTGGTGTTGGGTCAAGGTCAAGGTCTTGGAAGTCTTCATTGGACAGATTCTATAAGAAGATATTTTGTGGGTTTTCCTCTCGAGGAGAGATTTGGCCCTGGCTTGAAGCATACATATGGTGTTCTTGTGTTTGAATTGTGATATTCTATTGGAATTTTTATTGATGATAAAACAGAACTAAATAACAATACTAATGCTCCAAGTTAACTCACAAGAAAGTGTCAAGAATTTCCAAGAAATCAAGTAATAAATTCTATATCTGTTTTTCCTTAGATTTCTCAACATGATATCAGAGGTAAGGCTTTGGAAAATGGGCAAAAAGAAAATCAGTTTGGCATTACTATACCTCAAGAAAGATCGAGTTCCCTAGACCGAAATTGTGGAAGCAAGAAGTAGAAATTCTGGGAAGTTTTACAAAGCCCTAATTACAGATATTAGGCTACAGGTCCTATCAAGGATAGAAAAGGTACTGAAAGAGAATTTTAGCCCTGTTTCAAGAGACTGAATGAATAAGGGAAGAACCCTCTCAAGACCGCACTCTCTGGAAAGTATTTTTGCTTCTCCATCAGCTCTAATCTCTGATTATAAGCTGCAGACCTATCCACTGGAGATCAAGGTCATAAATAAGTCCATTTCTATGGAGCGAAAGGATAATCAATCCCATCAAAGCAAGCTGCATTATATGGTATAGGAGCAAAGTTCAAAAATTCTACAAATATCTCCAAATCTCTGGTATGCATATCCTGTTTCTGTTACAAATTGTTTTGGGCATTAGAAGGTGTCAAATGCCTATCTAGAATCCCTTGAAAGAGACAAAATCATCTATGGTATGGTTCTGTGCATTTTTATGCCCTAGAAGAAGTGTCAAATACTCTTTATACCTGATTCAACCTAGTAACTAAGTGTCTTGATGATAAAACAAAACTAAATAACAATACTAATGCTCCAAGTTAACTCACAAGAAAGTGTCAAGAATTGCAAGAAATCAAGTAATAAATTATATATCTGTTTTGCCTTAGATTTCTCAACATGATATCAGAGGTAAGGCTTTGGACAATGGGTAGAAATAAAATCAGTTTGGCATTACTATACCTCAAGAAAGATCGAGTTCCCTAGACCGAAATTGTGGAAGCAAGAAGTAGAAATTCTGGGCAGTTTTACAAAGCCCTAATTACAGAGATTAGGCTGCATGTCCTATCAAGGATAGAAAAGGTACTGAAAGAGCATTTTAGCTCTATTTCAAGAGACTAAATGAATAAGGGGAGAACCCTCTCAAGACCGCACTCTCTGGCAAGTATTTTTGCTTCTCCATCAGCTCTAATCTCTGATTATAAGCTGTAGACCTATCCACTGGAGATCAAGGTCATAAATAAGTCCGTTTCTATGGAGCGAAAGGCTAATCAATCCCATCAAAGAAAGCTGCATTCTATGGTATAGGAGCAAAGTTCAAAAATTCTACAAATATATCCAAATCTCTGGTATGCATATCCTGTTTCTGTTACAAATTGTTTTGGGCATTAGAAGGTGTCAAATGCCTATCTAGAATCCCTTGAAAGAGACAAAATCATCTATGGTATGCTTCTGTGCATTTGTATGCCCTAGAAGAAGTTTCAAATACTCTTTATACTTGATTCAACCTAGTAACTAAGTGTCTTGATGATAAAACAGAACTAAATAACAATACTAATGCTCCAAGTTAACTCACAAGAAAGTGTCAAGAATTGCCAAGAAATCAAGTAATAAATTCTATATCTGTTTTGCCTTAGATTTCTCAACATGATATCAGAGGTAAGGCTTTGGAAAATGGGCAGAAAGAAAATTAGTTTGGCATTACTATACCTCAAGAAATATCGAGTTCCCTAGACCGAAATTGTGGAAGCAAGAAGTAGAAATTCTGGGCAGTTTTGCAAAGCCCTAATTACAGAGATTAGGCTGCAGGTCCTATCAAGGATAGAAAAGGTACTGAAAGAGCATTTTAGCTCTGTTTCAAGAGACTGAATGAATAAGGGAAGAACCCTCTCAAGACCGCACTCTCTGGCAAGTATTTTTGCTTCTCCATCAGCTCTAATCTCTGATTAGAAGCTGCAGACCTATCCACTGGAGATCAAGGTCATAAATAAGTCCGTTTATATGGAGCGAAAGGCTAATCAATCCCATCAAAGCAAGATGCATTCTATGGTATAGGAGAAAAGTTCAAAAATTCTACAAATATCTCACATACCAGTTGAAGCAATCGCAGGAATCGTGTTTACTTCCCGAACCCCGCTCCTCCAGTCCAAGCCAATCGAACCAAAACTCCAACCAAAGCTCAAAATCAGATTTTCCTATTCTCCCGTGCTCCTCCGCGCTCTGTCTTCCCACCATGCTCTGCTCTGAACCCTGCACCAGTCGAACCAAAACCCCTCAATGTCTTCCCACCTTGCTCTGCTCCAAATGCACCTTCATAGACCAAATAGACAAAAACAGTAGGCTATTGACTTCAAAAGCTGGTGAGGCACGCTTCCCTGAATGAATGAATATATCAATGCGTGCATCCAGCTCCATCCACAACAGCTAAATGGCACCCCATCCTTTGTATGATAATGAAATGCATCTATTACACAATCTCCAAGAAGTGTATAGATCTCCAAGTGTATAGAGATGAAAGTGTAGATGCCGAGTAAAAGGTGGATAGTACCTCAAACCTGGAAGGGAAGGTGAGTTGTGCTCTGTTGTACAACTCAGCCCCCCCATTTAAATTTTGGCCAAAGTCCCCTTTTTCCTCTCTATCGTTGCCCTTCCCCAAGATGGAAATACTTTGAAAAAGGCAAAAAATCCATTTTTGAAAATCATATAAGGCCTAGCCCCTTTCTCCACAAGCTCCGCGCCTCCTTTCATCCATGTAATCGAACGCTGCACCTAAAGGCGCTTATCGCAAATCACATTTTCATTGGTTAGGTCCATTTTACCCATCGCAATTGTTTGCAACATGATCGATCGTGCCATCGCACTTTCCATTTTTGCGATTTGCGCACCCATCACAAAAGCGCAGTTTCCCATTCGCGCTATCCCCGTCATCGCACTTTTCGTTTTTGCGATCTGCGCTTGACCGATCACGCCCATTGCATAGCGCAAAGCGCAGAATCTTGTTGTTCCATCGTTCCCTCCATCGCATTTTCTCCTCTTACGATTTTGCGATATGCGCTCCGGGTCCCACGTCCAAAGCCTTTGCTCCATTGTTTTGTTATGTCTTTCCTTTGTAACTTCCCCAAAAGTTAATCTTCAAAGTCTCCGTAATCATCAGCATTCTTTCGCCATTTTTCGTCACTTGCCCACATGTCATTCACTTTTCCCTCCATTGTTCACATATTTCAGTTATGCGTCGCATCCCAGTGTTTTTGTTTGAAGTCTCCGCCCCGCGTCATTCCATCATCCTCTCCAATCTATGTCACCGCTTCCATTAACCTCACTATGTCCACTACCTCTGTGATTAGTTTTATTCAACATGCTTTTGTTTTTGCAGGAACTTGTGGTGGGAACAAAATTGGCGGAAAGGATCCGGAAGAAACTATGATGTGACCTCCATTAAAGAAAGGTACTTCGATCTATAGATCTCTCTAGAGAAAATCAAAGGGGCACATTTGGGCGGATGAAAACATTAATGCAGCAACAGATTTTTAATGAGGAAGCAATGAATTCAGTGTCCAGTTTGAAAAAGGTTTCAAATTTAAATTCAAAATCTGAAGATCGAAAGTACCATGTATAGAAGCAGGCGCCTCAAGGTTTTATTGCCGCAGATCTTCCTCCTCCAGAAAAGAGCCGAATGTTTACATATTTTATTATTTATGTCTTGTATATAAGCGGATTTTCATTTCCAGCTTTCATTTCCAGAAATAAATTGTATAATACAATCATTTATGTTCAGTCATTCATAGCATGGGCGCGAATGTTTTCCGCCATCTGATTCAAAATAAGTCATTAAATGTTTTCCATCTACCTCCTTCTCTAGAATTCTCTGTCTCTTCTATAAAAGCTAGAAGGAAAGACATTGTAAGGGTTCCAGATTTATATCAGCAAACTGTGCAGTGAAAAGGCTTTTGTATACATTTTGTAATATTTTTGTATGAAGGTTCAGAGCCCGTAGGGTCTCAGTGAGTTGGAGTTATAACTATACTGAGGATTCTGGTCTTTGGTATCTCACAGTATGTAATTTCTTTTATGTGTTAATACAATATCTCATTTCATGCTATTTATCTTCTTGTATCATGTTCTAGAATGCGAGTGACTCACTAGTTTGCAGTAAGGATTCATCCTTGTTGGTGCCCTTTCTGGAATTAGTCAAGCGCTTTAAATAGGCCTAGTCATGATATACTGTTCCATGTTCATGTTTTCCATATTTTTTGCTATATTAGTTACTTGAGGAGGGTGCTTTTAAAACACCATTGTCATATAAGGATTCATAAATTAATATGCCCTTATGCGATTTTGTTGTGTATCTGGGTATCAGTCTCATGTTAACTAATATCTTCTTTATGTTTCCTCACTACACTCACTTCTTGATATTTGATTTATGTGATATATTACTTGAACTGGCCCTCTTTACAGTAATTTGTCTCTTAACTGTCTGATGCCTTTGTATTGGAGTTTTACATGATGTTCCTACATTATTCTTATCTTTGTGTCAGCTTCTGAGAGAGTTTGGTCCCATTCAAAACTTATTTCCTTGTTTTACAAGAGATAGTAAGTGAGCTTTTGGATTGACAACCGAAGCTATACGAAGAGCTCCTTACTATATTAAGATGTCCTAGGCACTGGTCTATGGCAACTCTAGAATGTCTCTAGGGGGTGACAAAATCATCCACAACATCTTTCTGGCGCCGTTGCCGGGGAACGAATTCAAGAATATCAGTTTCCCTGGGTCTCGACAAATTGTTTTCACTCTCTAATCAGGTGAGCACAGAGAGTTGAAGAGTTGCATATCTCTCACCTTGGCGACTCCACTAGTCTTTATTTGATAAATTTTATTGGTAGTCCTGGCTTCTCGAAAGCCACATTTGAGTTCAGATACATCTCAGTCGAAAACACCTTATGTGTCTGACCCAGAGAAGATCATTCATAAAATATTTTGGAAGGAGAGGAAGTCATCTCGTGCTGAAAACCCTGAATATTCCATTGAAGATTATCCGCCTTCTTCTTCTCAAGAAATCTCAGTAGAAAATCTCGAATCCACTGTTGTTTATTTGATAAATCTATTTGCAGTCCCGACTCTGCTGGGGAAGAAACAATAGATTTGATTTGGCAAATCACTGTGGTGGACAGTAAAGATCTTAAACCATCCACCTGGAGACTCCACAGTTCCTGAATAATTAAAAGACCCCACTGGCAGAAGACTCTGAACTAGTTGAGAAGATCTAGTGATCATCTTTGCAGAAGCATGGATCCAAGCATGGATAGGGATACAAAGCTAGAGGCTTTGTATTATCAATTAAATGAATTAATAAAAAGGTTTGGTAAAGTGCAGGAGAGGTATAGCGCTAATATGAATGAGGATGATAATTATTTAGAACGGCCCATGCCTCTTCCAGAACAAGAGAAAAATCAAGACGTGGATTATGAGCAAGGCATGTATGATGTTTTAAAGCCCATGGAAGATGAAGAGGAAAGCAATCAGGAATTTCTTGAATTCTTGCCTATATCTTGTATTATGCTGGTCAGAGAATATCACGACCTAATAGCAAAATTTAATAGGAAATGCTGCCTTGAAGAAGCAAGAGACCACATAGAAGAGGCAGAATCCGATGTAAAAGAAGAGGCTCAAGAGAACATCCCGCCTCCCAATCAGCTAGTACAAGAAAAGGAGAGTTGCTACTCTTCTGCACAAAGGAACACAAAGCAATCATCCCCTTTGACAGAAGATGAGGTTGATCAGAAATTAAATCAGCAATTCACCTCAAAATTGTTTTACAGAATAGATTCCCTTGCTCACTCGTCCATTGAGTTTGATAATTCGGATCCAGAAAGCTCCTCTGAGAATCAAGACGAAGAAAGACCTGCCGAGAAACTGACAAGTTTGATTGGTGACATTGCTTATGATTGTGACTTTCCTAATTATGATTTATTTGATGATGATTGTCTCCAGAGAAGTAGTGAAACCATCCGGCCTATCTATGACACTGATGGAGAAAGTTATGAAAGCATCAGTGATGAGTGTCATGTGATCGGCGATCAGCAGTCTTTCCTTTCAGAAGAAGAGGAGGAGAGAAAAGAAGAAGTCCTTGAGCAAGATGAAAATAATGAGCCTACTCTTGAAAAAGAGGAAGCAAAGTTACAAGCCCCTGCTCAAGAATACTTAGATCTTTTCACGAAGCTCAACACGTCAGAGCAGAGCATATCCGAGCCCTATGAGGACTCAACTGCCATATATGATGAGTCCTCCAGTTCAGAAAATGAAGAAAAGGAGGGAGATTCTCTTTCTCAAGAGAGTCTTGTTCTTAATCCAGTGGAAGGAAAAGAAATCCTGGTTGAAGCCTGCCTGCCTAATATACACGACCAGGTATCTTTTCATGATCCTTATGCTCATTTTTTGCAAACATTTGAAGAAGGATCAAGGGTCTTTTCTAGCAGTATGTTGCCAGCAGAGAGAAAGCATATATTTACTCTTGTATCTAGAATACTATACTACATCTCTCACAACATTACTCTTAGCTCAATTTCAGTCTCAAACAGAGTACACTATTGAAACAAAAAGTCGTTCTCGAATTGATAATTAATGTAGGATAAATAGGTGTTAAAAAGATACCTTTTATACCTCAACACCGATAAGTTAGAAAAAGGGGTTTAAAACCAAATAAAGCAGATTTATAAGGTTTTAAGGGGATTTTGAAGGAAATAAAGAGGAAAATTGGTGACATGAAGGGAATATTTTGAAATGGAGAAATGGTGGGAATTATGGCTTTGAAGGTAGTTTTCTTTTTTAATTAACAGGCTATTTTGAAGGATTTTCAAGTGGAGAAATCAGTAAGATGGATCTTATGAAGGACAAAGAACACAGAGAGGCTTCAAGAAGTCACATATTTGCTTCAAATTTGTTTCTTGAAGGCTAAACACCTATTTTAGCCATCATAGTATATGAAAAATTTATAGATGGCTAAAAAATTGTATGTATGGGTGTACACTGTAGATATGATGATGATGTTTATGTTTTCTGCATATTGAAAGAACATTTTCTTAATTGATTTAACAAGTGTTGCTAAAGGTGTAGGCTACATACTTGAGTATTACGAAAAGAAAAAGTACGACAGTACCGCACCCCATCTATAACATGGCTGAAATACCGCCGAAGGTATAGGGGCGTGACAACAAGGCACCCGTGCGGTCACAACTTAGCAAATTCGATACGACCGCCCTAAAAAAAAATGACCCAACCTGACCCAAACGTGTTTCCTTGGGCTCCCTCACATGAGCTGCCCTGAACAAAGGCACAAGGGAGCAAATGGAAAACGGGTCACACGAACATGCACTAGGCACATGAGAAGTCACAACTTAGCATTTTTGATATGGCCTCCCTCACATGACCTGACCCGACTCGAATGTGTTTCCTTGGGTGCCCTCACACGGCACAACCTGACCCGCCTGAACGAAGGCATGAAGGATCAAACGGCAATCGGGTCGCATGAACATGCACAAGGCACAGGGGTGGTCACAACTTAGCATTTTTTATACGGCCTCCCTCACACGACCCGACCCGAACGCATTTTCTTGGGCGCCCTCACATGGCATGAACTGACTCGCTCGAACGAAGGCGCAAGGGAGCAAATGAAAAACGGGTCGCACGAACATGCACAAGGCACACGAGTAGTCACAACTTAGCATTTTTGATACAGCCTCCCTCACACAACATGACCCGACCTGACCCATGCAAATGAAGGAACAAGAGAGAAAATTGAAAACTAGTCACACAAACGTGCATAAGGCACACGGACGGTCACAACTTAGCATTTTTTATATGGACGCCCTCACAGGACCCAACCCAAACGTATTTCCTTGGTTTCCCTCACGCGACCCGACCTGACCTCACCCACCCAAACGTGTTTCCCTGGACGCCCTCACAAAACATGACCCAACCTGCCCGAACTCGTTTCCTTGGGCGCCCTCACACGACACGAGCCAACCCGACCTGCCTAAACGCATTTCCTTGGGTGCCCACAAATGACATGACCCGACCCAACTCGCTCGAACGCATTTCCTTGAGGACCCTCACACAGCACGACCCGACCCAAAGGTGTTTCCTTGGGCACCCACACACGACCCTACCCGACCTTCCCGAATGAAGGCACGAGGGAGCAAACGGTAAACGGGTCACACGAACATGCACAAGGCACAAGGGCGGTCACAACTTAGCATTTTTTATATGGCCTCCCTCACACGACCCGACCTGACCCGAAATAAACATGTTTCCTTGGGCGCCCTCCCATGGTAGGACCCGACCTTCTGGAATGAAGGCACGAGGGAGAAAACAAAAAACGGGTCGCTCTAACATGCACAACTCACATGGGCAGTTAGAACTTAGCATTTTTAACATGGCCACCCTCACACAACCTAACCTGACCAGCTTGAATGTGCACAAGGCACACCCACGATCACCACTTAGCATTTTTGACATGAAAACCATCATATGACATAGGCCCGACCCAACCCAACCCACCTAAATGTGTTTCGTTGGGCACCCTCACACAGGCGAAGCACTGGCACCACTACCACTTCGTGGCAGATGGTATCAGAGCTCGATTCAGGGCGAGTTGAGCTTTGTTGAAGTTGTAATATTGAAGTAGGAATACAACGATAGGGCTGCATTTGGTATCAAAGCTTGGACATTATTTTGGTTGGTCTTGGCGAAACATTGGCATGGGCAAGACATTGGTCAGGGTCGAAGCTACATAACAAGACATGGCAAGTTGGGAAGAATGTCAAGGGAGTATTTTTCAGACCTTTTTGTAGGTTGATGTTTTCATCGTTTCGTCGACTGTCATTCTTCGCATGTCCACCGAACGCTTCCAACGCCCTCCATCATCAACCTCGACTCGTGGGTCTTACATACTCCCCCACTTAAAATAAGATTGTCGTCCCCAATAGTGCTACCATCATCGTCGCAATGTATCATCGCCCAGTATCGTTGCATAAACTATCAAGGTTCATGTCTAGCACATCCAAGGGAAATATATCCCCAATCCATGATCATCAACACATCCATCACAATCACCACATTCTATACCATCATGGGAAGTCAATCTCTCCATTATGGCCACATGTTGCTACAACATATTTCGTGTCAATCCATCATATATCGTCAATATCATGTGAATCTCTACATCAAGTACTCCAACCAACTCAATGTACCAAAACCTGCTATGTATCCAGCATAACTCTGCACTATGCTATAGCCCTCATAAATCGAATTGGTCGGGTGATTAGTCCAACCATACGTTCTCATTGTCAGAATGTGCATCCTCATACCATGCGTTAGTTGTCCCTCTCGCATCCTATCACACCCATAAACTCAATCAAGGATCCGTCCCATATGAGTGTAAAGTAATCCATGGAGATCTGTCTCATCCGCAACATGCTATCTATCCAACAAGCCATCTCTATCAGAAATGTGCTGCCCATGATGCCAATCTCCACGTGTTGTTCAAAGGACAGCCACAACTATCGAGCATCATCCACGTGTGAAAGGTCCTCCTCAAATCAAGTCAAGAACATCCTCTCAAAAATGTTCCATATTCAATTCCATGAAGCTATGTTCATCCCATCTGCAATATGCATCCAACGTGCATAGCAAATTTAAGTCAAGAAGGCTCAACCCATGCCCAAGTGTATACCACCAAGGCATCCCATCGCCGCATCTCCATCAACCTCAAATCCATTCCATTTATCATGTCCATCAAGTGACTCCTCACAAACACACCCCATAAATGTGCTCAAAGGAATGCATCCCATAGTGCATCAAAATCAAGACCAGTCTCGATCTTAGCTCCTGAATGAACCAGATACTGCAAGATCATTGTAGTATGAAGCCTCCAATGAATGAAACTCCATCATGAACTCCCATGCATCATCCTATCCAAAGTGTTGGCAAGCATGCTTGTATTGCCCACGAGTGCCACCACAAGTTGTTCTCACCCTGCAAGTCATATGAATTTCCTCATTGGCTACTCATCCAACCAATGTCTTGTTGTTGAAAGTGAAAAAATCCTTCAGCCCATCTATAAAAGATCTCCACGTAGCACCAACAATCGATCATGCTCAGCATATTCCTGCTTGACACTCCTCCATGATGCTCATAAGTGGCACCTAGTAAGTGCACTTGCATAATGTCTCCACATAATCTCTTGCCATGCCCTCATGTCAATGTACATGAATTTGGTTGCCCGTGTGTCCATAAAGAGTAGACTCATCTAAACTCTAGTCACCATCATGTGTATAGTGTACAGGTTAAGTGCCCTCAGTCACTTCTACCATCATCATCATGGGTACTTCCTCCAAGGCTTCTCCCCCACTAAAGGTGCACCAAGAGTTCCTTCTTGGTTGTAAGCCATGAAGAAGTCTACCCAAACAATGTGTCCTACCACCAAGGCAGTCCATGAGTCATGTTGGGCACCTAGCCAATTTCCATGTGGCTAAGCATGACCCATATCTATCACAAAGATCATCAAGTTCCACCCTTTTCATGGGAATTTGAACCTACTAGAGCGAGGTCACAAATTTCCCTATCAAGGTCTACAACAAGAAATTCTCCTTGCTTCTCCGATGTACAAGGTTCCATCATATTCATCCAAGGAAAGGTCATCCATGGTATTGGAAAAGAAGTCATCTTCTTTCCCATCCCTGCATACAGTCCATCTCCTAGATGCTCAATTGAAACACGAGTCATATATTCATGAAGACTCTCTAAGCGAGTGTCCTTCGTCCTCATAAATGTCTACAATGCTTCCAATCCTGGTACCGCTTGCTCATAAAGTTCCTCCTCAATCATTGTCACTTATGCAACATTTCCATGTGGTTCATCCCCTAATGCCTGCAATGTGCTTGGTTCAGGTTCAACTTGTTCCACGAGTTATTCCTCTATCATATCCACATCCTCAACATCCTCCCCGGAATCATCCATAACCGATTCTTTCAATGTGCTTGGCCCTAGTCCAACCTGTTCATCAAGTTTGTCCTCGACTTCTACCACATCTGCAACATCCTTGTGAGCATCCTCCACCATCAATGCTTGTAATGTACTTGGTCCTTATCCAACTTGTTCAGCAAGTTCTTCCTTGACTTCAATCCCATCTACAACATCATTTGGTTCAGCCATAGTGGGCTTCATGCCACCATGCTTCATCTTTCCAAGGTCTCTAAGTTTGAGAAGCTTATAAAGTAACTTCCTTTGCTCTTCTTCCACCTTGTCCATTTCTGCTCAGATAATTCTCACCTTCTTCATAAGTCAAAACATTTCATATTTCCTCATGCTAGATGTCCTCCTCTTGCACAATGTATCAATGGTCTGACTTGCCTCATCAAACTCCTTTTCCACTTCCTTCAACTTATCTTTAATTTCCTTGAAATTCATTTCGAATGAAACAAACTCATCCATCAAGCTTCAATACCACCTGCAACACTGCTACTGTATCCTTGCTCAATAATAAAAAAGCCACGAAAATTTATCTTTGATACCAACTGTCATGCCCCTATACCTGTGGTAGTCTCCCAACCACTCTATAGACGGGTGCAGCACTACCTTATTTTTATCTTTTTAAATACTCAATAAGTAGACTACGCCTAAATCAACACTTGTTTAATTAATCTTCCAAATTGTTCTTGTGCGGAAATAAAGTAGCAATAGACATCAATATCAAACCACATGAACACCCATACATTCAAGGGAGGGGAAAATCTCATTAATAAGTTTGCCCGATATTATGCTTCAATAAATATGTACAATCTACAATAATTATACAACCAAGGCTCCATAAACCATTTATGCTTCTTGCCAAATGTGCTTGTACCTTGGTCTAGCCTTAACAGCTTCCCAATAGTCCAAACAATCCACAGTGTGTCTCTAGGAGTTACAACACACAGGAACCCCAAAATTCCCTTTCAGAACATGTTTCTGAAGTCTGCGCAAATTCTGGTTCGAGTGGGTCACTTGGGTCACAGACGCCCTCGGCACCCTAAATGTGTTTCTACACATGAGTCACCATGGTCATGGTCTGCATGTGTTTTTTGAACGCATTCGGGTCGCGTTCGACCTGACCCGACCCTACTGAATGAACTCCGTGCCTTCAAACACTGTTTTGTGTGTCCTGAACACAGGCGTGCTACACGAACCTGACTCGACCCGAACGTGCCTATCCTAAAAAAATTTCTACACGTGTCCTGTAGAAGGAACATGACTCGACCATGCAATGAACACTTTACTGCATGCGCCCTACGCAAGGAACCTGACTCGACCTGCGGGTGAACGCCGAACGCATTTTTACCTGTCTCAACCCAGACATCGTTTTGCTGATGCGGCTTCGCCCTCCACCCTTGACCTTCACTCTAGCTCATGCATTAGCTTTCCAATCATGGAATCAAAAATATGTTGATGTCCTTCTTGCTTTCCTTTATCATCCATCACACGTCCTCCTTTTGTATGTGCCTTTTCCCACACATTTCTTCCATGGGTGGGGCTTGACCCATATAAGTTCGACCCACTAAACGCCCATAAAGCCTTGGTTATGACGTGAAATTTTCTCCTTAATGTCAGCTTGCCACCACGGCTGGCCTATAAACCTCCAAGCCAACACTTAGCCATTTTTGGATGCGTTTATGCACGTCACTCCTAAACATCACACGATTACCATGATAACGTCGCATAATAGCCGAATGATGTTTTCGTCCGTCGCACGTGCCCGTCTAACCTTTCGTCATGGTTTTCGTCGCTTCATAATTCGTATCATGTCCACTGAACACTTCCAACGCCCTTTGTCATCGTCCTCGGCTTGTGGGTCTTACAGGGGTGGTTTCCGTCGTGGAGGACGTATAATTGGGCGGTGTCCATTGGGCAAGGACATGGAAACCTTAGATTTCGCATAGTTGGGCGGCTTTCATCACAGCGGGGCGAGGAAACCTGTCATGCCCCTAGACCTTCGATGATCTTTCAACCATGCTATAGATGGGGTGTGTCACTACCGTACATCTCCTTTTCATAATACTCAAGTATGTAGACTACGCCTTTAGCAACACTTGTTAAATTAGTTAATCAAATGTTCTTTCAATGTGCGGAAAACATAAACATCATCATCATATCCACAGTGTATGCCCATACATACAAGGGAGGGGCAAATCCCAATTAATAATGGGTCTGCCTGATAATATGTTTCATAAATATGAAATACAATATAAGTTCCAACCCAGCAAAAGACCCTCTTTTCTCTTTGGCAAGGTGTTGGGGTTCCCATGTTTTGGCCAGATTTACAAGACCAAAAGATAAGACAACATCAGAACCACTTTTGGGCCCTAGGATCTAGCCCTCCTGGACCCAGAGAGGGATCTCTCCAATAAAACAAAGAATGATATATCTTTGATGCTCGATTTGAGATATTAGGCTAGGTATGAAGCACAAAGGGGGTTTTAAATGATTCGGTTGGTTGGTTGCTGGGTTGGTCATGAGATCATAGACTGAGGAAGTTGTTGGGGTTCCATAATTTTAGTAGATTGGTGAGACTAAAATTGCAGAAGCAACATCGTTTCAACCAACTTTGGGATTCTAGGATCTAGCCGTCCTGAATTCGGAGAGGGATCTCTCCAATAAGTGCAAAGATGTATTTTCCTTTGAATTTTGGGGTTATGATATTAGGCTAGTTATGAAGGCCAAAGGTTTTTTTTGTTTTTGGATGGTTGAGCATGATTTTTACTTGAGGGGAAAGTTCTAAATGCAAAAAGTTTCAAAGGTGAGAAGTTGCAAGTAAATAGAACAGCTTTGGCTAAAAGATAGATATAATGCTATTTTTTAGTGCATTGGGCTATGGAGTCATATCTGGGCTTTAATTGAGCAACAACATCAAGAGTGATCCAAGGGGAAAGTCATCTATACCACAAGATTATTGAGATTAAAATGATGGAATGGAGACAATAAAGTGTTGGGAGGGTGGAAACTGATAATAATTTCACAAAGGATTTATAGTCAGTCCAAACAAGAAATCCTCTTAAGTAACTATTTAAAACCAACCAAGTGCAGGGCTAACCATTAACCTCTTGGGAAAGTTTTTATTAAAGCAGCTTAATTGACAAAAAATACATTAATCCACATAATTACCTTTAGAAAGTATGAAAACACATAAAAAAACAAAGTGTAAACTTAAGATCAGATAAAGTACTTTTAAACCTATTCTGCTTTCAGTCAACACCAAGGGAAACTTTCAGAATTTGCTTTTGGAGAGAAAACTAGGACCAGGGCACACCATATCTTCCATAGTCATCTTTAATAAGCACAATAAGGAAAATAACTTTCAAGAACAACGTTTTTAAGGCAAACAGTAGGACGAGGGAACTCCAACATTCCTAACTGCTTAATCGTATTAAATCATTCTTAAATAAACAAATTTGAGGAAAACATTAATACAAAGATTTTCAGTCAGAGAAGGTTACTGATATACAGTAGTTCCTAACTCTATAATTGTTGTTCTTTATCAGAGAATAGTGAACAATATGACATACATAGAAGGAAAAAAATAACAAAGAATGGAGCACTTCACCACTGATATAGACTAGGATCCCAAGAAACAGCTTTATATTGATGTCAAACCAGGTACAGTCTTCAAGTCCAATGTTTCAGTTCAGCAATCATCTTCACTACTTAGCCTAACTAATATATCACAAGCAGAGCTCCAAGGGCCAGTGAACACTATTTACAATCAGGAGTTTGATCTCAAATGTATTTCAAAGTTTTGCAACCAACAATTTCTCATCTTCTACAGAAGTATTTATAGAAGAATGAGGAGGTGAGACCTGATAAAAGATCTCAATTACAATTAATACAGAGTTAATGGTTTCTTGGCCTTTGAGGGGCTCAATGAATAAAATTACATATGTGTACTCTATATTAAATTTTCTACATAAATATTAAGCTCGGTGGGAGATTTTGTTGACCTTTGAGGCTTCTGTGTAATGTTGAAGTAACTCTGCTGATATTTTGTCATTAAGTTTCCTTGCAGAAGTAACTTTTTAGCTGTGCTGAGGTGAAAATATTCATTCGATCAATAACTTCAGCCCTTGATTGAGTACTTTGAGGAACAGGTGGCACTGTGGTAGATGAGAGGAACCAATTTGCCTCAGATTGTGGCGGTGGAGGCATTCCTGCTTGATAAAACACTTTAGGTTTTCTGTAAACTATGTTTTATTTGGGGATTAGGCTTTTGATAAGCATTTTAGACATAATCCCCGTGAAACTAACTCTAATCCTCTGTTCTGATACATTTTGGTCTTCAGCACTGATACCCTTTGACTGTGTTAAATCCATGGTTTTCTTGCTGATATGTAGGGTTGTGCAGAGATGAAAACGGAATCGAGGCCTGAGGAAACACTGATGAAACATGCATTTCCACTCTGTGGATGATTTCCTTTGACGAATCGAAGATGGGAGGGTCGTCACCCTTTGCCTCTAAATCTTCTTTGAAAATCACGAGAAAATGATTTAAAACCCTGAAAAATACAAAAACTGTTATAAAATCCTGCTCTTATAGGTTAACTGCATTGGAAGGCATGTGAAGACAGCAGGGCCATTGGATGGCATCATCCAATGGTCAAGATTGATCGGGAGAGATTGTAGAACGGTTAGAAAAAATATTAAATCCGAGTCGTCGATCATGTAGAGATCGATGGTCGAGATTGACTGAGGAGGCGGAAAAAAGGAGAATGAATCTGAGCCATCGATCGTGCGGAGATCGATGGTCGGGAGCGAAAGTTGAAAGTCAAACAGAGAAAACGGGAGATGAATTGTGGGCTGTCGATCTGCAGATCAGATCGATGGCAGAGATGCCATTGCCGCTGTACGATAGCCCAGCTATTGCATGTGTATCTCGGTTAACCATCGGACATCTTCGGCGAGCGATAACCGTTGGATGGCCCGCCCCATATCGGACGGTCCATAGCAATTTCGCTGGGCATCCTGGTCCGAATGATAATGTGTGATGGATTGCGGTTATGCACGATGGCTGGCGATTTTGAAAAAGGTACAAGGGATGCGTGTCAAACGTTGTATGGAATCGGAGGCCATCATGAAAAAACCACCCTTGCCCCAACGGCGGTGCGATAGATACCACGTGGTTTTGGGCAATCGACTTATGGGCGATGGGGACCACGGAAAGACGCACTCCGCACCGTCGATCTATAATCAAAACTACGGTGGAGATTGCTTTGAACTTTGGACCAGTGGAGGAATTTATAAAATAAAATAAAACCCAAAGTTTACGAATAAAAAAGGTTTTTATGGTTTTGGACGGGACATATAACAGGGTCCATCTCATATCGCAAGTTCGAACATGGGCTTTTCAATCTACCCATTGCATTTTCTGCGATTTGCGATTTGCGATCGCTCTTTTCAACCAACCCATTGACATTAATACGTGACTTTGGTTTTTAGACCAAAACATTGGAAAAGTGGGTTTTTGGGTTTACAAAGGAAAAATGGATCAGGCATGAGATATTTTACAAGGTTTAAGCACCGAGGTGGGCCCATGCTAAATATGAAAATAACAATGCGATCGGGGGGTTTTAGATAGAAATGTTCAATCGCATCAGAACTTTCGGTGATAGCAAAAAAGACTTGTACACATTGAAAACTTGCGATGCGATTAGCGCTATATGGGTTCTGTGCTTGGCTTTTATGACAAGGGCACATGTAGGGAAGTGGTTAGGACTTAGCCTAAAGGGGCTTAAGTCTATAGTAAAGACTTGTATTTTTTATGAGTTTTTCATAGCTTTCAATGGGATGGGGGGTTTCAGAATAGTTAAAAAATGAGTTTTTAACTATGGAAAGAGGATTTTCATAAATGGAAGAAGAGGATTTATGAAAACTAGGGAGTTTTTATGGAGAAAAAGGGGAGAAAATGAAGGTTTGAGAAGGGGGAAAAAGAAGGTCTTTTTAGCAGTCTTTCACTTAGAATCAACAGAATTTCTAAATGTAAAATGGGAATATCAGTGAAGTTTTGGATAGAGGAAAAAAGGCAGGAGGCCTTCAAGAGTCTTCAAGAGCCAACAATTTTTAGTAATGAAAATTTTTCCTTGAAGGATCAAAAAATATTAGCCACCTTTTGGTATAAAAAATATTATAGGTGGCTAATAGAAGTAATGGGAGAAAAGGAACATAGCAGCAGGACGCTTCAGCAAAGGGGATAGGTCAAGAAAGTGTCATCCATTGGGCTATGGAGTCATGAAAGGAGAATTACTTGCAACAACTAGCCAAGGCTTTCAGAGGGAAAGTCATCTACACTAAAGGATATTTTTTAGATAGATGTTGAATGAAACATTAAGGGAAGAAGGTGAGAGAAGGAAAGACACCTAATTTCTGTCTAAAGATTAGGTCAGAGGTCATTTAACTCCAGACTTGCTTTGACATACTCTAAGGCAACTTGCAAAGAAGGAACAAAGGGACAGCTTATAGATCGGACCAGGGGTCATTTAACTCTAGGTCAGCTTTAGCATTCTCCAAGGGAAAACAGAGAATGAGTTTAACAGAAGAGATCTTAGAAATGCCAGCTGGTCGCACAAGGATCCTAGTGGATAGGGCTAACTCTAATCCCCAGTGTTCCCAAATCTTCCAGCTTAAACCCAACAAGAACATCTAAGAACAGATTCATTTAATTCATACATCAGAGAGCAGGCAATAACATCCACTACACTGGTTAAATTAGATGAAATCAATTCTCAGATACGCATTTAGCAGAAAACATTGAGGGCAAGGAGAGTAGAGACATAGGGTACCTAACAAGGGTAAATCCTATGCCATTTTTCTGATGTAAGCCAGTAGAAAATGAAACAGTATGAAAGTGTAATAAATAATGTTAGAAAAACATCACCAATAGTAATAGACCAGGATCCTGTGAATGTGCTTGATTAATTGATGAAAAACCAGCCACATACACTGAGCTTCAATCGCTGTTACAGTCCAGACTTTCTCCTCCCAGCCTACTACACAAAAAATACTCTGCTACTCCCTCCCAAGATTGTTCTAACAATCAAAATTAATCCCTCTAACAGCAACAGCAACAGCCGAACAACAACCTTTTACAATATGTTCTTGGGGATTCTTATAGGAGAATGAGAATAACACGGGTAGATACAAATTAAATGAGTCTCATTAAGACAGAATGGTGGAGGAGGCCGAGCCCATTCTACTTAATGGCGTTGTGTCATACTCTGCAGACTATTTGGAAGCATCTGTCAGGTCAAGATTGACCTCTGATATGTTCTCTAAGTCCTTATGGCGGTCTGGAACTTTGCGCTGCTTTCTGGAATAAATGAACTGGGTGGAAAATATGCAAGTCCTCCATACCTCATAGCTACTGCCTGACTGTCTTAAATGAGCTTCAGTCAGTGTAATTACTCATTTCAGGGCTCAAGGAGGCATGGAGATTTCTTTTAATAAGGTGTCTTGTCTGGAGAAGAGTACTTGGTTGATATTAAACACAGGTAAGACTTGTTGTGTGCTTAAATCTTCAAACTGTGCCTCGATTCTTTGACCATGGGATTATAATTGTCAATCTTCAATTAACAGGCTTGAATCCCTTCAAAAACCGTCCCTGATGCTTCGCTGGCGGTTTTAATGGCCTCTCTGTGCTATTTGCACAATAAAATAAACCTGTTGTGAACCCGGGCAGTGGTGGCAGAGGAAATGCTTCAGGGGCCTGGGGAGTAGTGGCGGAGTAGTGGAGAAACAATGAAAAGAGGCGGAGGAATGATAGCATAGTGTAAAGCCCAAAGATTTACATTTGGGTGAATTACAAAGGAAAATACGAAAAAGCAATGGACGGAGCCGTTGGATGCGGGACCTGGCCAGGGTGGAGGGCGATAGATCAAGACCGTCGGATCTTATGTGAGATCGATGACGGAGATGGGTTCGGGGGAATCGCAATCACAAATCGTAATCGGGAGATGGATCGGAGTGGAGCGATCAACACAAAATTTGCAATGCGATTGGGGAAATCCCTTTGTAAAAAAAAATATGACGATTTTACATTTTACAAAGGGAAAAAACTTTATTGTATGAACCGAAGGGGGTTAAGTTGTGGGGCCTGAGGGGTCAAATCGCAAATCGCAAATTGCAATTGGGGTGGAGGGGTAATCGCAACATGGAGCAAAGAGCTGCGATGTGATCGGGCGGATCGGAGGTTGGAGCGATCAGAGGAGGAGGAAAGGACTTGCGATAACACGATCGGGTGATGGTGCGATCGAGTCGCAATTGTAGAATATCGCGATGCGATCAATCAGAGGGAGGACGCGATCGGAGGATTGTGCGATGGGAAGATCGGCAGGGGATGTGATCAAAGAGGTATGTGATCGATCAATCACATCGCAAATATTCGTGACGCAATCGATCGCATCACAAATATTTGAGATGAGTGATTGGCGCATTTAACATAACATATGCGATTGTGATATTGCGATTTAAACAGCGGCAGGGAGGTTGCGAGAAAAGGGGATTAGGCCTTAATATAAAGTTGGAAAGTGGGTTTTAACCCCATTTTAATGCATTTCAAGGCCTATAAAGGGTAACGATAAGGGGATAAGGGGTGAATTAACCAAACAAGGGGCATGGGTAGAATTTGGAAGGAAAAAGGAAAATAGAAGGGGAGGGAAAAAGGATGAAAACAAAGGCTTAGAGGGAGTGAAATAAGAGGGAAAAGGAGGCCTTTGGGAATTTCTTCACAAACAGAGAGGCTTTATAATGGGAATCAGCAGAGGGAACTTTATCAAAGGACAAAAGGCGCAAGGAGGCTTCAAGGATGATGTGTTTCAGGGGAAATGCATTCCTTGAAGGCTCAACAACATTTTAGCCCCCTTTTTGCTTGTCAAAAAATTTAAGGGGGGCTAACACAAGGCAAGTCACTTTTTTTCCAAGCTTAAAATGCTTGACAATCATTAACTAGCCCACAATAATCGTTTACAACATTATAATTCACCTCGGGAATATCCTGCATAAAACTGCCCAAGTGATGCCGGGTCACTCGGGTCGGCACTACAAATTATTTTAGACCTCCCCGCAAGCTCTCCGTGTGTCCAATCCACTCCCCAGCTATGTGGTTAGCTCTGTCCCATCAATACGCACCTACTTCAACTTTCGGCACTCAATTCTAACTCACAATGCCTTCAAAACGACCTCTGAACTCAAGCTCAAATCATGCAGACACCCTGCCCGACCCAACCTTGCACGGCGGATGCCTTGCGGAGAATTTCCGCACACCCTGCACGTCTGTCGCATGACTTGACCTCTGTGCTGCCCAACTCAACCTGTCGTGTGGTGCGGATGCCCTACAGAGGAATTCTGCACGCCTTGCACATCAACAACCTGACTCGACCCGCGCTTGCCCTGCATTCACCTTCGCCGTGTTTTCTTCACCAACGAGCTGTTGGCTTAGCTCATGGTGCTCCAATGCACTCGCACTCAGATTCTTTCTTAATCTTTGGTTGGATGACTTCTCCATAATCCACACGCCATATTAATATGCATATCATGTGTTAGTATGAATCCTTTGTCGAAGTGTACGAAAAAAGACCACTTTAGCTACGCATAACTAATAGCCCTAACATCAAATATGGCTGCCAATATCTTCAGATCTGCAGTTAGTTGATCAAGACAAGAGCTGCAAAAACCAGAGCTATGCATAGAAAGACATTAAGCAGTAAAAAGAAGGTTTTGCTCCATGTATCCAATAGACAAGACAAGAACAAATTTTGAAAGAATTTTTTGTATTAAGGGCACCTGGGAGGAAAACAATAAGATGTTTCCAATTCTCCTCAATGGGATGGGTTCTTGGAAGTCCTCAGCACTTCAGATCTAGCATTTCTCTCTCCTGTTGGTGTAGAAAACCCAGACAAAGATAGAGCTCAAAGGGAGCTCACACAGCAAATAATGGAGAATATGACAATGATAATGGCTCAAAGTCAGACCAAGAGTTTAGATCCAGAGTGATCTAATAGGCAACAAAAGGTGAAGAATGGTAGGAAAAAACCTCCTATTTATAACAAAATATTGGGTCATTCTAGATCTTGGTGCATGATTAAAATAATGTTAACCAAATCTAGATCCACCTTTTATGGAATATTTTATTATATTTGTTGGAGGGAAAAAGTATTTGACTTGGTTCAAATCCCTTTATTTGTCAATAATAAATAAATAAATGATTTATTTATCTTTTTAAGGAAGTGGTTGAAGGATAATCAAATAAATAATGATTTATTTAATTATTTGTGGATGATTTGGTCATATTTAACAAGGAATAATATCTAAATAAGATTTAAATAACTATTCCTAGAAAATAATAAGATAAATAAAGGTTTATCTAATTAATTTCTTTTGTTTTGGGTTAAACATGACTAGGAATAATAATTAAATTATGGTTTAATTAATTATTCCATGAGGAAAATCAAACAAATATAGGTTTGTTTAATATTTCCTTTTGGGGTTTCCTGTTTAGACCATAAACAAACTAATAAATGTGGTTTATTAAGTTATTTTACATAGTGAAAGCAATTTTACTTAGGGTAAAATTGGTCTTACATGGTGTACTTGGGTCCATCTAATGATAATAGGTTAGATGACCAAAAAATGGTGTAACAGATTGCCCCCCAGTGTGCGAGTGTCAGGAGCAAATCGTACGACTGAAGTATGTTGTAAGAACTCAATCACTAGACAACAAAAGGGAATTCAAAGAGAGAAAGGTGAGGTAGATAGTGTGCTGAAGGACTAGACCCTGAGGAGACGAGACTCGCAGGTGCAACAAGTCTATTTTTATGAGAGGGTACCTGTGCTGAAGGCGGCGGGGGAGGCATACCTATGCCCGCCGAGACAAAGTACAAAAGAATAGTGTGTCCAGTAAACAAGGGACCGAACCATAAAGTACAGCCAGCAGAAACATGAGCCAGATAAAAATACAATGAGGGATCCCACATACATGCTGTGCCTGGGATAACAGCCAGGACTTATACAATAATATCTGAGTACATGAGATACAAATACAACCCAAATGCCCCCTATAAGCGGGGAAGGGCTCACAAAATCTGACTGATACATGAAAATCAAAGAGGCGCTGCAAGCGGCTAAGGCCGACATCATCAAATATATGGAGCTGCATCGAGGGTTGCAATGAAGAGGTCATCCGGGCATGTGGGGGGCTACCTACAGGGCCACCCCCTCATGAGGGCTGAGACATCTCACACACACCCAGGAATCACCAAGAGCTGCTGCTGCATCACTGAACCATCAAGTATACGGATCTCGATCATGCTGAAAGGAGATGGAGTGGAGAAACAATCAAGTCAAAGGGAAATGAGAGATCCCTTTGCCTGATCCGAGGCACCGAACAAGAGTGGAAGCTGGAACCAAGGTACACCGCCCTCTAGACCTGTCTTCTGGAATGAAGGAGCTGATGTTGACAGAAGGAGGTCCGCCATAGGTGAGGCAATGAGAGATCCTCAACTAAGGCACGAGAGAAAATAGTAGAGCGACGGACAGACTAATACCAATGATGATGGTGGAATGGAGGGGACTGAGTAGCAAATGAATGACTTCCCTTACTAGAGCATAAAGGGCATGAATGACATGGCAGCGACTGACACAATATCATCAGGGATAAGGAACAGTGGGACTGAAGGCCATAATGTGCGACACAAGAGAGAAACCAAGCAATGAGGGATGGAGGACTATAGCGGGGTACAAAGGGACTCGGGATAGACTCCATGAATGCGATGATGACTCCACTTGGATGCTCTAAACAAGGGCGACTCGATGGTGCTGCCACACAGTAGAGGTCCAATGGGGGACCATGAAAACATGAGTACAAGATGGTAACTCACGACGAAAATCAACACGAACAAAGACAAGTAAGGAGGCAAAGTGGTGCCCCAAGTACAAGTGTTGTAAGTGAAGAAATGCGATTTTAATGAGAGGAGAAGTGACCCGTCTTGGACAAAATGTGTCCTGGTGAAGTATCAAATAAAAAAAACGAAAAAGATGTTGGCTATCTAAAAGAAAATAAAACATGCATTTCAGAAGGGAAATGCTAAGGGTAGCATTTCTTAAGATAGAGTGCATTACGAGGATTAGGAAGGGGATTGCCTTCGAAATCCTCTAAGAGGTATGCCCCCTTACTGAGATCCTTACTGATGATGTAAGGGGCTAGCCATAATGAGTCGAACTTCCCATGACCAAGGACATCATGGGCCTAGTCATAAACTAGAACAAGGTCACCTTCGTGAAAAGTACGAGGCTGGACTTTTCTGTCATACTGAGCTTTGGTGCATTTCTTGGCCACTTCCATGGTTTGTAAGGCAACACGACAATCTTCGGAGGCGCGCTCAAGCATGATAAGTCATTGTTCTAGAGGTTGGGTGTCAGGGAGAAGTTCAACGGCCAGATGCAGGGAAGGAATTTCACACTCGATCGGTAAGACTGCCTCCTCTCCAAAAACGAGGTGGAAAGGAGTAAACCTAGTGGTGGTTTTAATAGAAGTTCGATAGGCCCATAAAGCAGGGAAGAGCATAAGATGCCAGTTGATTTTGTGCTTATTCACCGTTCGTTGAAGCATAGTCTTGAGGATTTTGTTGACTGCTTCAACTTTGCCATTACCTTGGGGGTAATAGGAGGAGGAATATGGGTGCTCAAAACCCAACAGTGAGGATAGCTCACGCCATATCTCATCTTCAAAATGAAGGCTGTGGTCGAAGACCAGTTGTTTCAGAACCCCAAATCGAGTGATAACGTGGTTAAAGAAAAAGAAGGCTGCGGTAGCTGCCGTGTTGTTAAATGTTGGCATAGCCTCGGCCCATTTTGTGAAATAGTCGACTGCCACGATGATATATTTATGGTTACCAGCGGATGGCGGGTGACACTCCATAAAGTCGATGGCCCATTTACAAAAGGGACCAATTGAGACGACCAGATGGAGGGGAGCTCGTGCCTTAGGGGAGAAATGTTGGCAATTGTAACAGTGTTTGACTGCTTCAATGCAATCACTGAAGAGGGAAGACTAGAAGTACCCAGCGCGCATGACTTTTTGGGCAGTAGCAAGACCGGAGAGTTGGCCACCGCAAGTGCCGCTATGGTAGGCATTGAGGACTTGTTCAGCTTCGTTGTGCGTGAGACAACGATGAAGGACAGTATCTATACCGCGATGATAGAGGTCGTCACCGATAAGAAGGTAGCGAGGAGCCTGGTGTCGGATACGTCGTCGAGCGTCACGATCAAGCTGAAGAGAGAAATTTTGGGTTCGCAAGTAAGTGAGGATATCGCTGTACCAAGGATCATCCGAAGTAATGGAGAATAAGTGCTCATCAGGGAAATCATCATTAACTGGAGGATCTTGTGTTCCGGTAGGTAATTCAGAAATGAGTTCAGCAAGGGCTAAACCTTTCTTACTTTTTGGTGTGACAAATTCGAGGTCGAATTCTTGAAGGATGATGACCCAACGAGCGTACTTCCCAGTGAGGATGCGGCGACTCAATAGGAAAGCCATGGGGTTGGAATTAGTCACAACCTTGGTGGAACGCATGAGGATGTAATGACGAAGTTTTTGGACTGAGAACACAACAGCCAGTGCTAGTTTTTCTTCATGTGAGTAGGAAACAGGAGGCCCTACTAGGTTCTTACTGACGTAGTATATCACATGCTTGATACCATTTTCATCTTCCTGGATATGGACTCCAGCGACCAAATAGGTGGAAGCGGAGATGTACAGGATGAAGTCCCTATCAAAGTCGGGAAGGCGGATCAAGGGAGCGGATGTGAGAGCCTGCTTGAGGGCATCGAAAGACTCATGATCATAGGTATCCCAAAAAAATGGGATATTGGATCAGAGGAGTCTAAGGAACCCATGTGCGGTGGTGGCATAGTCAGGGACGAACCGACGAAGAAAATTAGCTTTGCCTTGGAGAATTTGGAGCTGGCGTAGGGTAGGTGGAATGGGAAGTTCAAGAATGGATTGAACTTTCAAAGGGTCAAGAGTGATACCATCCTTAGACACTATGAAGCCTAAGAGACGGTCGGTGGGAACGCAAAAGACGCATTTCAATGGGTTAAGGCGGATATTATACTTGCGACATCGAAGAAAGACGGTACACAGATCGTGGAGGTGCTGCACCCGATGCTTAGAACGCGCAGTGAGGTCGTCTAAATAAGAAAGGATAATGTGAGCTAAGTCATGGAAAAAATAAGACATGGCCCGTTGAAAAGTGGCGCCGGCGTTTTTAAGGTTGAATGGCATGACACGGTAAGCAAAATTTCCCCACGGACTGATGAACGCAATTTTAAGTTGGTCAGCAGGACGGATAATGATTTGGTTGTATCTGGAGAAACCATCCATAAAGGATAGAACCTCATGCCCCACACACTCGTCAATGATTTGGTCGATAAATGGTGTGGGGAAGTTGTCTTTGGGACAAGCTTTGTTCAAGTCGCGAAAGTCCGTGCAGACACGGATGGTGCCTTGTTTCTTGAGGACGGGAACTAGGTTGGACACCCAAGTGGTGTATTCAATAGGATAAATGAAACTAGCCTGCTTGAGCTTATCGATTTCGGCTTTGATAGCATCACGTCTGGAAGGATTAATGGGTCTCAACTTTTGTCGGACTGGGTTGGCATCGGTCCACGTGTCGATATGATGCTCGACGATGGTGGGATTGAGCCCAAGAATTTCAGAGTAGGACCAGGCAAAAATATCGCAGAATTCTTTGAAAAGCTTAGTGTAAGCTTCAATTTCTTCCGGGGTGCATTGGGCGCCCAAGGTGATATATTCTTCGATTCCTGGTTTGACCGAAATGTCAATTTTAATGGTAGGAGAGATGTTGGCCATGTTTCCTTCTTTGAAAGCATCAGGTGCAGGGATGGGATTTTTGAACCAATCAACTGCATTGGGAATGAAATATTTGGTTTCCACAGCATATTGGTCATGGGATTTCTGTGGGAGGAAGTATGCGCGATGGTGCATATCATCCCACGGAAAGTCAGGGTTGGTCATGGCTTCCATAATGTCTTCATCGGACTGGAAGATGGGAAGACTGGAGGAAGGAGGATCACCCGATGATGTAGTGATGTGTGACTGGTCATCTTGCAGAGAAGGGCTCACATGCGCAACGTCAACAAATCCAAGGACGACTGAGGGGGAACCGAGAGTCTCTGCAAGTCGAAGGTTAGGTGAATTATCTCTCAAGGATGACGATAGGTACAAAATGGTGATCGAAGGCTCTGTTCGTTCGATAGCGGGAGGAGGAATGTGAATAGGAGTAGGAATATCCTCAGGTCCTATCGAAGTAGAACTCGCAGACAAGTGAGAAGGTATCTTGTCGTGCGTAGCCTTGAATTGGCGGTACGTGTCTAAGGAGGAATGATACTCGTCAAGGCGGGGACAGAGGTGGGTGTAATGGCCATGGAAATCGCACAAAGCACAAGGGTGATTTGTGTGCAAGGTTTTGAGTTTCGGGATAGAATCCGGGATAGTGACGTATACTTCAGGGATATCAGAGTCGAGAAACGTCTCGTTGACCAGGATCTTGAGGTGCGGCAATTTAGGACATGTATGGGTGGCATGGCCGACAATATCGCATAAAGCGCACTGGATAGCGTGCTTTGGTGGTTGAGGAGGGGTAGGGTTTGTCGGGGCGGCTTGGTCCTGATTAGTTGCCCCCTTGCGAGCTTTTCCTTTCTTTCCTGGGGCTGTCACCACAGGGGCAGGGTCCTAGGGAGGTGCGGGGGGCCTGGTGTTAACGGAGGAAGCGAGGGGGACCGGTTGAACTGGTGTCAAAGAAAGGTAGGGTTTGGGGTGACCAGGTGGGGTAGCGACTGGAGGGTCAAGGTACCAGATGGGTAGACCCAGGGTCAGGTTAGGGAGAGAGAGGGTGGCCATGACGGGGACCATATAGACTCCAGGAGGGGGAGCCAGGAAAGGTATCTGACCAGCGGGATAATGACCAAGAGGGATGGCTCCGAGATGGTTAACGCCTGGGGGAACCGATCCAGGGGGATAAAGGGGTTTAGGGATACCAGTTGTAGGAGAAGAGCCAGAAGGAGGAGGTCCGGGTGGCGGAGATGAAGGGCTAGGAGCGGGCTGCGGTGGGCGAGGTTGCGTCTGAGGTTTCTGACTAGCCAAGGCGGGTTGCTTAAGGGTAGCCTGAGACGATTGCATCATGCAAACATTTGATAAGCTGGGATCAGAGAGAGGAGGAGGAGGGAGACCATGAAAAGTTCCAAGCAGGGAGGAATCTTTGTAGATGCCGGGGGAGACACTGGTCAAGGAATCGACGGTTTTCTTATTGGCTACAGAAGAGATGGTCATCTCTGGGGAGGTCTGAGACGGTGGCTCATGGTAAGTCAACTGGTCGATGGTGACTATCTTTCCATTGTGAGGAAAAGACATCTTGCGAAAAGCCGCGGATGGGATAGCAGACATGGCATAGGTGTAGCTTCGCCCCAATAGAATGTTGTAGTCTATCAGGGCATCGATGACTTCGACGTCAATGCAAACGGTCTTACCGGCAAGGGTGATAGGACAATTGCGAAAAAGGCCAATGGGTTGGGACGCGTGGCCATCCCACGCTCAAAGGGTGATCGTGGAAGGGGCCAACTCAGGAGATACGAGTTGCTTCCAAACCGAAGTGGACATCACATAGGTGGATGCCCCCTCATTAGTTATACACTGAGAAACATTGGCATTCTGGATTTTGACTGGGATCTGGAAGGCGACGGAAGAAGGAAGAGGGGGATGGTCTGATTGATGGGTGTCGAAAACAATCATTTGGTGATCAGCAGGATCTACAATGCCCATGGCAGATAGCAGAGCCTTCTTTTGGGAAGGGCATGACTGGAGGAGTTCCAACGTGGAAATGGCAGCAGGAGATTGCGCCAAATCATCTACTATGCTATATGAATGAGCAGCTCGACCAGAAGCAGCATTTCGACGTAACGGTCCTTTAGGAATCCTGGTATGGACCTCAACTTTGGGTTGAGGGATATGTAAGGGACCATTGGATGTCGAAAGAGGCTCTGTAGAACCGGAAGAAGGGGACTTGGGGGCAGACTGAGCGGGAGGCTTGGGGTACTGGTGAGACCGAGTTTGAAGGTGAAGGTTGACGGTTGTGGAAGGATCAGAGTTCATCATGAGGATTTGGTAATCGGAGGAACTAGAAAGGGAAGGTGGAGTGGTGACCTATCCGTCAGGTGGTTGGGTAGCCATGAATCCTTGCTGAGGGAAAGGATTAGTAAACACAGCTGGTTGAGCAGTGGCCACATTAGGGGGAGCATGAGGGGAGGCATGTTGTCCTCGCAATGTGGCTTGAGACTCCCACATCTGCCGCATCTATGGTAAGAGGGGACAATCATGGGTGTAATGACCATAAACACTGCAACACGAACAAGGCTTATTTTTGCGAAGAGGCCTGTCCGGCTTGGGCTGAGTGCCCTGTTGCTGGTTAGCAGTGTTAGGGTCAAGACCTTGAGGATTGGGTCCACGAGTACCAGGGGCAGATTGGTGTGGATTTCCTTTCAGCCGTCTTTGAGAAGAAGAGGGATTAGTCGCGCCCTGCTGTAAAAATACTTGCCCTGGAGGGGGTTGTAGGTGCTATTGCAAGGTTGGAGGAGGCAAGGGAGGTGGAAGCGCATATTTTGGAGGAGCTGGCGCACCAGGCTGTGGATAAGGGTAATGGTTAGGTTGGGCAACATTGAGGTAAGCAGGAGGTTGAGAAAAAGGATGAGGCATGCCGTATCCTTGATACATGCTACCTGGAGCGGGAAAAGTGCTAGAGGTGCTGGCCCCTCCCTGAGGGAGACCATAGCCCATAGGAGGTTGAGCATACGGATGAGAAAGGGCTCCAACGATACCATCGGCGGAATGAGATGCCCCCGGGGCGTTAGCGCCTTTGAGCTTGGGGAGGTCAGGAAGGACGGTATAAACATAACCAGACTGAGCGTAGATCAGGTCATACTTTAAGGCTATCTGGAGGGCGGCTTCTTTGGTTTGAGGGAAATGGGAGGCGACATCTTTGCCGATGGGAGCTAAGAGAGTGCGAAGGAACTAGTCCATATAAACCCGATCTTTGAAGGGGGGGGCTCGACATAAGCTCCATATTCTTCGCCATTCCTGAACATGGGTAGAAAGGCGGGTCGAAGAGGTTTGCTTAAAGGAAGTCAAGAGCTCCGTACCAGTATCGTATCGGAGAGGGCGCTGGAAAAAAGATAAAAAGGCTTGGGCAATGGTCGCAAAGGTGGTATGGGAAGAGGTGGTTTGGTCAACATACCATTTGGAAGCTTCGCTGGTAAGCGTGCGTTGGAACAACCGAAGACAGATGGAATCATCGGTAATGGAATTGGAGGAACACCACATGTGGAAAGATCGGACATGGTTGGTTGGATCTTCTCCAGCAAGGCCTTCGAACTTAGGGATGTTAGAGGGGAGCTTGGTTGGCATAGCAGGCCAACCAACATCGTGGCGGATAGGGTCGTTGATCAACTGATTGAAATCGGGGAGGCTGAGGCCTACGATGTACGGTAGCAAGGGTGCGGCTGAGGTAGTTCCTGTGGCGGTTCTACTAGTAGCAATTCCGGCATTAGGGCTGGGATTACCGCTAGCATTAGGCCCTGGACCAGACATAGTGAAGGTGACAGGGGGAGAACCAGAAGTAAAAGGAGAACCCAATGAATCAAAAGATGAGTCGAAGTGCGGACTCGGAGGAGGATTAGCTCGAAGACGGTGGGACGGAGCAGGTCGATCGACCGGAAACTGAGGGTGAAGGCCAAGAAGTCTCTGAGAAGCATGCCTTGGGGGCACAATGGTGACAACACAAAAACGACACGAGGGGAAGAAGAACGACCAACAAAGGCAGGGAGGTGCAGAATCAAGTGATTACAATGTCGAAACAAGGGCAAAAAGGTGCAGTGTCAATTGATTTTAAAGTCTTTGCCTGGCGGTGTAAACCAGGTTCTTCTTCGCTTAGGGTGAGTGTGTGGCGTGCGTTAATTTTAATTTTTAAATCCTTTTCGTTTTGAGAGAAAAAAAGTGTGCTGCGTAACTGAAAATAATGCTGCAAAAATAGTATATAATGCTGAAAGAACAAGAAAATTAATAGCTACTAGTGCATCGATTGAACCCAAGAAGGCGGGTCTCTCAAAACTAATATAAAAGAGGGAAAAAATCTATTCAAAACACACTAAAAAGAGGCCAATAGATCTAGGGTCGAAAGGGACAGGGATCTAAAGGAGAAAGCTACTGAAAAGAGGTGCAGATCACAGCCAAGAGGCAGAGGCAAGGTGGCTGGAAAAAAAGGAGGAAATTAGCAAAAAGGGGAAAGGACAGGGAGAGGGTCCTAAAGGGAGGTCCAAAAAAACTACAAGAGGTGATTTGAAAGGAAGAAGAGCTGATTTAAAGGGATCTGAGGATGAGGTATCAGATCGGAAAAAGGGAAGGCTGGAACTCTGAAAAAAAACAGACACCTGAAACAGCTAAAACTCTTCCACCAAAAGTGGAGGGTACTGAAGCCCTAGGGGGCTAGGTTCCCACTTAGATGAGCAAAACAGATCAGAAACAGGTCCAAACGGGCGGAGACAGAGACAGAGGCTGGAAAACCCTTACGGAAACCCGACCGCCAGAAAAAATTGCGAAAACCATGAGAAAAGAGGAAGTACGGGCAGGTTGGAGACCTGTTTTCCTATTCAGGTCGCAGAAAAGGGGCTGAAAAGTGTGACCTGGAGTCCAGGTTTCATTTTTTGGGCTGAAAAGTGCAACCTCCAACTCCAGTTGTCTCGGCGGCAGATTTGCGGAAAAGTTGTCGTCTCAGTTGTGGCTGATGTATGTCACCTGCGAAATAGGGCCAGAAACACGCAGAAGTTAGAAATTTTAATGTTTTAGGGTTTTATAGGTGAAAAAAAACATGAAAATAGGAAAAACAAAAAGCTGAAAAGAAACCCTAGGGTCTGAAGTAGCTGGATATGCAGGAATATGAAAAACGACAGCGGTCGTAATTGAAAACCCGTGTGGAGTCGCCAATTGTTAGTATGAATCCTTTGTCGATGTGTATGAAAAAAGACCACTTTAGCTACGCATAACTAATAGCCCTAACATCAAAAGTGGCTGCCAATATCTTCAGATCTGCAGTTAGTTGATCAAGACAAGAGCTGCAAAAAACCATATCTATGCATAGAAAGACATTAAGCAGTAAAAATAAGGGTTTTCTCCATATATCCAATAAACAAGACAAGAACAATTTTTGAAAGAATTTTTTGTATTAAGGGCACCTGGGAGGAAAACAAGAAGATGTTTCCAATTCTTCTCAATGGGATGGGTTCTTGGAAGTCCTCAGCACTTCAGATCTAGCATTTCTCTCTCCTGTTGGTGTAGAAAACCCAGACAAAGATAGAACTCAAAGGGAGCTCACACAGCAAATAATGGAGAATATGACAATGATAATGGCTCAAAGTCAGACCAAGAGTTTAGATCCAGAGTGATCTAATAGGCAACAAAAGGTGAAGAATGGTAGGAAAAACCCTCCTATTTATAACAAAATATTGGGTCATTCTAGATCTTGGTGCATGACTAAAATAATGTTAACCAAATCTAGATCCACCTTTTATGGAATATTTTATTATATTTGTTGGAGGGAAAAAGTATTTGACTTGGGTCAAATCCCTTTATTTGTCAATAATAAATAAATAAATGATTTATTTAATTATTTGTGGATGATTTGGTCATATTTAACAAGGAATAATATCTAAATAAGATTTAAATAATTATTCCTAGAAAATAATAAGATAAATAAAGGTTTATCTAATTAATTTTTTTGTTTTGGGTTAAAAATGACTAGGAATAATAATTAAATTATGGTTTAATTAATTATTCCATGAGGAAAATCAAACAAATATAGGTTTGTTTAATATTTCCTTTTGGGGTTTCCTGTTTAGACCATAAACAACCTAATAAATGTGGTTTGTTAAGTTATTTTACATAGTGAAAGCAATTTTACTTAGGGTAAAATTGGTCTTACATGGTGTACTTGGGTCCATCTAATGATAATAGGTTAGATGACCAAAAAATGGTGTAACATCATGTGTGTCGTGGGTCACTCGATGGAGTCGAGCCAACCCCCATCGTTCAGCTGTCTGCCCACTCGTGTAGCGTCGGCCGCTCAACTCGTGCGTCGGTTTTATGACTCCGGCTACAGTGTGACGTTTTGCCTATAATGTCGCTTTTTCCAACACCACCACCGGCTATGTGCGACGCGCCCTGTTAGCCACCTATAAAATTGTTATAGCAAAAGGTGGCTAAGACTTTTTGAGTCTTCAAGGAACAAATTTTATTACTAAAAATTGTTGTCTCTTGAAGCCCTCATGCCTTTGTCCAAAATCTTCATATGTTGTTTCCATTTTATACTCAGAAATTCTGCTGATTTCATGAGAAAAGACTGCTGAGAAACCATCATTTTCCCCCTTCTCCCACTCAAAACTAACCTTCATTTTCTCCCCTTTTTCTCCATAAATCTGCTTTTTTTTTCATGATTCCTCTTCTTCCCTTCATGAAAATTATTTTACAAGGTTAAAAACTCACTTTTTAGCCTTACCGAAACCCCCAAATCCATTGAAAACTCTGAAAAATTCGTAAAAAACAAAGTTTTTTACTAAAGGACTTAAGCCCCTTGGGCTAAGTTTTAAACCACTTCCCCTCAACATGCCCACACCCTGGAACCAAGCACTAACCCTGATCAATGCTTATCACATCGGAAATATTCAAGTACGCAAGTCTTTTGCCATGTTCCAAAAGCTCCGATGCGATTAGCCTTTGTATTTAAAAACCCTTGATCTTATTACCATTCCATATAACCATATATCCCACATCCAACGCTTAAATCATTGTATAAACCATTCACGATCACCTTTTTCTTTTGTAAAAACATAAAAACCATTTATCTAAACTTTTGATCTAATGAGCCAAAGTCACGTGTTAATATAAATGGTTAGATTAAAAAGACCTGATCGCGCAATGGCATCAGGGAAATTCCAAATGGGTTGATTGAAAGACCACATCAAAATTCCGATGTGATTAGGTCTCATATATGTAAACCCCACCCCATTTTCTTTCATTCCATACAACCTACACCCTGGGACCAAGTGTTGAAGTCCCGAAGCGCTGAATTGCACCACAACTTTCAAAATGGTTAGATTAAAAAGACCGGGCCCAAAGCTCCAATTGCGATTGGCCTTTGTTGTATAAAGCCCCAGGCCCATTGTATTCCATACATCCAGCGGCCCCTCAATCGGGCGCCAGTCACTTCATATATATATATTCTCTGCCCCGATCCACTAAAACCTTGGTTTTATTAACAATTTGTGGGTTTTTCATAAAGTATAAGGGTTTCCGCTAGTGCAAACTTGAAAAGATATTGACCGTTGATCTAATCCTTAGATCAACGGCCCACACAAACTCGCATCGCAACATTTCATCGGTCATGTTTATTTTCCACCCCCGATCACCGATCCCCGATTGATTTTCCGCCGTTCATCTCTTCTCTGCCTTCCGAGATCCAACGGTCCTCATTCCCTCCAATCACAAGTCTTACCTCCACTTCAAACCCCTGCGATTCACTCTCTGTTGTCGATCTGATCTGCATATCGATGGCCACCACTTAATTGCATCGGAGTTTTTCATCGCTGCGTTATATTTCTTCCCCCGATCTGCCTTTCCCCCGATTATTTCTCCACTGTTGATCTAATCTTTAGATCGATGGTCTGTGCCACATTGCATCGCAACTTTCAATCGATGCATTTGCCTGCCACCCCCGATTACGATCCCCCGATTGTGATCCTCCGATTGGATCTAGACCATCCACGTGTCCAAATCGGACGGTCCAAAATCACTTCGTCTTATTCTTCTCCCCGCTTTCCTTTTTGCCTCTTCTACGCAGATCTCCACCATTGGATGCTTCCATCCAATGGCTACGCTCCTCCCCCACCTTCTGAAGTAGTTTTTCCCCAAATACGCAGGATTTCATAATCTTTTGTTTTTTTTGCAGGTTTCGAAGGTTTTTTCCCATACTATGAAGGAAAAGAAAGCCGAGGGTGATGATCCTCTGGCCTTTTGGTTATCAAAGGGAAAGGGAATAAAAGGACTCCACTCTACGTTTCGTCGATGTTCCATGGGCATTGATGCCATACGAGCCTTGTGCGGCCTGCACATTAATAGGACACTGTGATTTTTAAATCACAATTAAAAGAGTATCAGCATTGAAGGAAAAAGTGCAGCAGAAACAAAAGATTGAAGACAGATTTGGGAATTACGGCTAATAATGATTATCAAAAGCCTAATTCCTAGGATTAAAACACAATTGAAGGAACATCATAAGTATTTAAGAGACAGATAGGCCTCCACTGCTAAAAATTGAGGCGAATTGATTCCTCAGCTACCATAAGTGCCACCTGTGCCTCAAAGCATTCAAAACAGAGGCCAAAGTTATTGAGTAGAATCATATGTTCGTCTCGATGCAGCTAGAGAGTTACTTATGTAAGCAACTTAATGCAAAAAATATCTGCAGAATTACTCCAAACATGACAAAGAGCCTTAAAGTCAATAAAATCTCCCATCGAGCTTAATCTTAAATGAAAAATAGTTAATACAGACAGACCACCTGTAAACTTCTCCATCGAGCCCCTCAAAGGTCGAGAAGTCATTTAATCTGTATTAATCGTCCTAAGAGATATTTTATCATATCTCATGTTAGTATGAATCCTTTGTCGAAGTGTACGAAAAAGGACCACTTTAGCTACGCATAACTAATAGCCTTAACAACAAAAGTGGCTGCCAATATCTTTAGATCTGCGGTTAGTTAGACATAAAAGAGCTGCAAAAAACTAGATCTATGCATGGAAAGACATTAAGCAGAAAAAATAAGGGTTTGCTCCATATACCAATGGACGAGACAAGAACAATTTTTGAAAGAATTTTTATATTAATGGGGCACCTGGGAGGAAAACAAGAAGGTGTATCCAATTCTCCTCAGTGGGATGGGTTCTTGGAAGTCCTCAACACTTTAGATCTAAGATTTCTCTCTCTTGTTGGTGTAGAAAACCCACACAAAGAATGGAACTCAAAGGGAGCTCACATAGCAAATGGCAGAAAATGGTGACCAAGTGTATAGATCCAGAGTGATCTAATAGGCAACAAAAGGTGAAGAATGGTAGGAAAAACCCTCCTATTTATAACAAAATATTGGGTCATTCTAGATCTTGGTGCATAGGTTAACCAGATCTAGATCCACTTTTTATGGAATATTTTATTATATTTGTTGGAGGGAAAAGGTATTTGACTTGGGTCAAATCCCTTAATTTGTCAAAATAAATAAATAAATGATTTATTTATCTTTTTAAGGAAGCGGTTAGAAGATAATCAAATAAATAATGATTTATTTAATTATTTAAGGAAGTGGTTCAAAGATAATTAAATAAATAATGATTTATTTAATTATTTGTGGGTGATTTGGTCATATTTAACAAGGAATATTATCTAAATAAGATTTAAATAATTATTCCTAGAAAATAATAAGATAAATAAAGGTTTATCTAATTAATTTCTTTGATTTTGGGTTAAACATGACTGGGAAAAATAATTAAATTATGGTTTAATTAATTATTCCATGAGGAAAATCAAACAAATATGGGTTTGTTTAATATTTCCTTTTGGGGTTTCCTGTTTTAACATAGTGAAAGCAGTTTTACTTAAGGTAAAACTGGTCTTACATGGTGTACTTGGGTCCATCTAATGATAATAGGTTAGATGACCAAAAAATGGTGTAACAGATTGCCCCCCAGCGTGCGAGTGTCAGGAGCAAATCGTATGACCGAAGTACGTTGTAAGAACACAATCAATAGACAACAAAAGGGATGTCAGAGAGAGAAATGTGAGGTAGATAGTGTGCTGAAGGACTAGACCCTGAGGAGACGAGACTCGCAGGTGCAACAAGTATCTTTTTATGAGAGGGTACCTGTGCTGAAGGCGGCGGGGGAGGCATACCTATGCCCGCCGAGACAAAGTACAAAAGAATAGTGTGTCCAGTAAACAAGGGACCGAACCATAAAGTATAGCTGGCATAATCGGGAGCCAGATAAAAATACAATGAGGAATCCCACATACATGCTGTGCCTGGGATAACAGCCAGGACTTGTACAATAATATCTGAGTACATGAGATACAAATACAACCCAAATGCCCCCTGTAAATGGGAAGGGCTCACAAAATCTGACTGATACATTCAAATCAAAGAGGCGCTGCAAGTGGCGAAGGCCAACACCGTCAAATATCTGGAGCTACATCGAAGGCTGCAAAGAGGAGGTCATCCAGGAATGTGGGGGGCTACCTGCAGGGCCACCCCCTCATGAGGGTTGAGACATCTCACACACACCCGGGAATCATCAAGAGCTGCTGCTGTATCACTGAACCATCAAGTATACGGATCTCGGTCATGCAGGAAGGAGCTGGCATGGAGAAACAACTAAGTCAAAGGAAAATGAGAGATCCCTTTGCCTGATCTGAGGCACCGAACAAGAGTGGAAGCTGGAACCAAGGTACACCGCCCTCTAGACCCGACTTCTGGAATGAATGAGCTGATGTTGACAGAAGAAGGTCCGCCATAGGTGAGGCAATGGGAGATCCTCAACTAAGGCACGAGAGAAAATAGTAGAGCGACGGACAGACTGACACAAATGATGATGGTGAAATGGAAGGGACTGAGTAGCAAATGGATGACTTCCCTTGGTAGAGCATAAAGGGCATAAATGACCTGGCAGTGACTGACGAAATATCATAAGGGATAGGGGACAGTGGGACTGAAGGCTATAATGTGCGACACAAGAGAGAGACCAAGCAATGAATGGTGGAGGGCTATAGCGGGGTACAAAGGGACTCAGGATAGACTCCATGAATGCGATGATGACTCAACTTGGATGCTCTAAACAAGGGCGACTTGATGTTGCTACCACACAGTAAAGGCCCAATGGGGGACCATGAAAACATGAGTACAATATGATAACTCATGACGAAAATCGACACGAACAAAGACAAGTAAGGAGGCAAAATGGTGCCCCAAGTACAAGTGTTGTAAGTGAGGAAGTTCGATTTGAAGGAGAGGTGAAGTGATCCTTCTTCGACAAAATAGCTCCTGGTGAAGGATGAAAGTAAAAAAAAGATGTTGGCTATCTAAAAGAACCTAAAACACGCATCTCAAAAGGGAAATGCTAAGGGTAATAATTCTTAAGATAGAGTGCATTGCGAGGATTAGGAAGAGGATTGCCTTCGAAGGCCTCTAAAAGGTATGCCCCCTTACCAAGACCCTTACTGATGACGTAAGGGCCTAACCATAATGAGTCAAACTTCCCGTGACCAAGGAAATCATGGGCTTGGTCACATACTAGAACAAGGTCGCCTTTGAGGCTGGACTTTTCGGTCATATTGAGCTTTGGTGCGTTTCTTGGCCGCTTCCATGGTTTGCAATGCAACACGGCGGTCTTCAGAGGCACGCTCAGGCATGATAAGTCGTTGTTCTAGAGGTTGGGTGTTAGGGAGAAGTTCAACAGCCAGATGAAGGGAAGGGATGTCACACTCGATTGGTAAGACAACCTCCTCTCCAAAAACGAGGTGAGGAGGGTTATGGTTGAGGGGCATAGGTGCCCCCGAGCATGGTGTGGTCATGCCAAAATGTATTTAGAAAAAAAGGGGAATCTAAACACATTTAAATGATGTGGTGTGCCATTTGTTCTCGTTATGGTTATGCAGTGTGAGAAAGGAAATGGAGGATTACCAATCTCTTTTGGTACTGCATATAGGGATCAAATGGACTTTAAGTTTCCGAGTTGGCATACCTAGTGTCACTATCCCAAAAAGAGGATTTGGAGATAATGAACTGATGCTCTCGTAGAAAAGCTATAGGTTGGTCAACAATAATGTCTAAGAGACTGGGTTGCTGATGTAAGATGAGGGAACGATAAGGGGTATCATCCCTAGAGTGATCTGAAGTGATAGGGGACTCTAGAGGTTCTTCGAAATGTGGAAGAATACTGGGACTAAAGTCAACACGACCAGATCCACTAGGAGAGTTGTGGAGAATTGCTTCTCTTGGTCTCTCAAATGTGGCTGCCCCCTTACCCAAACAGTGGGTTTCAATGTAATGGCCACAAGGTGGTGTGGTGTGAATGCATGGGTTTGATGTAAGGGGGAATAGATAACATCAGGGGTGGGGATTTTTTCCATAATGTCGTCATCGCGATAGAAGATGGGGTGACTGGTGGAAGAAATACCACCTGACGTGGTTAAATGACTGTAATCATCATCATGAGAAGAGAGGTTCACATGCGCATTGTCACAAGGGGTGACCAAAGAGTAAGTAGATAAAGGATCTACCGATGTTGAGCCCAAGAGGATCGCTGAAGGAAGGTCAAGTGAAACAACAGGGGAGGATTCAGATGGAATGTTCCCCGAGGGTCTCATGGATGATGATAGGTAAAAAATGTTGGACGAAGGCTCCGTTATCTCGACATCAGGAGGGGGAATTTCAATGGGAGCAGTCATATCTGGTAGTTCTTCTGAAGCAGAATGCACAAATAGGGGAGAGGTGGACTCATTACGCTTGGCCTCGAATTGGTGGACCGCGGTGATAGAGGTGAGGAAGTCCTCGAGGCGGGGACAAAGATGGGTGTAATGGCCATGGAGATCACACAAAGCACAGGGGTGGTTGGTGTGAATAGTCTTGGGGTTCTTGGCCGCGGTCGTGGAAGGAACAGAGGCTTCTGGGACCGCGGACTCAGGGAACGTGACATTAACCATGGGCTTGAGATGAAGCAATGCAGGACAGGTATGGGAGGCGTGACCGACAACATCACACAAAGCACACTGGATGGTATGATTTGGAGGCTGAGGAGGAGCAGGGTTTTTCGGGGCAGCCTTGTCCTTTGATGCCCCCATGCGAGCTTTGCCCTTCTTACCCGAAGCGGTCGCAACAGGAGGTGGTTCCTGTTGAGGTGACTGAGGCACTGATGCAACGGGAGAAGGCATGGGGGCCGGTTGAACCGGGGTCAAAGCAATATAAGGTTTGGGTTGACCAAGCAAGGTGGGGGCTGGAGGATCAAGGTACCAAACAGGAATCCCAAGGGTCAAGTTAGGAAGAGAGAGGGTGGCCATGACCGGTACCGTGTACACTCCTGGTGGGGGAGCTAGGAACGGTATCTGACTAGAGGGGTAATGGCCAGATGGGACGGCTCCTAAATGGCTAAGGCTTGGAGGAACCATGCCAGGGGGATAAAGAGGCTCATGACTACCAACTGCAAGTGAAGAGCTAGGAGCAGGTTGCGGAGGGCAAGGTTGCTGACTAGCCGAAGCAGGTTGCGTGAGAGCAGCCCGAGACGATTGCATCATGCAAAAATTCGATGAGTTGGGGTCAGAGATAGGAGGAGGAGGAAGACCAGGGAAGGTTTCGAGCAAAGAGGAGTCTTTGTAGACACCAGGAGAGACACTGGTCAAGGAATCGACGGTTTTCTTTTTGGCTACAGTAGAGATGGGCGTCTCAGGTGACGTCTGAGATGTTGGCTCATGATATGTCAACTGGTCAATGGTGACTATTTTTCCATTATGAGGGAAAGAAATCTTGCGGAAAACCACGGATGGGACAACAGACATAGCATAGGTGTAGCTTCGCCCCAATAGAATGTTGTAGTCTAGTGGGGCGTCGATGACTTCGACGTCAACGCAAACAGTCTTACCGGCAAGGGTGATAGGACAATTACGGAAGAGGCCAATGGGCTGGGAGGCGTGGCCATCCCACGCTCTAAGGGTGATCATGGAAGGGGCTAATTCAGGAGAGCCGAGTTGCTTCCAAACCGAAGTGGACATCACACAGGTGGATGCCCCCTCATCAATTATGCACCTAGAAACGTTAGCGTTCTGGATTTTGACTGGGATTTGGAAGGCTACAGAAACAAGAAGGGGAGGATGTTCCGATTGATGGGCGTCGAACACAATCATTTGGTCATCAACAGGATCTACAGCGCCCATGGCAGATAGTAGAGCCTTTTTTTGGGAAGGGCACGACTGGAGGAGTTCCAGTGTGGAAATGGCAGCAGGAGATTGCACCAAATCATCTACTATGCTATACGAATGAGCAGCTCGACCAGAAGCAGCATTTCGACGTAACGGTCCTTTAGGAATATTGGTATGGACCTCAACTTTGGGTTGAGGGATATGTAAGGGACCATGGGTTGTCGAAAGAGGCTCTATAGAACCGGAAGAAGGGGACTCAGGGGCAGACTGAGCGGGAGGCGTGGGGTACTGGCGAGACCGAGTTTGAAGGTTAAGGTCGATGGTTAGAGGTGGATCAGAGTTCATCATGAGGATCTGGTAATTGGAGGAACCAGAAGGGGAAGGTGGAGTGGCCACCTGTCCATTAGGTGGTTGGGTAGCCATGAATCCCTGCTATGCATCCACCGACTCTTGAGGGGGCGGTGACGGCTGTTGCAGGGGTTGAGAAGGCAAGGGAGGTGAAAGCGCATATGCTGGAGGAGCTGGTGCACCAGGCTACGGATAAGGGTAATGGTTAGGTTGGGAAACATTGAGGTAAGCAGAAGGTTGGGCAAAAGGATGAGGTACGCCGTATCCTGGATGCGTGCTACCGGGAGGGGGAGAAGTGCAGGGAGTGGTGCCCCCTCCCCCAGGAAAACCATAGCTCATGAGAGGTTGAGCAGATGGATGAGAGATAGATCCAACGATACGGTCGGCGGCATGAGGTGCCCCCGGTGTATGGGCATCACCGGGTTTGGGGAGATCAGGTAGGACAGTAGGATCATAACATGTCTGAGCGTAGATCAGGTCATACTTTAACGCCATTTGGAGGGCATCTTCTTCGGTTTGAGGAAAATGTGATGCAACATCTTTCCCGATAGGGGACAAGAGAGATCTAAGGAACCAGTCCATGTAGACACAGTCTTCGAAGGGAGGAGATTGGCATAGGCTCCGTCTTCTTCGCCATTCCTGGACATGGGTAGAAAGGCGGGTCGAAGAGGTTTGCTTGAAGGAAGTCAAGAGTTCGATACCATTGTCATAACGAAGGGGAAGCTGGAAGTAAGATAAACAAGCCCGGGCAAGAGTTGCAAAGGTGGTATGGGAGGAAGTGGGCTGATCAACATACCACTTAGAAGCTTCGCCTGTAAGCGTGCGTTGGAACAATCTAAGATGAACAGAGTCATCGGTAATGGAGGTAGATGAACACCACATGTGGAAAGATCGAACATGATTGGAAGGATCTTCTCCAGCACGACCTTCAAACTTTGGGATGTCGGAAGGGAGCTTTGTCGGCATAGCAGGCCAACTAGTGTCATGGTGTATAGGGTCGTTTTTCAACCGGTCCAAATCGGGGAGGCTGAGGCCTGCCAAGAAGGGGAGCACGGGTGCAGCCAAGGTAGTTCCTGTGGAAGTTCCGCTAGTAGTAGTTCCGGCATTAGGGCCGGGAGCACTGCGAGCGTGAGGCCCTGGACCAGACATAGTGAAGGTGACAGGGGGAGAACCAGAAGGAAAAGGAGAACCCGATGAATCAGGAGAGGAGTCGGAGTGCAGACTCGAAGGAGGACTGGCTTGACGACGGCGGGGCGGAGCAGGTCGACCAACCGGAAACTGAGGGTGAAGGCCAAGAAGTCTTCGGGAAAGGCGCCTTGGGGGCGTAATGATGACAGGAAGAAGGAAACCGATAAGGGAAAAAAGGGACAGAATCAAGAAAGGTCAAGGGAAGACAAGGTGCAGTGACAATTGATTTTAGAGTCTTTGCCAGGCGGTGTTAACCAGGCGCTTCTTCACTTAGGGTCAGTGTGCGATGTGCGTTAATTTTAATTTTTAAACCCTTTTTGTTTTGAGAGCAAGACAAAGTGTGCTGCGTAACTGAAAATAAATCTGCAGAGAACAATATATAATGCTGAAATAATAGAACATTTAACAGCTAAACATGCATCAATCTAACCCAAAAAGGTGGGACTCTCAAAACTAATCTAATCAAAACACACTAAAAAGAGGCCAATAGATCTAGGGTCAAAAGGGACAGGGATCTAAAGGGTAAAGCTGTTGAAAAGAGGTGCAGATCACAGCCAAGAGACAGAGGCAAGGTGGCTGGAAAAAAGGGAAGAAATCAGCAAAAAGCGGAAAGGACAGGGAGGAGGTCCTAAAGAGAGGTCCAAACAAAATGACAAGAGGTGATTTGAAAGGAAGGAAGGCTGATTTAAAGGGATCAGAGGATGAGGTATCAGATCTGAAAAAGGGAAGGCTGAAACTCTGAAAAAAGCAGACACCTGAAACAACTAAAACTATTCCACCAAAAGTGGAGGGTATTGAAGCCCTAGGGGGCTAGGTTCCCACTTAGATGAGCAAAATCAGATCAGAAACAGGTCGAAATGGGCTAAGACAAAGGCTGGAAAACCCTGACAGAAGCTTCAGAAAAACCCAGAAAAATTTCAGAAAAACAGCAGAAAAATGTCCAGGTCGCAGTTTTTGACCTGTTTTTCGCTCCGGTCGCAGTTTTGGGGCTATTTTCTACGACCTGAAGCTCCAGGTCACAGTTTTTGGGCCAAAAAGTGCGACCTGCACTTCCGGCGCTCTCGGCGGCAGATTTTAGAAAAAAAATGTCGTCTCAGCTGCGGCTGATGTCTGTCACCTGCGCAATAGGGCCAGAAACACGCAAAAGTTAGAAAATTTAATGTTTTAGGGTGTTATAGGGGAAAAACACCATGAAAATAGGAAAAAAAAAAGCTGAAAAGAAACCCTAGGGTCTGAAGTAGCTGGATATGCAGAAATATGAAAAACGACAGCGGTCGTAATTTAAAACCCATGTGGAGTCGCCATTTGTTAGTATGAATCCTTTTTCGAAGTGTACGAAAAAGGACCACTTTAGCTACACAGAACTAATAGCCCTAACAACAAAAGTGGCTGCCAATATCTTCAGATCTGCAGTTAGTTAGACATAAAAGAGCTGCAAAAAACCAGATCTATGCATGGAAATACATTAAGCAGAAAAAATAAGGGTTTGCTCCATATACCAATGGACGAGACAAGAACAATTTTTGAAAGAATTTTTATATTAATGGGGCACCTGGGAGGAAAACAAGAAGGTGTATCCAATTCTCCTCAGTGGGATGGGTTCTTGGAAGTCCTCAGCACTTCAGATCTAAGATTTCTCTCTCTTGTTGGTGTAGAAGACCCACACAAAGAATGGAACTCAAAGGGAGCTCACACAGTAAATGGCAGAAAATGGTGACCAAGTGTATAGATCCAGAGTGATCTAATAGGCAACAAAAGGTGAAGAATGGTAGGAAAAACCCTCTTATTTATAACAAAATATTGGGTCATTCTAGATCTTGGTGCATGGGTTAACCAGATCTAGATCCACTTTTTATGGAATATTTTATTATATTTGTTGGAGGAAAAAGGTATTTGACTTGGGTCAAATCCCTTAATTTGTTAAAAATAAATAAATAAATGATTTATTTATCTTTTTAAGGAAGTGGTTAGAAGATAATCAAATAAATAATGATTTATTTAATTATTTAAGGAGGTGGTTGAAAGATAATTAAATAAATAGTGATTTATTTAATTATTTGTAGGTGATTTGGTCATATTTAACAAGGAATATCATCTAAATAAGGTTTAAATGATTATTCCTAGAAAATAATAAGATAAATAAAGGTTTATCTAATTAATTTCTTTGATTTTGGGTTAAACATGACTGGGAATAATAACTAAATTATGGTTTAATTAATTATTCCATGAGGAAAATCAGACAAATATGGGTTTGTTTAATATTTCCTTTTGGGGTTTCCTGTTTTAACATAGTGAAAGCAGTTTTACTTAGGGTAAAACTGGTCTTACATGGTGTACTTGGGTCCATCTAATGATAATAGGTTAGATGACCAAAAAATGGTGTAACATCTCACCTCCTCATTCTTCTATAAATACTTCTGTAGAAGATGAGAAATGGTTGGTTGATTAGGTTGTTGAACATTATAATGTAATTAAGCTCGAGACTTCTATCTATAAATAGTTTTCATTGGCCCTTGAAGCTCTGTTTGTGTTAGATTAGTTAGGCTGGATAGTGAAGATGATTGCTGAACTGAAACATTGGACCTGAGTACTGTAACTAGTTTGACATCAATAAACAAGCTGTTTCTTGGGATCCTGGTCTGTATCACTGGTGAAGTGTCCCTTTCTTTGTTATTGTTTTCCTTCTATGTATGTCATATTGTTCACTATTCTCTGATAAATAACAACATTCATAGAGTTAGGTCCTACTGTACATCAGTAACCTTCTCTGATTGAAAAGCGTTATCTCAATTTTTTCCTCCAATTTGTTTATTTAAGAATGATTTAATACAGTTTAAGCAGTTAGGAATGCTAGAGTTCCCTCGTCCTACTGTTTGCTTTAAACATTGTTCTTGAAAGTTATTTTCCTTATTTTCTTATTAAATTTAGACTAGAAAAGTGATGGTTTTCCATGTTTCTAGCTTCTATTCTCTAAAGGCAGATTCTGAAAGTTTCCCTTGGTGTTGACAGAAAGTAGACTAGGTTTAAAATTACTTTATCTAATCTTAAGTTACATTTTGTCTTCTCTTATATGTTTTCATACTTTCTGAAGGTAATTATGTGGATTACTGGATTGTTTGTCAATTAAGCTGCTTTAATACAAACCTGCCCAAGAATTCAATGGTTAGCCCTGCCCTTGGTTAGTTTTAAACAGTTACTTAAGAGGCTTTCCTTGTTTGGACTTGTTATCACTCAGATTTTCCTTGAAGTTTTTGGCAGAGGAAAGGGGTCCGACGTAACCACAAACCAATCTTTTAGGTACAGAATCTAGCCAATCTGTACCCAGAGAGGGCTCTCTCTGTAAAATTTAGCTTTGTTTTATAAGATATTAGGCTAGTTATAAAGTCCATGGGTTTTGTTTGAATTTGGGTGGTGGAATTCGATAGCTGAGGGAAAGATTGAGTAATTCAGGCCATTGGGCTATGGAGTCAAAAAGATGGCTTCACTGGATTAAGTTTCTAAACAAAAGATGGTTTTACAGGGCAAGATAATCAAACGGAGAACAATTTTTAGATCTAAAGTGAATGGAATGGATTTAAAATGGATGAAAGGAAATTAAGAATCTTTCAACACATTCAAAGAGGGAAATTGAGTGATTATCAATAAAGAGAATTTAAGTATTCTTTACTAAATAACCAAATGCTTAAACTAGTAAAACAGGAGAAATTAAGAATTCGTTGTTTAAAACTAGTTTAGAAGAAAACATTTAGAATAACAATGATTAAAATCAGATTACACTTAAGTACTTTCTGATTTAATCCTTTTCATTAATCATTCAGAAATGAAACACAATGATATAATAAACAAGTATAAAACTTCAAAACATAAGATAGAGATGACTTATTGATCTGTAGTCTGACACATGAATCCTGTAAAAAGTCTTTAGCATCAATTCATCATCCAGCTAGCCACATAGAAATTTCTCCAACAGCACTTTATTCCAAAAAAGTCAATATTACAGCAAAGTACAAGAATCCCCCCTCAATACTCCGATTGAGGGAGTATTTATACAAAAAGTTACAAAAAATATCTCATAACAACTTGAGATATTATCTAGGATGACTCATAAGTAAATTACAATAAAATAGAGACAGATGGTCTCATAGATAAGAAAAAATGATAACTGATGTTGTGTTGTTTCCTTCTTTTAAGAATGTGCTGGAGGCATGCCCTATGCTTTGGCTCATTGCTGTCTTCTTCAGTAACTCTATGCTGATTGTTTCGTTTAACTAATACTCTTTGACTACTCTGATACATTTTGACCTTTATTCATCCTTTTACCCTGACTTATTGTAGTAAATAATCAAAAATTCATCAAAGGATAATATTTACAAAAGTTCCAACATTTTCTCCCACCATTGAGGCTCGGGTATTCTGGTCCTTTTAAGTTTTCTAAGAGTTTCATCAGCCTTCGTATATCTATAGAAAGTAGGCTGAACTGGGAATAGATGCTTTACTTCATGCTCAAGATAAAATATATTTTCTAGCCTGTCATGAAGGTTTTTCCCTATAGGCAATGCTGATACTGATGAACTAGTTGAGGAATTGGCTTGGTTGTCAGCATATTTTTCCAACTTCTCAACATAACTGTCAAGGTCCATTATTTTATCATCTGAAACTAAAGGACTGGGTAGTCCTTTATTTAACAGAATATCAAATCTTTCTCTCAAAGCAATAATTTCTTCTTGCATATCAGAGCATCTGTGTTCTAAATTCTGTACCAGAGTTCTCTTGGTAAAAACTCTTTTAATATCCAAGATTGCTCCTGTTCTGTCCTGAATACCAATTTCTTCAAGTTCATGTTTATTCTGGGTATTCAAAAAATGAATAAGTCTATTGGCTTCTTCGGGCATGTTTCCCAATTCTTCTCTTTCTCTTTGAATTTCCTCCACATCCAATTTAACTAAGTCATTTTGTTCATACATTATTTGAATCGAGGACCAGACATCTTTTATTGATTGGATGATGTCAGTAGGTACGGAGGTTTTGTCAGGGGAGGTAGGAAGTAAGCAGTTTCCATCGCACCGCTTTTGGGACAGGGTGGTTTTGGGCGGAGGGCGAGTGATTCCATACGATGGACGACGCGTGGCTCTGTACGATTTGGAAAATTGCTTGGCCATCGTGGGTTATCGTTTGGACGCGGATGGCTAGTGATATTGTTAATAACTGTTGATCTTAAATGGGTTGATCGAACGACGGTCGGGACATGGAAATGATGGGAATTTAACAGGGCGGGTCCAACGTGATTATTTGTTAATTAATATCATCGGGGGAATTTTTATTGGTGGGATAGGTTATTAATTAACCTGGATGGTTAATCAATCCTTTTGTATGACAGAGGGTCGGGAAGAAAAGTACGCAAGGGATGGTTTATTTTGAAGTTTGGTTTAAACTAAACTTCGGGTTATTTTTGTTTTAAACATATATAAAATATGTTTAAAAGATTTTTGATATATTTTTATTATATGTTAATTAAACCAAAGCAATTTTCTTACCATAGGGGCGGGAATAATATAAAGATATATTTTAGTCAAAGGGAATATAACGTGGGTGTTTATTTAAACATGTGGGGATAAAATACTTTGACTAAAATTATAATAAATGGGTTTTTGGGGTATTTTATATAAAAAGGAACTATATATAATAGGAGAAGGTCATTATTATAAGGATTTAAATAATAAATTAGAAATTAATATGACAAATGAATTAAAGCGCTAAGTATAAAACATTAAAATAATGTATTTAACTTATGCTTGCATGAAAAAAGGGTTTTTTATGAAATATTGCATGATTTTCCTAAGTAAAATGGGATTTTACTTAGGAAATGTTTTTTTAGAAATGAATAAGTGTGATGATGAATGATTTTAAGTACTTAGGTTTTTTCCAATTATTGGGCCGAGGGTCCGGTCCCTCCAAAAGTCAAGGAAATGCTTTGAGCCCCTTTAATCTTCTAATAACTTAGTACCTAGGGGAAACTAGTGAAATGTTTGGGGAAAAATGAGAAGGGAAGTTAATAATTTTACTTTTCCTTACTTGAGATTCTTCCAGTGTATAGTTTTCTTTTGCACTTGTGATGAAAATAAAATATTTAACCATCTAAAGCCATCATTCATCACATGTAATTCAGCAACATCATCTACCTACCCTACCTACTTTACCCTACCATTTTTCTTCTTTATGGGATGCATTCTGGCAGAAGCCATGTCACGCTTTCTTTATGAAGAATCTACCTAATTCTAACCTTAATGCATCCAGAGGCTCAGTTAAGCACTGATCCTTTTTATTCACTCTACCTATCTGCTATACGCAAGGGTCAGACAGTTTAATTCGGACACTGTTCTGTATCTCTAAAACATGAAATTGAAAGATGAACTAGCCAAGCTTAAAATGTTTGACTATTCAACAATTGTGGCATAAAATACAAGTTGCACACAATTTTATTTATTACAAAAGAGAAAAAAAGTAGTGGCATTTAGGCTTGCACACTTTCCTTGGCCTTTCTTTTGGTGGGGTTCATTTTCTTTCATTTTTTTGGCCAATTTTATTTTTTCACCCTTGGATTTTTCTTTTAGGGTATACCCTCTTTACATTTTTTAAATTTTGATTTTTTTGATTTTTTTGAGAATATGGAAAACCTTTGCAAAAAGAAAAGGTATGAACATATTGCATAGTTCATCAAGTCAATCATGAAATATGACACCTATCGGTATAGGAGTCTAACACTAGCTCCACTTGGGGATGGATTTTCCTGGTGAAAAGTCAAGAACAACAGGTCAGATGCCTCAAATGCCCTTAACTGAACCATGAAATCTTCTTCTTGTTGTTGCTTTATTGTATGTATGATAGTGAAACTTCTAAAGCTTAGGGCCTTCTCTTCGGGCTTCAACTCTAGCAGGTCACCATCCAATCAAAATTGATACATTACAAAGGATATAATATGTACATGTCAAAATAAGAATATCCTAATAGATAGGATCAAAGTAATGCTTTAACATTTTACCATTTACTGGTCCTTCCTCAGTTTCTGAACCATCCAGATTTTTCAGAAAATATGTATTATTTCCCTGTAAAGCATGAATGATGTAAGGTCCTTTCCATAAGAAGTCAAACTTCCCATGTTTTCCCTTATCCTCTCTTCTGGAATCCCATCTTAAAACTTTGTCTCCCAATTGAAAGTCTTCTGCCTTGGTCCTTTTGTCAAACATCTTCTTTAGTTTCTCTTGCAACACTTGGGATCTTTGGTAAAATTCTTCTCTGGTTTGCTGCAAATAGATTGTTTGATTTATTCTTCTTTGAATATCATTTGGTTCTACCTGAGCTTATTGAAGTAACTTCATCACAGGAACTCCTAAAGATGATGGAAATACAGCCTCAATACCATAAACTAACTCATAAGGACTAGTCCCAATTGATTTTTTGGTGGTAATTCTGTCTGCCCATAGTGCATTTGTAAGTTTATTATGCCAATTTTTCTTATTTTCTTCCAATAATTTCTTAATGATATTAATGAGAATTTTGTTGGAAGATTCAGCCAGTCCATTACGCTGAGGGTAATAGGCTGTTGAATGGCTTAAGGTGATATGATACTTATTACAGAAACTTATCATCTTTTTTGATTTGAAAGCAGCAGCATTATCAGTTATAATTTTCTCAGGACAGCCAAATCTTGATAGTATATTGGTTTCTAAGAATCCTATGATTACAGAATCATTGGATTGTCTGGATGGGATTGCTTCAATCCATTTAGTAAAATAATCTGTGGTAGTGAGGATCCATCTATGTTGGCTAGAAGAGGGAGGATGGATTTCTCCAATGAAATCCAGGCCCCATTGTTGGAAGGGTTTTTCGGTGGAAATTGGTTTCAAGGGTAAAGGCAATAATTTTCTCTTGCCTTCAAAAATTTGACATTTATGGAAAGTAGTTACAAATTTCTTTACATCAGAAAACAAGGTTGGCCAATAAAATCCAGCCCTTAGGATCTTATCTGATGTTGACTTCCAGTAAAGGTGTCCACCACAGTCTCCTGCATGGAATTCATTGAGAGTCTTGTCAGCTTCATCTTTTAACAAGCAATTTAATAGAATACCATCATGATTCTTCCAAAAGAGAACATTATCTAAAATACAATACTTTAAGGATGTCATTTTTAAAAACCTTCGCTTTGTTCTGGATAACCCTGGAGGAGCTTGCAGGTTTAACAAAACATAAACTATATCAGCATACCAAGCTGAGTCTAAAAAGGCTTGGCTGATTTGTGGAGTCGCCATCTCCTGATTTTCATCCAATTCATTAATATCCAGGGCTTGGCAATTTGTTTTTGTCATGAGTTAAGCCAATCCCTGTCCTTTTATCAATTTAGTAGGTTTCATCTCAATATCATATTCTAATATGGTAGCAATCCATTTACCTATTTTACCTTCAATTCCATCTTCGGTTAAGATGTCTTTGACAACAGCATTTGGTACATAAGCTATCACATGAGAATACAATATATAGACTCTGAAATATTTAATATCTTTTACAAGTGCAAAAGCTTGTTTTTCCATGATATTGTATTTTAATGATGCATCTCTTAGTGCTTTACTAAAAATGGCTATAGGTTTTTCACATCCTTGATCATCCTTTTGTAATAAAACAGCTGCTACAGTATGTTCTGATGCAAATGAAAAAATTATGAAATCTCTATCAAATTGTGGACTGGTGAGAACTGGTGTTCTAGTCAAAGCCATTTTAATATCTTCAAATGATTGATTGGCTTCTACTGTCCATTTAATACTCGAATCCTTTCTTAACATGTTAGTAATAAATCTAATTAATTCAGCTAAACTAGAAATTAATCTTCTCAAAAAATTGATTTTTCCTATGAAAGCTTGAAGTTCTTTAATATTTCTGGGATGAGGTATCTGCAAAATGGTTTGTATTCTTTCAGGATCAATTCTAATGCCATATTTTGAGATGATATGGCCCAGGATTTTACCTTCTTCAAGACCAAACAATGAATTTTTTGGATTGAAAGAAATACCATACTTTCTGCACTTTATGAGGACTTGTCTGAGATGTTCCAAATGTTGTTGATCTGATTTAGAAAAAAAGGTTAAATCATCTAGATATCTAACAAGAAAGTCATGAATTTATTTCGCAAATGAAATTTCCATTGCTCTTTGGAAGGTTGCTCCATCATTTCTGAGTCCAAATGGCATTTTAACATATTTGAAAGTACCCCATGGTGTTGTAAAAGCTGTTTTGTCCTGGTCATCAGGATGAACCAGAATCTGGTTATATCCTGAAAACCCATCCAAAAGAGAAATCCTTAAGCACCTACTACCCTTTGCAAAATGTGATCCATTTTGGGCAAAGGATAATTGTCCTTCAAAGAAACCTTATTTAGATTTCTTAAATCAACACATAGTCTAATCTCTCTAGTTTTCTTCCTAGTAGGGACCAAGTTAGACACCCACTCTGAAAATCTAATTGGAGAAATTATCCCTGCTTCGTACATTTGTTTGATTTCTTTCTCAATTGAAGGTAACAATACAGGGTTGATTCTTCTTAGTTTCTACTTAAATGGTTTCTAATCTATTTTTAGAGGTATTGTATGTTGAATTATAGATGTATCATATGACTTCAAATCCTCGTAACTCCAGGCAAAGACATCCTGGAATTCTTTTATTAATTCAACATATTTTGATTTCTGATTGGGAGGTAAATATTTTGATAATTTTATGATTTTAGGTTTTTCCTCTGTTCCCAAATTGTATTCCTCAATATCAGCTTTCAATGGTTCCATTTTAGGTTTCAGTGGAATATCATTAGAGTCAAAAAGATCTTCCAGAGGAGTAAATCCTTTGGGCAAATGATTATCTTTCAGATTAATGATTTCAGACTCATCTTCAACAATCTCATCAACTTCCATTTGTTTGAGGTCTTGCATGTCTTTCTCGGTGAACTTCGTTGGATGGAGCATTAGAATGGCACTCTCTTTAGAAATGTTTGTTTCTTGTTCAGTTATTTGATCAGATTCAATGACTATTTCTTCATCTATACTACTGTTAGAAAATTCATTCTCTAAAGTTAGAAAATTGTTAATCTGATTGTCATTTGAAAACACTTGCCAATTCATAAGATTGTTTGGTATAGCTGGTATATGTCTAATCTCAGCTTTGAATTGATGATCAGGTTCAAATGGTAATTTACAAGTGCTAGCAAACATTGCAAGACTATGAGCATGCAAATTTTGTTTTCTGGGGATTTTTGCAACCTGAGCCTGTAGAAAGGTATTGAGAATTTCTACAACTGTTCCTCTATATTCTCTTAGTCTGGGATCTTTTGTCGAACATTCACCATTGATCTGTTGAATAATTAAATCAGAATCTCCTATGACAGAAACTCTAATTGCTCCTAATTTTTTGACAAGTTTAAGCCCTAGTAAAAGAGCTTCGTACTCTGCCATATTATTAGTGCATCTAAAGTTCAATCTATAAGCATGACCTTCAGCATGATCATTTTCAATGTTGTGTATCCAAATTCCAGCTCCTTCTCCTAACTTATTAACTGAACCATCAAATTCTAAATGCCAAAGAATTTCATGTTCATAATCTTCATCAGGTGTTTTAGTAACTTTCTTAACAGGGAGATCTGGTTTTTTAGTTTCTTCTAGCTTTTCTCGAGTTTCTGATGTTTCTTTTTCTTCAGAGATTTCCTAGATTTTAACACTAGATTTATTTACAGTTTCTTTTGGTTTAGATGCTGGTGCTTCTAGTTCAGTGGGAAGATCAGTTTCAGCATTATAGAGAATGAATGAGTCCATATTAGAGTGTACTAAGTAGATAGGGAAATTTTCAGGTTTCTCCTGACTACTGACAACATATTTCATCAAGGTTTCTCTGTATAGTCTCTTAGGTTGACCGAATACTGAAATATTAGCATATGACATGTCTAATTGAAGAGATAATCCGAGTTTTGCACCCCAGGATCTAGACAATAGCATACCATATTTTGGAGGAATATTTGCTACTACTATATCCATCAAAATTGATTTAGTAGGGTATTGAACCAATGTAACACACAAATATTTGATTAGTCCTAAACATCTTACCTCACTTGAATCAAAAGAAAAGAGATCTTTGTAAGGTCTGGTGATGTCTAGATTTAATCTTTCCATTACAGCCTTTGGCATTAAATTGTGAGACGCTCCAGAATCAAGCATGGCATTATGAAGTACTTTTTCATGTATATTCAAACTCACATAGAATGGAGGAGTTCCTCCACTTTCTGGTTTTCCATTTACTTCAGGGCAAAAAAGTAACCTGGGTTGGTCATCAAAAACATTAACTGTATCATCATTTCCAAGAATATTAAGTGATCTATGGATTTGGCTTCTGTAGACATCATGTTTAGCTAATTCGGATAGTGGAACAACTATTTTCAATTTTCCTACTTCAGCTTCCAAATTAAAAGGTTTCTCAGTTTGAGTCCTTGTGTTTCGAACAGTTGGATTGTCTTTTTCTTTTGTGTTTTCAGTGTTTTTCTCCTTTTCAGGAGTGGGGTTGTGACCTGAAGTTGTTTCTGATTCAACTTATAGAGGCTCCTCTAAATTTCCTTTGGGAGGAAGAGTATTGGAAAGTTGTCTGTTATTCAGTTGAGTATCAGATACATCTTCAATTATTGGGTGGGCAGGATTAGGATCTGATCTAGTGAGAATATTTACAGGGGTAGTACTGATCTTACCTTTGAGGGGTTGCTTTGTGTTTTTCTGTTTACTTGTTTCCAGAACATCAACTCTTCTACTCCTCAAATTGTATTGCTTATGAACTTCGTAGATGACTGTGTCATATCCTTCCTTAAAGTCAAATGATTCTCCTGATTGGGTTTGAAACTGATTAATAATGTGAGCTTCTTGATCATCTTGGGTCAAGAAAATTTCTGGTTCATTTTCATCTTCAGTAAAAAAATTTATTTGAACATCATCAGTAGGTTCCTCAGAAGTTGAGCCTTCAACATAATTTTCCTAGAATGGGGGCCTAATATTTTGGTCAGGACCAGTTTTTCCAGTATTTTGATTTTGGTTTCTTCTGAAGTTCAGATTTCTCACAGTATTGCTAGGTTGACCATCCCAAGGAGCTTTATTCTTTTCAATAGTTTCTACTCTGTCTCCTAGTCTTTCCATTCCTTTAATTATAGCATCCAGTTTCTTTTCAAAGGTTGTGGGTTCTTCGTTTATAGGCATTCTCCTTTCAACTCTAGCTCTAGCTCGTTTTTCTATCAGGTTAGCTTCAACACTAACAACTATGCTTTGAATTTCTTCTAGAGTTTGAGGAGCTCTTTCCCTAAGTTGATATGCTATATCAGAATCAAATTCATCAGGGAATTTGATTAGTACTGAATCTGGAGGAGGTCTAAGATTTTGGGGAACAACATTGTAAGCTTCATTGAATCTGGTAACATAATATTGCACAGTCTCGTTTGGTACTCTTTTTAGTTTTCCAAAGTCTGATAGGATTTGAAGATGGTCTTTCTTCTTTTCCCATCTGTTTAAAAATGTTCTATAAAGGGCTGGTAAGTTAGCAACACTATTTATAGGAAGGGCCCTGAACCAGGTTCTGACTTCTCCAGTAAGACTTTGGAAAAAAATTCTCATTCTTACATCATCAGCATCTATTTCATAAAATTCAAAATAATCAGTCATCCTTTTAGTATGTTGTTGAGCAGTGTAAGTACCAAAACCATCAAAAGGAGTGATTTTAGATTGGTAATCCTGAGGCATAGCCCATGGATTAGCTGGTAACCTTAAGGGAGCATATCTATTTGCCATTGGAAGAGGTAGTGGGATAACAGGTGAGGTTGGTCTATGTGTGATGGGTGGAGGAGTGGAAGGGGTAGTTTGAGTTTGGGAGGTTTGGGGAAAAGTTGATGAACTTGGAGAAGCTGAAGTAATGACAGAAATATTTGATGTTCCTTCAGAGGTAATCTCAGACTATATGGAATCTCACAAATTTTTGTCAAGATGTGATGTACCAAATTCAAATTGTAAATCTTCAAGAAATAATGGGTCTAGAACCAACTTGGATAACTCAGATTCAAAAAAATTTACAAATAAAGATGTTTCAGACTACTCATCAAAAGGTTCGTCCTCAAGATAAATCCACTTTACTGGACAGGATATTGATCTATAAAGAGGTCAAGAACTTCCAGAGCTTTCTTGACTATCTTGTCTTCTAAGAATTCTGGGAATCAGATTCGGATTTTCAAACACAGGTGGTGGATTTGGATAAGGATTAGCCCTAGTGTAACGAGTCCTTTCTGAAGCCAGCTTTCTTAAGTGATATTTTTGGTTTTTTGATTTAAATGAAATGGATAATACAACTTCAATAATCTCTTCAAGAAGTTTTAGATATTGGATTTATATTTTCTTAAAGATTTTATTTAACTAGAGGGACTGATCAAATGTCTGAAACCAAAGTTCATTCCATAAACTAGACCAAAGATAGACTAAAGCAGCTTTTATTTACTATGCAATTGCAGAGCAAAAGCATTTCAAAGGCTACCTAGCTAACTTCAGGCTACATCTGTAGTTTATATAGTAAACAGTAGTAACAATAAAATTATTCAGGTCCCCAGTGGAGTCGCCACTATGTGATCACTCATATTTTCCTTGAAGTTGTTGGAAGAGGAAAGGGGTCCGAGGTAACCACAAACCAATCTTTTAGGTACAGAATCTAGCTAATCTGTACCTAGAGAGGGCTCTCTCTGTAAAATTTAGCTTTGTTTTATAAGGTATTAGGATAGTTATAAAGTCCAAGGGTTTTGTTTGAATTTGGGTGGTGGAATTCGATAGCTGAGGGCAAGATTGAGTAATTTAGGCCATTGGGATATGGAGTCAAAAATATGGCTTCACTGGATTAAGTTTCTAAAAAAAATATGGTTTTATAGGGCAAGATAATCAAACAGAGAACAATTTTTAGATCTAAAGTGAATGGAATGGATTTAAAATGGATGAAAGGAAATTAAGAATCTTTCAACACATTCAAAGAGGGAAATTGAGTGATTATCAATAAAGAGCATTTAAGTATTCTTTACTAAATAACCAAATGCTTAAACTAGTAAAACAGGAGAAATTAAGAATTCGCTGTTTAAAACTAGTTTAGAAGAAAACATTTAGAATAACAATGATTAAAATTAGATTACACTTAAGTGCTTTCTGATTTACTCCTTTTCATTAATCATTCAGAAATGAAACACAATGATATAATAAATAAGTATAAAACTTCAAAACATATGATAGAGATGACTTATTGATCTGTAGTCTGACACATGAATCCTGCAAAAAGTCTTTAGCATCAATTCATCATCCAGCTAGCCACAAAGAAATTTCTCCAACAACACTTTATTCCAAAAAAGTCAATACTATAGCAAAGTACAAGAATCCCCCCTCAATACTCCGATTGAGGGAGTATTTATACAAAAAGTTACAAAAAATATCTCATAACAACTCGAGATATTATCTAGGATGACTCATAAGTAAATTACAATAAAATAGAGACAGATGGTCTCGTAGATAAGAAAAAATGATAACTGATGTTGTGCTGTTTCCTACTTTTAAGAATGTGCTGGAAGCAGGCCCTATGCTTTGGCTCATTGTTGTCTTCTTCAGTAACTCTATGTTGATTGTTTTGTTTAACTGATACTCTCTGACTGCTCTGATACACTTTGACCTTTATTCATCCTTTTATCCTGACTTATTGTAGTAAATAACCAAAAATTCATCCAAGGATAATATTTACAAAAGTTCCAACATTTCCTCCCACCATTGAGGCTCGGGTATTCTGGTCCTTTGAAGTTTTCTAAGAGTTTCATCAGCCTCAGTATATCTGTAGAAAGTTGGCTGAACTGGGAATAGATGCTTTACTTCATGTTCAAGATAAAATAGATTTTCTAACTTGTCATGAAGGTTTTTTCCTATAGGCAATGCTGATACTGATGAACTAGTTGAGGAATTGGCTTGGTTGTCAGCATATTTGTCCAACTTCTCAACATAACTATCAAGGTCCATTATTTTATCATCTGAAACTAAAGGACTGGGTAGTCCTTTATTTAACCGAATATCAAATCTTTCTATAAAAGCAATAATTTCTTCTTGCATATCAGAGCATTTGCGTTCTAAATTCTGTACCAGAGTTCTCTTTGTAAAAACTCTTTTAATCTCCAATATTTCTCCTGTTCTATCCTGAATAAAAATTTCTTCAAGTTCATGTTTATTCTGAGTATTCAAAAAATGAATAAGTCTATTGGCTTCTTCGGGCATGTTTCCCAATTCTTCTCTTGCTCTTTGAATTTCCTCCACATCCAATTTAACTAAGTCATTTTGTTCATACATTATTTGAATGGAGGACCATAAATCTTTTATTGATTGGATGATGTCAGCAGGTATAGAGGTTTCGTCAGGGAAGACAGGAGGTAAGCAGTTTCCATCGCACCGCTTTTGGGACAGGGTGGTTTTGGGCAGAGGGCGAGCGATTCCATATGATGGACGACACGTGGCTCTGTACGATTTGGAAAAATTCTTGGCCATCACGCGTTATCATTCGGGCATGGATGGCTAGCGATATTGTTAATAACCGTTGATCTTAAATGGGTTGATCGAATGGCGGTCGGGACATGGAAATGACGGGAATTTAACAGGGCGGGTCCAACGTGATTATTTGTTAATTAATCTCATCGGGGGCATTTTTATTGGCAGGACAGGTTATTAATTAACCTAGAGGGTTAATCAATCCTTTTGTACGATAGAGGGTCGGGAAGAAAAGTACGCAAGGGATGGTTTATTTTGAAGTTTGGTTTAAAATAAACTTCGGGTTATTTTTGTTTTAAACATATATAAAATATGTTTAAAATATTTTTGATATATTTTTATTATATGGTAACTAAACCAAAGCGATTTGCTTACCATAGGGGCGGGAATAATATAAAGATATATTTTAGTCAAAGGGAATATAACGGGGGTGTTTATTTAAACATGTGGGGATAAAATACTTTGACTAAAATTATAATAAATGGGTTTTTGGGGTATTTTATATAAAAAGGAGCTATATATAATAGGAGAAGGTCATTATTATAAGGATTTAAATAATAAATTAGAAATTAATATGACAAATGAATTAAAGCGCTAAGTATAAAACATTAAAATAATGTATTTAACTTATGCTTGCAAGAAAAAATGTTTTTTATGGAATATTGCATGATTTTCCTAAGTAAAATGGGATTTTACTTAGGAAAAGATTTTTTAGAAATGAATAAGTGTGATGATGAATGATTTTAAGTACTTAGGTTTTTTCCAATTATTGGGCCAAGGGTCTGGTCCCTCCAAAAGTCAAGGAAATGCCTTGAGCCCCTTTAATCTTCAAATACCTTAGTACCTAGGGGAAATTAGTGAAATGTTTGGGGAAAAATGAGAAGGGAAGTTAATAATTTGGCTTTGCCTTGAAATTCTTCCAGTGTATAGTCTGCTTTTGCACTTGTGATGAAAATAAAAGATTTAACCATCTAAAGCCATCATTCATCACATGTAATTCAGCAACATCATCTACCTACCCTACCTACTTTACCCTACCATTTTTCTTCTTTATTAGGGTGCACTTAAACTGGCAAACCCTTATCACACTTTTCTTTTACATATGAAAATATATCTAATTCTAACCTTATTACATCCAAGGGCTCAGATTAAACTGTTGAGCTCCTTTTATTCACTCTACCTATCTACTTATCTGCCAAGATTAAATAGTTTGGTCAGATTTTATTCTCTATCTCTAAAACATGAAATTGAAAGATGAACTAGCCAAGCTTAAACTGTTTGACTATTCAACAATTGTGGCATAAAATACAAGTTGCACACAATTTTATTTATTACAAAAGAGCAAAAAAGTAGTGGAATTTAGGCTTGCACACTTTCCTCGGCCTTTCTTTTGGTGGGGTTCATTTTCTTTCATTTTTTTGGCCAATTTTATTTTTTCACCGTTTGATTTTTCTTTTAGATTATACCCTCTTTACATTTTTAAAATTTTGATTTTTTTTATTTTTTTGAGAATATGGAAAACCTTTGCAACAAGAAAAGGTATGAACATATTGCATAGTTCATCAAGTCAATCATGAAATATGACACCTATCGGTATAGGAGTCTAACAGGACTGACTATAAATCCTTTGTGAAATTATTTTCAGTTTCCACCTCTCCAACACTTTATTGTTCCCATTCCATCATTTTAATCTCAATAATCTTGTGATGTAGATGACTTGCCCCTTGGATCACTCTTGATGTTGTTGCTCAATTAAAGCCCTGTTATGACTCCATAGCCCAATGGACTAAAAACCAGTGTTATATCTATCTTTTTAGCCTAGCTGTTCTATTCACTTGCAACTTCTCACCTTTGAAATTCTTTGCACTTAGGACTTTCCACCTCAAACAATATTCATGCTCAACCATCCAAAAACAAAAAAAACCCTTGGCCTTCATAACTAGCCTAATATTGTTACCCCAAATTTCAAAGACAAATCCATCTTTGCACCTATTGGAGAGATCCCTCTCCGAATTCAGGAGGGCTAGATCCTAGAATCCCAAAGTTGGTTGAAATGATGTTTCTCCCTGAGATCAGAATTTTCCAATCTTGCTGATTACAGGGACCTAACATGCCTGTTTCACCACACACCCGCGCTCGTGCGGTTACTATGCGACGGTTCGCCCGTAACGTCGCACAACGCCCAAACACCGTCCAAACGCCTGATGTGTGCACCCGTTACCCCGAACGCGCCTCATGAAGTCTTGGGGCCTTACAAAATCCAACCTTCCCTGCACTTGGATGGCTTCTGTTGCGACAAAGTGTGAAAAACCCAAGTTCCAGAGACATTCCAAGGGAGTGGTTTCCATCGTGCCGCGAAATGGAAACCCCAAGTTCGCTAGACTTGGGCAGTTCTTTTCCGTGCCGTGCAATGGAAACCATGAGTTCCATAAACTTGGGCGATTACGGTCATGCCACGACATGGAAACCCAAGTTACCCTCACCAGGGGCACGGTTTTCTTCAGGGCGAGAGATGGAAACCGCAACGTTCCCAGATGTAGGCGGTTTCCCTCGTGCCACGAAACAGAAGCCCCAAAGTTCTGTAGACTTGGGCAGTTCTTCGTCGTGCCATGACATGGAAAATCAATCTCCCCACACCGAGGCAAGAGTTTCTATCGTGGTGGGATGTGGAAATTCCCGAGTTTCCCAAAATCGGGCGGTATCCGTCGTGTCGCAAAAAATGGGAACCCCCGAGCTCCACAGACCCGAGCAATGATTTCCGTCATGCCGTGACATGGAAAATTGAAGTTCCCCATACTTGGGCGGTCGTTTCTGTCACGCTATGGCACGGAACCCCCAATTACCCCGTGTTGGGGTTGCAGTTTCCATCACAGCGGGACATGGGAACCAAGGTTTCCCAGACTTGGGAAATTTTCTATCGTGCCACGAAATGGAAACCCAGAGTTTCTCCAATTTTGGATGGTTGTCCATCGTGTGGAGAAATAGAAACCCCCAAGTTTCATTGACTTGGGCGGCGAGTTTGTACACACCCCAACATGGAAAAAGCCTAAAGTTCCCTAGATTCTTGGATCCGCGATTTCAATCACCACCAGTTCCCTAGACTCAGGTGACGGTTTCCATTGTCATGGAAACCCCAAGTTCAACGCGATGTTGTGAATCCAACTCCAAAAATAGAAGAAAATAGATATCAAAGCCTTAGAAATAAGCCACTTCGAGGGGGAAACCTCCAATACATTACATGAATGAACAATTCTTGGATGATACAAATTACAAAACCTACTTTCTATATATAGGAGTCCATGTGGCCACAATGTAATCCTAGCTGACCTAACAATAATAATTTAAGGGCACAAGAATAACAATATGGGGCTTACAGTGGTACAATAATAACAATAAGGGGGTTACACTAACAACAATAAGGGACTATACTAGTAATATAGGGACCTAACATGCCCCTCTCCTTCAAAAAGGTGTTGTCCTCAATGCTTGAGTAGCTCTGGGTGCTTTTGTATAAAATTCACATCCTCCCATGTAGAATCTGTTAGCCACCTATAATATTTGTTATAGAAAAAGGTGGCTAAGACTTTTTGAGCCTTCAAAAAACAAATTTTATTGCTAAAAATTGTTGGCTCTTGAAGACTCTTGAAGGCCTCATGCCTCTGTCCTAAATCTTCATTGCTATTCCCATTTTATACTCAGAAATTCTGCTAATTTCATGAGAAAAGACTGTTGAAGAACCATCATTTTCCCCCTTCTCCCACTCAAAACTAACCTTCATTTTCTCCCCCTTTTTCTCCATAAAACTCCTTTGTTTTCATGATTCCTCTTCTTCCCCTCATGAAAATCACTTTTACAAAGTTAAAGACTCACTCTTTAACCCTACCGAAACCTCCAAAATCCATTGAAAACTTTGAAATTTTCATAAAAAACAAAGTTTTATTACTATGGACTTAAGCCCCCTTGGGCTAAGTCCTAACCACTTCCCCCACATTCCCACACCCTGGAACCAGGTGCTAAGCCCCTCACGATGCTTATCGCATCGCAAATGTTCAAAGTACGCAAGTCTTTGCCATGGTCCAAAATTTTTGATGCGATTAACCTTTCTGTTATAAGACCCCTGATTATATTATTTTTTATATAAACCATAAAGCCCGCCTCAGTGCTTAAACCTTGTGATATTTCATTCCCGATCCATTTTTATTTTGTAAAATCTTAAAACCCACTTTCCCAAAGTTTAAACTAAAAAACCAAATTCACGTGTTGAATATTTAAATGGGTAGATTGAAAGACTGATCACGAAATCGCAATCGGAGGATAATACAATGGGTTGATTGAAAAGGCCGCATCAAACTTTCCGATGCGATCAGGACTTATACGTATAAACTCTCCCCCTGCCTTTTCATTTCATATGACTTTCCACCAGGGACCAAGTGTTAAAGACCCCGGGTGCCAATCGCATCGCAAATATTCAAATGGGTTGATTGAAAGACTAGTCCCGATGGCCCGATTGTGATTGGCCCTTTTGTTTTATGTATGCCCCGGGCATATTACATTCCGTAAAGTCCAAAGGCCCCACAGTCGGGCGCCTATCCACCTTATACATATTTTCCGCCCCTGAAGCATAAAACCTTTGCTTTATTCCAAAGTTTGAGTTTTTATATATTATAAGGGTCTTACCGCCGGTCTATTCTAAAACAAATCCCCGCCGTTGATCGAAAGCCAATCAAGCGGCCAACACTCCATTGCATCGGAGTTTTTCAATCGCATCACAACTTTCACATCGCATCCACTTGTTTCTCCCGCTGATTGGCCATACCCCGATTCATTCTCCACCGTTGATCTAACCTTTAGATTGGCGGCCAACGCTCCATCGCATCATAGTTTTTCAATCACATCGCAACTTTCACATCGTGTCCACTTATTGCTCCCGCTGATAGGACATACCCTGATTCATTCTCCACCATTGATCTAACCTTTAGATCGATGGCTTGCGCTTCGTCGCATCGCATGTTTCAATCGCTCCATTCACTCGCCACCCCTGATTGCGATCCCCCGATTGCGATTCTCCGATTGAATCCAGACCGTCCATGTGTCCAGATCGGACAGTCCAAAATCACTCTGCCTTATTCTTCTCCCGCTCTCCTTTTTTCCTTTCTACGCATATCTCCACCGTTGGATGCTTTCATCCAACGGCTACACTCCTCCCCGAGGCCTCCAAAGCAGTTTAACCTAATTACACAGGATTTCTTAATGTTTTGTTTGTTTCGTAGGTTTTTCCCATACGGCGAAGGAAAAGAAGACCAAAGGTCACGATCTTCTGGCCTATGGTTATCAAAGGGGAAGGGATTAAAAGGGCTCCACTCCACGTTTTATCAACGCTTTATGAGCGCTGATACCATAAAAATCCCTGCGTGGCCCTGCACATCGATAAGAAACTATGTTTAAAACACGATTTAAAAGAGTATAAGTTTGAAGAACAGAGCGCAGCAGGGAGGAAGATTGAAGACAGATTTATGGAATTACGGCTAAGAATAGTTATCAAAAGCCTAATTCCCTAGATTAAAACACAGTCAAAAGAAATCATAAGTGTTTAACTAATAGAAAGGCTTCCACCGCCTCAATTGAGGCGAATTGATTCCTCAACTACCATAATTGCCACCTGTGCCTCAAAGCATTCAAAACAAAGGCCGAATGTATTGAACTGGATCAGATATTTGTCTCAAACGCAGCCAGAGAGTTTCTTCTGCAAGGAAATTAATTTATAAAATATCTGCAGAGTTACTCCAAACAGAACACAGAGCCTCAAATTCAAATAAAGCTCCCACAAAGCTTAATTAATAATTGTAAAATAGTTAATACAACACATCCACCTGTGAACTTCTCCATCGAGCCTCTCAAAAGGCCGAGAAGTCTTGAATCTGTATTAATTTTCCTAAGAGATCTTTTATCAGATCTCACCTCCTCATTCTTCTATAAATACTGCTGTAGAAGATGAGAAAATGTTGGTTGAGTTGGTTGTAGAACTTTGAAATATAATTGAGCTTGATACTTCTATCTGTAAATAGTGTTCACTGGCCCTTGGAGCTTTGTTTGTGTTAGTTTTTTTAGGCTGGATAGTGAAGATGATTTCTGAACTGAAACATTGGACCTGAGTACTGTAACTGGTTTGACATCAATAAACAAGCTGTTTCTTGGGATCTTGGTCTATATCACTGGTGAAGTGCCCCTTTCTTTGTTATTGTTTTCCTTCTATGTATGTCATATTTGTTCACTATTCTCTGATAAAGAGTAGCATTTATAGAGTTAGGACCTACTGTACATTAGTAACCTTCTCTAACTGAAAAGATTTATCTCAATGTTTTCCTCCAAATTTTTTATTTAAGAATGATTCGATACAATTTAAGCAGTTAGGAATGTTGGAGTTCCCTCGTCCTACTGTTTGCTTTAAAAATTGTTCTTAAAAGTTATTTTCCTTATTTTCTTATTAAAGTTAGACTAGAAAGTGATGGTTTTCCTATTTCTAGCTTCTATTCTCCAAAGGAAGATTCTGAAGGTTTCCCTTGGTGTTAACTGAAAGAAAACTAGGTTTAAAAGTACTTTATCTGATCTTAAGTTTATACTTTGTCTTCTCTTATATGTTTTCATACTTTCTGAAGGTAATTATGTGGATTACTAGATTGTTTGTCAATTAAGCTGCTTTAATACAAACTTTCCCAAGAAGTCAATGGTTAGCCCTGCACTTGGTTGGTTTTAAATAGTTACTTAAGATGCTTTTCTTGTTCGGACCAACTATAAATCCTTTGTGAAATTATTATCAGTTTCCACCCCTCCAACACTTTATTGTTTCCATTCCATCACTCTAATCTCAATAATCTTGTGATGTAGATGACTTTCCTCTTGGATCACTCTTGATGTTGTTGCTCAATTAAAGCCCTGTTATGACTCCATAGCCCAATGGACTAAAAACCAGTGTTATATCTATCTTTTTAGCCTAACTTTTCTATTCACTTGCAAATTATCACCTTTGAAACTCTTTTCACTTAGGACTTTCCACCTCAAACTGTATTCATGCTCAACCATCCAAAAACAAACAAAACCCTTTGCCTTCATAACTAGCCTAATATTATTACCCCAAATTTCAAAGACAAATCCATCTTTACACTTATTGGAGAGATCCCTCTCCGGATTCAGGAGGGCTAGATCCTAGAATCCAAAAGTTGGTTGAAACGATGTTGTTTCTATGATCGGACTTTGCCAATCTTGCTGATTACAGATTCCTAACATTTCTGGCGACTCCGCTGGGGAACTCAAAACCATAATCCTTTTTATTTTTATAAAACCTTGAGAGTAAAAAGTAGCCTTTTCAAGCACCACCTAAGAAAGGTGATCATGACAGAACTTGTCGGAATCAGTGACAATCTAGGTAAAACCTAGGATTCTCTTAAGACTTTATCTAACCTTGAAATATCAGCTGGCTTAGCCATAAGAATAATCTGTCTTTGTCTCATAACTGTAGCTAAGTTTTGAAACAAAGTTAGGATATTCTTATAAACCATACAACTGAAAAATAACTCGGAAAAAACTAAAAGTGTTTCAGATTGGTATCCAATAAACATGGTGGTGGACCATAAAACCTTTTACCTCCTTATGGGCTAAAAAAAATCCACTTGGCGACTCCAAAATCCTCAACAGACCTTAAAACTCCACTGGGAAGAATCCTTATCATCATAATATCATTCAAACTCAGTCAGAAGACTGTAGGATTAAAATTTGTGTAAATAGATTAGTTGACCATTCAAAGATTGTCATACCTGGTTGAGCCTTCCTTATTTTAATTTGGGTCTGAAAAACACAACATAGTGGCTCCTAGAAAGATTCACACTAGAGCCTATCCTAACCCTGATCCACCTAAAGTAGTTGATAACCCAGAAGGTATCCTTAGGAAGTCTCCTAATATTAAATTATCAACTATTTTCAGATCACCCTTGAGAGCTAATTCAGTGCCTGAAAATCTTTCATCTCTTCAACAATCTCAAGTTGACTTAGTAAATCCATTTAGAACTAGGTCTCTTGGTGATTTAGATCAGTTATATTCTGAGTCTTCACTATCATCTCCTGAAACAAGTGAACCTCTTGGTAGCAGAGAAACAACACCTCCTGATTTACATTTCCTTGAAAACTTAGGTGTCTCTCATCCAAGATCAGCTCAACAATTTATTCATGTTCCATCCACTTCTGCTCACCCTACATCCACTGTTCAAACCACACCACTTCAACCCACTTTTCCTATTGTTACTCCACTCCTTGTGAATCCACCCCCACCACATATCATGGCAGCATGGTATGCTCCCCTAGTTCTTCATGTACCATTAGTCAATCTTCCACAGGACTATCAGTCCAAAATTCCATTATATGATGCTAGCAATACTACAACTACATCACAACATGTGGATAAGATGAATGACTACTTTGACAGAAATGAAATTGATGATGATTCTGTCAAGCTTAGATTATTTTCTCAAATCTTACGGGGAGAAGCAAGAAAATGGTTCAAATGCTTAACCCCCCATAGTATTAATGATCTCCAAGCCTTCCATCAAACATTCTTAAACAAATGGGAAGTAAAGAAAAACCCTCTCCTAGTCCTTTCCGATTACAAGAACCTCCATAGAAACCCTGGGATAGTGTGCAAGCTTATTGCACTAGATTCAATAGTGTGTATAATGCACTTTCCCTGAAACTAAAACCTCCACAGGGCTCAACTTCAAACAAGTTTCCTGAAGGGTTTGACTTTGACATGACCTATCAGCTGAGAGAGAGAGATTTTTCAACTCTTGAAGATATGCAAAAGGGTGCTCTTTCTGTGGAAGTCAACTTAATGGAGAAGAGAGCCAGAATGAAAACTGAGAAGAGAGTATCTTTTAGGGAGGAATCCACACCTTCTACTTCCAACTCAAAGATGGAGAGAATGATGGAAGAAATGATGAAAGAGATGAGCATAATTAAGAGAGCACAAGCAAGCCAAAACCAAACTACTCCTCAAAATAGAAATCAGAACCAGAATTAGAATTTTAGAAGGAACCAACCTCCAAACAGACCTAGGGAAAATGATCAACAGATCACTCCTCCCTTTCATCAAAACTATGTAAGTGAGGTTGAGGAAACAGATGAGATAACAGAGGAAGATGGTATAAACATGCTGGGGGTATATAACGATGACTTTGAGATTCATTATGATAGAAAACAAGGTCTATACACACCTTGTGATGACAAAAGAGATGATGATGAAAATTGTTATCAAGACATGGAAAATGTCATCATAGAGTCTCAAAGAGAATACGACCTTAGAATAAAAACCAGTCAACAGACCCCCAACAACAAAACCCCTGACAAATCTTCACAAAACAAAACTACAACCAAGCCTAAAATTTTCAAACAAAAGGATAAAATAGTGGTTGTAAATTATAATAAAGGAAAAGAGAAAGGCACTCAAAACAATGAAAATACGAGTGCAGACCTTAGTAGTACTAACACTTCAGCTAGTAATCTTGTGAAAACAACTTTGTCAAGTGTAAATAAAACAAATCAGCAATCTAATATTGCTAATAAAGTGACAGCTAATAAGGCTGAAACCAACACTTCAAAGAACCATTTTCCCTTCAGCCTTGAACAGGAAATTTCAAAAATCAAAATCTCTGTTCCCTTGACCGAGTTAGCTGCCCAAATTGTATATAGAACCCAAATTTTGAAGGCTTTAAATATAGAAGAGAACAATGATACAGTCAATATTAATGATGACCAGCCAGAGCTTATTTTTGGTCCAAATATTTAAGGTAAATATCAAGAGGGACCTGTTCCTCCCTTTTATGTGAGTTTTAGCGTTCATGACAAAATTTTGCACAACGCTATGCATGATTCCGGGGCTTCTCATAATTTAATGCCAAAAGCTGTAATGGAGAGCCTTGGTTTATAAATCACCAGACCTTATAAAGATCTGTACTCCTTTGATTCCAACAGAGTAAAATGTTTAGGATTAATCAAAGACCTCTGTGTTAACTTAGCCCAAATTCCAGCCGAATGCTTAGTCATGGATATTGTGGTGGCTGACGTTCCCCCCAACTATGGAATGTTGTTATCAAGATCTTGGGGGGCTAAGTTACAAGGGACTATGCAAATGGACATGACCTACGCGACTATCCCTGTTTTCAATCAGAATAGAAGACTCTACAGGGAGTCTCATATGCAGTACACAGTGACAAGTCAAGACAGACCACAAAAATTTCCCCTGTATTCTGTAACTACAGGCCTTGATTCTTTTATTATGTTTAATGATGAAACACTTGGTGAACAAGTAACTTTGACAGAGTTAATGATCGACAGGGAGGAAGAGGAACACAACACAGAAATGTTAAAACAATTTGTTGTGTTTGAAAACATTAGCAAACTAAACAAAGGTCTTGAACTACGGGTCATGCGTCCTTTGCTTTTAAACCTGGACACTAAAGAAAATGACCCTCAAATGAATGAAAATATTTGGGAATCAAAACAAATACAACTAAGTGTCGACATTCCACAACAATTGGAAAGCACGTTAGTTGAAGAGGACAGTAACCAGGTTGAAACTAAGAACAGTCCTCTGTGGAGTATGTACTTTGACGGGTACTGCACTATAACTAATGCTGGTGCAGGTGTCTAGATTTATAACACTAAAAATGACCACATAGAATGTATTTCCTGTAGATTAAACTTTCAGTGTTCCAATAACATAGCGGAGTATGAATCCCTTCTCCTAGGCTTACATTTGTTGAAAAAGATAGGAGCCAAAAGAATTAAAGTTCACGGGGATTCAGAGTTAGTTACTAGGAAGGTCAATGGGGAGTATAACGCAAATCATCCCAGACTTATGGCCTACCAAAACGATGTCGTGGACCTTTTGAAAACATTCGAGGAGTCCAAACTGTTTTTTTCCAAAGAAAAAGAAATATCGTGGCCCACAATTTAGCCTTCGCAGCTAGAACATGCCTAACGCCATATAGCACCATAGACTGCACAACTCAGATAAAATTTAGACCGGCTGTGCCTGACAATGAGAAGTACTGGCAGGTGTTTGAAAATGACAAACAAATAGAAGACTTCATGCAATTCAGAAATGAATTCGAACTAAATGGTTCGGACTCAGACTATGAAACAGACTGCAAGGAAGAAAATTTTCTTGATGAAGAAGAACTGTCTCCTGAACTTGCTAATATAAACATGTTATCTAGAAAACTTGAAAGTGAAACAAAAAAGAATGCAGAGTTAGAAACAGAAGAGTTATAAACTCTGCACTCTAAAGATGAAAGTTTGCCTAAGGGCCTGGCCCCTTTAGAAGAGTTGTTCGATTTTAACGATGTGGCGAATAAACCAAAACTGGAACTTGTAGAGATTGAAGTGGAAAAGTGTAATATTGGCAGTGAAATTAAACCTATGATGATTAAACTGTCTAAGACTTTACCAGCTCACATTAAACTCAAATACATTGAGTTGTTTAAAGATTTTTCTGATGTTTTTGCATGGAGTTACAAAGATATTAAGTCCTATGACACTGAAATAATACAGCAAAAAATTCCCCTCAAAGAAAACCAAAAACCATTCAAATAGAAAATGCGCAGAATAAACCATGTTCAGTTGCCTTTGGTTCAGAAGGAAATCATGAAAATGTACGATGCTGGTATTATTGTCCCTATTAGATATTCTGAATGGGTATCTAATCTGGTGTCTATTAGGAAGAAAAATGGAGAGATCAGGCTTTGTGTAGACTTTAGAGACTTAAACAAAGCTTCATTAAAAGACAACTACCCTTTACCCAAGACGGATCATATTTTACAAAGGGTGGTAGGGTCTAAAATAATTTCTTTGCTTGATGTCTATTCACGGTACAATCAAATTTTAGTCCACCCTATTGATCAATTAAAGACAGCCTTTACTACACCATGGGGCACTTCCATGTATGTGAAGATGCCTTTTGGTCTAATGAATGCTGGAGCAACTTTTCAAAGAGCCATGGACATAGCATTCTCGAAGGAACTGGGCTTCTTCATAATTATCTACCATGATGATGTTACTGTGTTTTCAAAAACAGATGAAGAGCACTTAGAACATTTAAGAAAGGTTTTCGAGAAGTGCAGAAAGTTTGGGATATCTTTAAACCCTAATAAGACATTATTTGGTCTCCAAGAAGGTAAACTTCTTGGGCACATTATTTCAGAAGAGGGTATAAAGATAGATCCCAAGAGGATTGAGGCCATATTGCAAATCTTTCATCCTCAGAACATTAAAGAGTTGCAGTATTTCATCGGAAAGATTAACTTTTTGAGAAGGTTCATCCCCAACTTGGCTGAGCTCCTTAGGAATATCACAAACATGTTGAAGAAGGAACAAGGGGTAAAATGGACCTTGGAAGAAAAGAAGTCCTTTGAACTAGTGAAACAAGTGTTGACCAAAACACCTGTTCTTATAAGTCCTAATTTTTCAAAAGATTTTTATATTTTTTCATTTGCATCAGAACATACCATAGTTGCTGTCCTTTTGCAGAAAAATCCACAAGGACAAGAGTAGCCTATTTCATTCTTTAATAAGGCATTGAGGGATGCCCCTTTGAGGTATAACATTATGGAGAAGCAGGCCTTTGCTTTGGTTAAAGCTTTGAAAGACTTCAGAGTCTACATCCTTCACTCACACATCATTTCCTTTGTCCAAAACTCAGTTGTTAAAGACATTCTAACACAGGACCCAGATGGTAAGAGAGGTAAGTGGATTGCTATTATTCTTGAATATGACTTGGAGATAAAACCCACTAAACTCATCAAAGGCCAAGGTCTAGCTAGATTAATGGCTGAATCAAATTTTGAAGTTCTTGATATTAATATGATTGATGCTTTGGATGACCAAGAAGAATTCTCAACTCCTATAGTTGAAGATCATTTTATGAATTCTCCTTGGTATGCTGATATTATTTATGTTTTTCTTAATTTAAATACTCCTCCTGGTTTGACAAAAACAAAGGCAAAATTCTTAAAGTTAAAATTTGTAAACTATTGCATTGTAGATAGATGTCTTTATTGGAAAAATGCAAGTGGTATATTGCTTTAATGTTTTCCTGAGTTTGATGCAAAGAAGGATAAATATCAGTTTCATGAAGGAGAGTGTGGAGGTCATTTGTACTGGAAGACAACAACCAACAAAATTTTGAGGGTTGGTTTCTATTGGCCTACTCTTTTCCATGATGTGCATAAGATGATCATATCTTTCCATAAATGTCAACTTTTTGAAGGCAAAAGAAAACTGTTACCGCTACCTCTACATCCAATCACTGTTGAAGCCCCTTTTCAACAGTGGGGACTTGACTTCATAGGAGAAATCCATCCCCCATCTTCTACTCAGCATAGATGGATTCTCACTGCCACAGACTAATGAAGTTGATTCAGGAGTTACAAACTGAAGAAAATGACATGATCAGAAGAATAAATCAGAGAATTCATCTTCAGCAAACCAGAGAGGAAGTTTATAACAAAGCATTGCATAAACAGGACAAAATTAAAAATCTTTTTGACAGAAGAACAAAGGCCAACAATTTCAAGATTGGGGAAAAAGTTTTAAAGTGGGACTCAAGGAGAGAACAGAAGGGCAAGCATTGAAAATTTGACAACTTATGGCTTGGCCCTTATCTCATTCATTCAGCTGCTGGTAACAATGCATTTTTCTTACAAGAGTTGAATGGATCTAAACTGTTTGGGGGTCCTGTCAATGGTAGGATGCTCAAACATTACTTCTCTTGATCCTTGACATGTTCTGAAAGAATTTTTTATATTTTTTCCATTATAAATATTTCATCCACCATTGCATTCAAAGTTAGAAAAATCAAAAATAGAAAAAGAAAGAAAGAAAGAAAAGAGGGCAGATTGTGAAAACAAGAAAGGTATAGCCCCATACAAAAAAAGAGAAACAAAGTCTGAAAGTGTGCAAGCTTAAATGCCACTCATGAATAACACACTTCTAGTTAGTCAAACAGCCTAAACTTGACTAATTAGCTTTAAATTTTCTGCTGATAGGATAGTGAATTCGATTTGCCAAACTGTTTAATCTTGGCTTATCAGTAGATAGTTTAGGATCGAAATTAAAGGTTCAAACATGTTCAAAATCTGAACCTAAGTTTCCAAAAAGAGATGACTCAAATCTATTTTATTATTCTGAGTCAAGAGATGTAAAAATCTGGTTCCAAACAGCTTAAAATCTGAACCAGAGAAAAAGGAAGAAACAGCTCAAACAAGAGCCAAAACAACGCTATAAAACGAGAAGGCCATGATGAGAAATTTTCAGATCTTAAGCCTTCCATTTTTTATTTAATTTTCTACAAAATAAATGTCTGTGTGTAGCTTTTTTTATGCCATAGACCAGCATCAAGTTAGACTGTTCAATCCTGACTTGTATGCTTTTAAATTGCTGTTATAGAAATTAGAGAATAAAATCTGTTGGACAGTTTAATCCCAACAGATGGTGGATTAGGTAGAAAAGCATCTGAAATCAACTGTTTAATCTGATTTCAGGGAGAAATAAGGAGTACAAATAGATTATATTTCCTGCTTTAAAAAGAATAAAATGTTTTGAAAATATTTTGCCAATCCAAGTGCACTCTAATGAAGAAAAAATGATAGATCAATAGGATTGGGTGGGTAGAAATCTTGTTGATGAAAGATCCATTGTTTTCATAGCTGCAAATATGTTTTCACAGAAGATCATCCCAGCAAAGGAAGGGCAGCCCAATGGATCAGGCATGAGTCAGCCTCCCAGAGAACATAATGGATGTGGCACAGGTCAGCCTCCCAGAGAATGCAAGTCTGTAGTTCTTGATGCCTTCAAGAAGGCATCATCCCCAAGTGGAGCCACTATTAGCCACCTATAATATTTGTTATAGAAAAAGGTGGCTAAGACTTTTTGAGCCTTCAAAGAACAAATTTTATTGCTAAAAATTGTTGGCTCTTGAAGACTCTTGAAGGCCTCATGCCTCTGTCATAAATCTTCATTGCTCTTCCCATTTTATACTCAGAAATTCTGCTAATTTCATGAGAAAAGACTGCTGAAGAACCATCATTTTCCCCCTTCTCCCACTCAAAACTAACCTTCATTTTCTCCCCCTTTTTCTCCATAAAACTCCTTTGTTTTCATGATTCCTCTTCTTCCCCTCCTAAAAATCACTTTTACCAAGTTAAAGACTCACTCTTTAACCTTACCGAAACCTCCAAAATCCATTGAAAACTTTGAAAATTTCATAAAAAACAAATTTTTATTACTATGGACTTAAGCCCCCTTGGGCTAAGTCCTAACCACTTCCCCCACATGCCCAAACCCTGGAACCAGGTGCTAAGCCCCTCAAGGTGCTTATCGCATCGCAAATGTTCAAAGTACGCAAATCTTTGCCATGGTACGAAAGTTCCGATGTGATTAACCTTTCTGTTATAAGACCCCCGATTCTATTATTTTTTATATAAACCATAAAGCCTGCCTCGACGCTTAAACCTTGTGATATTTCATTCTTGATCCATTTTTCTTTTGCAAAATATTAAAACCCACTTTCCCAAAGTTTAAACTAAAAAACCAAAGTCACGTATTGAATATTTAAATGGGTAGATTGAAAGACGGATCGCGCAATCGCTATCGGAGGAAAATGTAATGGGTTGATTGAAAAGGCCGCATCAAACTTTCCGATGCGATCAGGACTTATACGTATAAACTCTCCCCCCGCCTTTTCATTTCATATGACTTTCTGCCAGCGACCAAGTGTTAAAGACCCCGGGTGCCAATCGCATCACAAATATTCAAATGGGTTGATTGAAAGACCAGGCCCGATGGCCCGATTGCGATTGGCCCTTTTGTTTTATGTACGCCCCGGGCATATTACATTCCGTAAAGTCCAAAGGCCCCGCAGTCGAGCACCTATCCACCTTATACATATTTTCCACCCCCGAAGCATAAAACCTTTGTTGTATTCCAAATTTTTAGTTTTTATATATTATAAGGGTCTTACTGCCGGTATGTTCTAAAACAAATCCCTGCCGTTGATCGAAAGCCGATCAAGAGGCCAGCGCTCCATCGCATCAGAGTTTTTAAATCGCATCACAAATTTCACATCGCGTCTAATTGTTGCTCCCGCCGATTGGCCATACCCCGATTCATTCTCCACCGTTGATCTAACCTTTAGATCAGTGGCCAGCGCTCCAACGCATTGGAGTTTTTCAATTGCATCACAACTTTCACATGACGTCCACTTGTTGCTCCTACCAATTGGCCATACCCCGATTCATTCTCCACCGTTGATCTAACCTTTATATTGACGGCTTGCGCTTTGTCACAACACATTTTTCAATCACTCCATTCGCTCGCCACCCCCGATTGCAATTCTCCGATTGAATCGGGACCATCCACGTGTCTGGATCGGATGGTCCAAAATCACTCCGCCTTATTCTTCTCCTGCTCTCCTTTTTTCCTTTCTATGCAAATCTCCACTGTTGGATGCTTTCATCCAATGTCTACGCTCCTCCTGAGGCCTCCAAAGTAGTTTAACCTAATTACACAGGATTTCTTAATGTTTTGTTTGTTTCGCAGGTTTTTCCCATACTACGAAGGAAAAGAAGACCAAAGGTCACGATCTTCTGGCCTATGGTTATCAAAGGGGAAGGGATTAAAAGGGCTCCACTCCACATTTTATCAACGCTTTATGGGCGCCGATACCATAAAGAGCCATGTGATGCCCTACACATTGACAAGACACTGTGTTTAAAACACGATTTAAAAGAGTATAAGTTTGAAGAACAGAGCACAACAGGGAGGAATATTGAAGACAGATTTAGGGAGTTATGGCTAAGAATAATTATCAAAAGCCTAATTCCCTGGATTAAAACACATTCAAAAGAAATCATAAGTGTTTAACTGACAGAAAGGCTTCCACAGCCTCAATTGAGGTGAATTTATTCCTCAGCTACCATAATTTCCACCTGTGCCTCAAAGCATTCAAAACAAAGGCCGAATTTATTGAACCGGATTAGATATTTGTCTCAAACGTAGCTAGAGAGTTTCTTCTGCAAGGAAATTAATGTATAAAATATCTGCAGAGTTACTCCAAACAGGACACAGAACCTCAAAGTCAAATAAAGCTCCCACCGATCTTAATTCATAATTGTAAAACAGTCAATACAACACATCCACCTGTGAACTTCTCCATCGATCCCCTCAAAAGGCCAAGAAGTCTTGAATGTGTATTAATTTTCCTAAGAGATCTTTTATCAGATCTCACCTCCTCATTCTTCTATAAATACTGCTGTAGAATATGAGAAAATGTTGGTTGAGTTGGTTGTAGAACTTTGAAATATAATTGAGCTTGAGACTTCTATCTGTAAATAGTGTTCACTGTCCCTTGGAGCTCTGTTTGTGTTAGTTTTGTTAGGCTGGATAGTGAAGATGATTTCTGAACTGAAACATTGGACCCGAGTACTGTAACTGGTTTGACATCAATAAACAAGCTCTTTCTTGGGATCCTGGTCTATATCACTGGTGAAGTGCCCCTTTCTTTATTATTGTTTTCCTTCTATGTATGTCATATTTTTTCACTATTCTCTGATAAAGAACAACATTTATAGAGTTAGGACCTGCTGTACATCAGTAACCTTCTCTGACTAAAAAGCTTTATCTCAATGTTTTCCTTCAAATTGTTTATTTAAGAATGATTCAATACAATTTAAGCAGTTAGGAATGTTGGAGTTCCCTCGTCCTACTTTTTTCTTTAAACATTGTTCTTAAAAGTTATTTTCCTTATTTTCTTATCAAAGTTAGACTAGAAAGTGATGGTTTGCCCTGTTTCTAACTTCTATTCTCCAAAGGCAGATTCTGAAGGTTTCCTTTGGTGTTAACTGGAAGCAGACTAGGTTTAAAAGTACTTTATCTGATCTTAATTTTATACTCTGTCTTCTCTTATATGTTTTCATACTTTCAATTAACCTGTTTTAATACAAACTTTCCCAAGAAGTCAATGGTTAGCCCTGCACTTGGTTGGTTTTAGACAGTTACTTAAGAGGCTTTTCTTGTTCGGACCAACTATAAATCCTTTGTGAAATTATTATCAGTTTCCACCCCTCCAACACTTTATTGTTTCCATTCCATCACTCTGATCTCAATAATCTTGTGATGTAGATGACTTTCCCCTTGGATCACTCTTGATGGTGTTGCTCAATTAAAGGCTTGTTATGACTCCATATCCCAATGGACTAAAAACTAGTGTTATATCTATCTTTTTAGCCTAGCTGTTCTATTCACTTGCAACTTCTCACCTTTGAAATTTTTTTCACTTAGGACTTTCCACCTCAAACTGTATTCATCCTCAACCATCCAAAAACAAACAAAGCCCTTGGCCTTCATAACTAGCCTAATATTATTACCCCAAATTTCAAAGACAAATCCATCTTTTCACTTATTGGAGAGATCCCTCTCCGGATTCAGGAGGGCTAGATCCTAGAATCCCAAAGTTGGTTGAAACAATGTTGTTTCTGTGATTGGACTTTGCCAATATTTTTGATTACAGATTCATAACAAAATCTTCAGTGTGTAAGTTCTTCCACTTGATGAGATACTCTGAAATTGATCGATTTCGTAGCTGTCAAGTTCTTGTTTCCATGAATGCTTCAGGTTCCAATATGATTTTTCCTTCCTCATCAAGTTCTGGCAATATTGTTTGAACTAGAATATTTTCACCTATAACCTTCTTTAAGCATGAAACATGGAAAATTGGATGCACTCGTGAAGAAGGAGGAAGCTCCAATTTGTATGCCATAGTACCAATCTTTTGCAACACCTTGTAAGGACCATAGTACTTTGGCGATAATTTATTATCCTTCTTAGCTTGCTTGAGGGACATTTGTTTATATGGTTGTAGCCGTAAAAATACCCAATCTCCTACATCAAAACTTCTCTCGCTGTGATGTTGATCTACATGTTGTTTCATTCGATTTTGTGCCAAATTCAGGTTATCCTTTAAGAGTTGGAGAACTTCCTGCTGATGCTCGATGTGATCTTCCACTGCTTGAACCTTCGAATTTTCCCTTAAATATGATGTGATGGATGGTGGATGATATCCATAAAGTGCCATAAATGGGGTCATTTTGCTGCAGTATGGAAGGAAGTGTTATACCACCATTCAGCAAGAGGTAACCACTTGACCCATTGTGTTTGTTTATCAGATACAAAACAACGAAGATATCCTTCCAAACATTTATTTACTATCTCAGTTTGAACATTAGATTGAGGATGATAAGATGAGCTATGAGCTAATTGAGTACCCAAACAAGAAAATAACTCTGTCCAAAAATTTCCAGTAAAAATGGGATCTTTGTCACTCACAATAACCCTTGGGTTTCCATGTAGCTTTTGAATTGTGTCCATAAATGTAGTAGCAAATGTACTTGCTTTAAATGGATGAGATAATGCACAAATGTTTGCATACTTGGTAAGTCTATCAACTACCACAATGATGACACTCTTTCCTTCGGACTTAGGTAAACCTATGATAAAATCCATTGAAATCTCCTCCCAATGTTGACTTGGAATGGATAAAGTTTGTAGAAGTCCCGGGGTCTTAATTGTCTCAACTTTATTCTGCTGGAAAACCAAACATTCCGCCACAAACTTTTGAATATTAGATTTAAGGCCATCCCACAAAAATTCTTTCTTCACCCTATGGTAAGTTTTTAAAAATCGTGAGTGTCCTCCTAAAGGAGAAGTGTGCAATTCCAAAAGAATCTTTTGTTTTAGTTCGGAATTCTTACAAAGATATAAGTGATCTTTGTACCATAAATAATCATTTTTCCAACCAATTTTATCATATGTACTAGGATATTGCTGCAACTTTTGAATGAGTGTCCATACTTGTTTGTCCTTCTTCCATCCATCTCTTGCTTTGGTTATCCAATCTAGTTGGATAATAGAAATGGCACAAGGAAATGCTTCCACCTCTTCATTCTTTCTTGAGAGTGCATCTGCAACAACATTAAGCTTCCCTTTTTTGTAGATTATTTCAAAGTCATAACCCAACATCTTTGTGACCCATTTTTTCTGCTCTTCTGAAGATAGTCTTTGTTCCAAAAAGTGTTTAAGACTATCATGATCAGTTTTTACCTTGAAGTGTCTTCCCATTAGGTAAGTTCGTCATTTCTTTAGTGCATGCAGTATTGCTAACATTTCCTTCTCATAAATAGGTTTCTGTAAATACTTTCCTTTGATTGGACGACTTTCAAAAGCAATGGGTCTTCCTTCCTACATTAAAACCGCACCAATTCCATTTATTGAGGCATCACATTCCACAATAAAGGTTTTTGTGAAGTTTGGCATAGCTAAGACCGGTGCTAGGCACATTGCCTCCTTAAGACGTTCAAAGGCCTTAGTTGCTTCAGGAGTCCATGAAAATGCATCTTTCTTCAATAATGTTGTTAGAGGTGCTGCTATTCTCCCATAATTCTTAACAAACTTGTGATAATACCCTGTTAACTCAAGAAATCCTCGCAACTTCTTTATGGTTGTGGGGACTTTCCATTCCTTAATGGCTTTAATTTTGTTAGGGTCTACTTTAACACCCTCGTGAGATACAATATGACCCAAATATTCCACCTCTTGTACTCCAAAGAAACATTTGGATGTTTTTGCATATAATTGTTTCTCCCGCAATAGTTTGAGCACCCTGTCAACATGTTCAACATGATCCTTCCAAGACCTGCTGTAGATTAGTATATCATCAAAAAATACTAGCAAAAATTTTCTAAGGAAGGGTTTGAAAATGGAATTCATCAACCCTTGAAATGTAGAAGGTGCATTGGTAAGGCCAAAAGGAATGAACAAAAATTCATAATGACCCTCATGAGTTCGAAATGTTTTTTTTGGAATATCTTCATTCTTCATTCTAATTTGATGATATCCTAAATGAAGATCTAACTTCGTAAAATAAATTTCTCCATGTATTTCATCCAATAATTCATCAATCACAGGAATGGGAAATTTATCTTTAATGGTGAGCTTATTGAGCTCCCTATAATCCGGACACATGCGCCATGATCCATCCTTCTTTTGTACCAATACTACAGGAGCGGAGAAAGAATTTTGACTAGGTTGAATTATACCTGCCTCTAACATTTCTGCAATCATACGTTCAATTTCTCTCTTTTGGACATAAGGATATCTATAAGGCCTTATGTTTGGAGGAACACTTTCTGGAATCAAAGGAATATCATGATCACGAATAGGTGGGAGTCCTTTGGGAGTTTCAAACACCTTGGAATGATTGTCTAAGACTTGTTGGAGATCTACATAAATAGATGATTTTGATGTTGGAACTTCTAGTGAGCATATTTGTGCAATTACGCCTTGTTGTTCTTTATTTAGAATATTTGTCATGACATTAGAGCTTATTATCTTTCCCGGATTCCCTACAATACCCCATAATTCGACTTCCTTTCCTTTTGAAAAAAATTTCAAGAAAAGTTCTTGAAAATTAAAAGTTACCATCCCCAAAGATTGTAACCATTGTACTCCTAGTACAACATCAACACCTCCCATAGGAATGGAAAGCATTGGACTATTCAATACATATTCCCCAGTGGTTAGCTTGATATTATAGCATTTTCCAGAGAAATTTATATTTCCTCCATTTGCAACCATCACTTGACATTCTGGTGCCGGGTATAGGAAACAATTCAATTCCTTGGCTACCATACAATGAATAAAATTATGGGTGCTACATGAATCAATCAATACTATTACATTTTTCTTCTTGATATGTCCTTCTATCTTGAGAGTTTGATGAGTGGTAATTCTTGCCAATGCATTACACGATATGGTCAGACTCATTTCTTCCTCTTCTAGGGCTAGTTCCTGGTGTATATCCTCTTCTTGTTCATTTTCTTCTTCCTCTTCATAATCTATGTAAAATAATTTCTTCTCAGCACACTTATGACCTTTAGTGTATTTGCTATCACAACTGTAGCAAAGCCCTTTTGCTCTTTTTTCTTCCAATTGTTGTGGTGTCAACCTTGTAGGTTGTAGAAATCTAGGTGTAGCAACACTTCCTTCTTTATAGAAGTGAGTGGTAGACTTCCTTGTCGCCGTAATTTTACATTCAATTTTTCTTGCCAACCTGAATGCCTTCTCCAATGAATCAGGTTCCAAAATGCGAACTTCATGTTGGATGTTATCCTTTAAAGTACCTATGAAGAGATCAATCCTGTGTTCCTCTGGAATATCAGTTACCCTTATATTCAATTTTTTGGAAGTCCTCAATGTGCTCCCCCACTAAACCCTTTTGTTTGAGATTTATCAATTGGATAAATAAGGTGTTGCTCTTTGTATCCTCATAATGTGCTATCATTTCCTCCATTAAAATTGACCAAGTGACAATTTTTTTATGGGAGCAAAGCCATCGATACCATACAAATGTATTTTGTTCTAAATGTAAAGTTGCAATGCGTACCTTTTGTGTGTTTTGCACATTATGGAGATCAAAATATTGCTCCATCTGTAGTATCCATGTTACAGGATCCTTTCCATCAAACTTCCTCATATCCATTTTGGAATATGGTGGTTCTTCCCGCCAACATTAGAGTTTATGAAATCACGATTAACATTTATTTTGTTCTCATCATGAGTTTCCTCTACTATCTTTTCACCATTAGGAAACATTTCTTGTATCAACTTTGTCAAACCTTCCATGTCTGCTTTTAGATAATTCTTCATGTTTTCCATGTTGTCTTTCATTTTTTCATCGATCTTCGCTTCCATGTGATCTATCTTAGATTCCATGCCAACTTCCATGCCATCTATCTTAGATTCCATGCCTTTCTTCAAACAATCCATATTATTCTTCAAACCATCCATCTTTGCTTCCACGCCTTTCTTCAAAAATTCCATTTCATTTTTTGTTGCTCTTTGCGAGAGCGAAATTTGGTGCAGTTTCTCTTGTAATTTTGATAGATCATGTTGTAATTCTTCCTCTTCATGAGTCATAGTAGAGCCTTATGAAGGCTTAATGGGTGTTGAATTATTTTTACAGGGAATTTTTAGAACCCAATACTGATATTTATTCTACAATATGCCCTTGGAATCAATTCAAATTGATTCTTCAAGCAAGACTTATGAAATTCGAAAAAAAAATACACACCTTTTTCTTGCTTTGGAGGAGCTCGATATTGAAATTAGATTATCTCTATGATTGTGGCTCTTAAATATCTAAAATTTTGCACTAAGGTATCCTTCTAAATTATCTTTCAAATGCCACAGGTCTAACTTGATTTGGATTCTCCAAGGCAAAGTTATATCCAATCTCCGACAATGACCTAATTATGGACTGGTTCAGTAGAGTGAACTTGTACGACTTTCCACTTGTCACTATTTCATATTTTAGCTCTGAAATTGATAGCAAAGAAACTAAAATCTGTGCACTTGTGACCAATTTTTACTGCACTCCAATCCGATGCTCAGAGGGAGAGTTATGAAGATTTTCCCACGATCACCTCTTTGAGATGAAATTCAGGAGCCTGAAAAAG